>JASMMZ010000008.1:13663523-13926250 GCA_038502455.1 Anisogramma anomala | reverse complement strand
AAAAAAAAAAAACTGAGAAGAAAAGGGGGGGGGGGGAGGTCTTCAAAGGTGATATTACAGGCTAGTACCTGGCTAGTATTACCAGGGATCTAACTCTGGTAGTTCTACACATTCCTTCGATGGTTTAAAGTATGAATGAAGCCGCTTGGAGACACGCTCCTACATGTTACGTAACTGGGAACGGATTGCACCATCTTAGCTCTATAGCCGCCCTCTAACAGGGCCTTCTCTTTCCCTTCTTTATCGAGGTTTATAGACAGAATCCGACCACCTTGAGCGATAGCTCCGGTCTTATTCCCTTTATATTTACCATAGCTTAGAGAAAGCGACGGTATCTTTATCGTGAAACACCAAGAAATCTTAACTAAAAATCCCTTTTGAAAAGTATTAAGATTAACCGCTAACAGTCTTAAACAAAAAGTTGATAAACGGCTAAGTTATTACTATTATGGGTATAGCGACTATACAAACGATTAAATACCACTGACAATATAATAAATAATTTACGAACTTTATGTATAATAATAAACGACTCTCGACCTTACCCTTTGTATCAAACTTTGGCTTCTATTTTACTTTTTTTTCTCTTTCCTTATGCTGATTGAATTTCCCAGTTCGTTGCCTTAAGCAAAAAAATACTATGATTCGCCAATTCTCGCCGAAAAAGCTATGTTACGCAACTAAACGTTAAATCGCTAAGTTTCCACGCGACTTTATACTAAAACACCAAGCATATATGTTAAAAATTACCAAGTCTCTCGCCCTATACACCCTATACATCCTATATAAGCCAGAACATTAAAATGGCTAACGTTAGGGCTTATTTTGAAGTTATTATCGACTTTGTTAGTAAATAAACAATTAGGTTCTTCAGAAACCTTTTAGCTAAAGATTACAACCACAAACTTTATGGATAGAACGTAGTGAATATTTAACCAAAAAGAATTTGATCAATTTTATCTGCTATTACATTTTAAAATATAATGGCGGCGAAGATCTTAACCGCGTTTTCTGCAAGTATCGTAAATTCTTCGACAACTACATAATTAATATATAAAAAGTAATCTAAAAGACTATTAAGTTCAAATTAAAGGTTAAACTTAAGCGCTGAGGGATATACGTATTAAAATAAAGTTCTACCAATTTGGTAAAAAAAAAATTCGAGTTAGCCTAGATTAAGAAATGCCTTTAAAACCTACGACTTAAGGGAAAAGATATTTAAAAATCTTAACGCCCTTATATACGATTTAGAGAGTTACCTCTTTACCCTTAGCTAAGTTACGCCTTTTTACTCGTTAGAGATAAATAACTAGTTAACTTATTCAGTAACCTGATACCTTTACATAACAACACAAAGTAAGTTTTTAATAGCGACAGGGAACATAAAGCAATAGTCGTTAACACGGCTAAAAGAATAAATGTTAGTATTTTACACTAGTTAATTAAGAAATACTATTAAATACCTTAAAACATTTAGGTTATTTTTACCCTTCAATATTTCAATCAAAATGGTTTAATTTCCTAGAACCATTTTTACGGCAGGTTCACTTATACACATAAATCTATTATAGGTCCTACCATAGGATTTTATCTCTCGAGTTAGGCGACTAGCAATTACCCTTGATATTGTATTTAGAGGAATTTAAAACTTAAATTTCCAATAAATAATACTAATAGAGACTAGAATAATCATCGTTGCCTACCCCCAAAACCTATTAAAATGTTTAATATTAAGCATAAATTTCCTACGTATTGAGCCAAAGTCTGTAACGACGCAGAAAAGTATAACTGAAAGCTTTACAACCTCCTATATACGAAGATAATACCCTTTTGAAACATTTTTAAGTAAATGAAGGTTTTCCCTTTTAGTTTTTACTTATTATTTCTCGAAATCTTTACAAGATACACCAAAAACAAGTACCTAACCTTCTTAACCCGAATAACTACTTTTTGCAAAGTTTGCGATAGTATAAAAAGTTATTTCGAATACAACGTCCACTTTACCTAATACTATACATACATATTCAACCTTATATTAACTTTATTGGCATGGTTGTACGGACTACCTTGTTAAGGAAGGTAGGGGGCCTACATTTTAAACCCTAATAGTGCCCACATTCGAGAATTTTTTTTAGGTTCAGTCGTTCTCAACACTATCACTTTATATACATTCAATTCCACTACAACATCTTTAATCGTCTTTATTACAACTTGAATCTTTTCCGGCGACCCCTTTTTGGTTATGAAGATTGCTGTCGGCCTAGCGCACCGCCTGCATAGGGGTGCATCCAGAGAATAGCCTTTACAACTAACGATTCCATCCCTTATTACTTGTACCAATATGGACCTTTAGATTTGAACTTGCACACTGCAAGTTTGATTTCATTTACGCTTTAAGGTTTAAAATTTTATTATAAACGCTCGCATTTAATGACTTTATTTAATAATTTAATTACTTATTTATTTATCTTTAAGCTATCGCCACTCACAGCAGCACTCCACCTGTTCAACAAAGCCTTTGAACTTGAACTTATACTACAATTGTAATATAAGATTGATTCCTTCTATGCTTTGAGGTCTTAAAGAAAGATCTTTATTATAAGCGCTTGCATTTTACAGTTTTATTTATTTATATATCTATAAACTGTTACTATCCATACTAGCGCTCCACCCACTTAGTGCGGCTTTCAACCATACTTTAAATACTTTTAGCTTTTCATCGAAGACTTTTTCTGTCATATTACTGGCTTATTAGTATACACTTTTTACGATTCTTTTATATTTCTTAAGCTTACAATTTGTGGCAAAAGGGTGGCTCGGGTTATGACTTTCGAAGTATTTCTTTACCGAGGTGTAAAGTATATATTTTTCATAGCTACGGGTTTTTAATTGAGTTATATGTATTTTACAGGTTCTTGAATTTTTCAAGACCATTGTGAGATCCTCAATACGAGTAGGCATCGAGTGAAGACTAAGATGGCCGTGTGATACGGCTCGGCTAAAGCTGTAGTTTTTACGCCCATTATTATGAATCTTTAAGCTATGGGGTTATCTGAAGGCTTTGATTAGAAAGCTATCTTGAGGTTCGATTTTTAAAGGGTTTTCTTTTTTTCTTTATACTTTTTCGGTTTTTAAATAAAGGTTGTAACATTAGATTTTTTTACAGCTATATTCGGTTAAAATCCACTTCCAACTCACCTCATGATACATACCGTCTTTTACGTAGCATGTAGATAAAATTATATAAATATAGTTCATATTTATAATTCCTGTAAGTTTGTATCATGCATCAAGAATCAATACGGTTAATCATGAGACCACAATGGCATTTAATACATACATACAACATATTAACTGAAAATTGGCCAAAGGTGTTTAATATTAAGTTTTCAACCTTATATATGTAGTTAGTTAGGGACGCGTTTAATGATTTATTTAACGGATTGAACGATATAGTTTGGAAGTAACATGAATTTTCGAATAGGGTGGTTGTTGTAGATAGGAATACTTGAGTTACGAGCCTTCCCGCCGGTATATGTATGTATTTCATATTAGCGAGGGTCACTATGCTAGCTATATGGTGGGCACTGCTTGGCGATAATAAATGAAAAAATCCTATATAAATTGGTTTATCACGAGGTAAACTACAATAATAGCAAATAAAAAAGAGCAGGAAATACCGATAAATGTGTTAAATCATATATTTAATAAATTAATATTATATTAGTAAGTAATATGAAAAGCTTATGTTAGTAAAGCTACACTTTGCGAGTAAGTACGAGTAGCCGTTACTGGTGTTAGCGAGTTCAAATACGCCCTATAACGCCTAGATAACACTTGCGAAAGCGTTTTTAGCTAAATAAGTTCCTTTCTTGTAACCGTGATAATATATAAACCAAATTAGTTTGGTATATACCCCTAAATTGGCAACTTTTCTAACGTAGAGGAAGAAGAACGTACGGTAGATAATTATGTTGACCGTAAATACGGTCATAGGAGTCCTTAACCCTTAAAGGCCCCAAACTAAAGGTAATAGCCACTTTAGCGTTAATGAAGCCAAGATTTAAGCAAACTTCCTAGCTGTAAGAACTATCATCATAATAGTAGTATAAGATATTAAATTTATGGTAAGTTGAACTATTAGTTAATTCGTTACCCTCCCGCTAAGTATAATACCAGAAAAGTAGTATATTATCTGTAGTACTTTATTAATTTTCAATAGATTACTTAAATTAAATCGCAAAATTTGAGAGTGACGAGGTGATCAATAGCGATGATACACCTAAACCAATTAAATGATATAAGGATACTGCTTTCAACGCGGTTTAGTAATTATTCAACCTTATCTTCGTATACTTATTAGATAGTAAATACCCTTACCTTTACATTACTTAAGACCCTAACCCCTTACATACCTTTAAACTTTGTAATTGTTACGCGGATCACACGTTTTAAGGTATTATATTTGATACAGTGGTAACAAAGGACTTAATATAAAGATATGCGTACTACGTAGCACTACAGAGAAAAAGCATTACGGCTACTAAGATTAATTGTTACGATATTGTTAAGGCTAAAGTTGACTTCGAACTAGGCTAATAACTGTTATTATTAGGAATAACGGTAATTTAAACTATTATTAAGTCAATAACATTTCGTATCCCTTAATTCCTTACTACTTTTCTTCTTTATTTAAAAGATATAAACACTTTAGGAGTTAACGTCAACGTTAACACTGACGAACTGATTAAAACAGTCGAAGGTTTCCCTTCGCCTTTAAGTATAGGTACCTATGGTTTTATTTTTAACGTCCAGAGGTAGTGGTATTAAGTCTAACGAAGCCCAAGTTACGTTGATTACACTGGCGAGTTAATTACTTAAATTTTAACAGGTTATACAAAGTCTTGAAATTCGTAGGGTATTATAATAATCAATACTTTGTTCTTGAAACCATTGAAAAGCTTTATAATTATTACCAAACGTATGTTTAAGCTCCCAGAAAATTTAAACTTGTATTAAAATACACTATAGACTTTAACTACAAGGTTTTTATTAATACGTTTTACTTAAATAATAAACATATTTTTTACGTCTTTAAGTTCATAACCTATTTTTATAAAGCTAGGTTTTTAAAGTCTCTTTCAGTAAAAGATACGTGGGAAACTTTAAGGATACTATGAATTAACACGTACTTGGATCCACCGAAAGTTGTCGTTTACGATACCAATACTAACTCTACGGTGACAAAGTTTCGGGAAGATAATGAAATAATGGGTATTTAATATAAACAGGTACCTATAAAAGTCTACTCAAGTATTGGAAAGGTTAAAAGGGTATACGCCTTACTTCGCCAGGTGTTGGTAGGCCTTTATCGTTGTAACATAGTCGATTCGAATCACTGTAGTCGAAGTAATTGGTGTTGCGTTAATATTGTTGATTGAGGTGCAGGTTTTAAGTTTGGCAAACCGTTAGCTGGTCTGCACACTAATTTGTATGGCCAAACGCTTTGGTTTGTGCCACACTTTGAAGTGAGCACCTACTATACTGCACTTGCAGTGTAGTCCCACAAACTACAGTTAATTTGCAATACGTACAATCTGCAGTAAATTTAACTTGGTTGTATTATACTTGACTGTTATTCTAACACTAGCGGATTTTTGTTTTGTGCCTGCACGCCAGCATGACTTACCATTAATTGGTGGCAACCTTTGAAATCCCTCTTTCATCTACAAGCTAGACCCCTATCAATCCCAATTAATATATATTGAAATTAATTCTAATTATGACCCGTTGTAGCCATTTTGCTTGACTCTTCCGAGACTTTCGTTCTTTAAATACCGTGTACAGATTTTTCGCCACAGACCTGTATAAATCAGGTACGTTACTACTTACGTACCTTTTGCTGGTAGTTTAAACTACTGCCATCGCCACTATTACCCTGGTGGTTTTCCAATTTGCCAAAGCAATCATGTTTCTCCGCGTTACATGCCGGGCGGTTTACATATCTTTTAATTTGTATAGTTAGCGTATTGCTGTTTACAAATCTTTTTAGAGCGCCATTGGGGATAGACTTGGTTATAGTATTGGTAATATTATCTTTGCTGTTAATTTACCGAAACTTATCGATTTCTTGGGCTTCGTATACCTTCCTTAACATTATTACGTATATTATCAGGTGTTTTTTATTGGTTGTGCCTAGTTTTAATTAGCATTAGTAAAGGTTTCAGGAATCGATATATATTAGTACAGGTATCGGTAGTAGTACTGGTTGTTTAGTGATGATCTTGAATGTACCGTCAATTACTATACCAATATTAAAACCTATCATTATGTTATAGACTTCCGAAGCTAGTATACTCCAGGTTAAGTGTTTGTATTTAAAAAATGTTCAATACAGGAGGTTTCCGGTAATTGTGAATCGCTCTTTAAACCTATACTTATTAACGAGTATTATTAGAAAGCCGATTTGCGATATAAGGTTAGTATTATTAACAAATAACTCGTTCGTAAATATTATTAGCTTCGTTTTCGTTAAATTTACAAAAACCATGTTAATTAATTTTTCCATATAGTTCATTTGCTATTAAATCCGTTTATTTAACTTGTTAAAGTTTTTGTTCTTTAGGTTTTACACCTATACTATAATAGAAAGGTCGTACGATATTTTCGGTTAATATAACATAACGATGTAGGCCGCACAGGCCTTTTTCTTCAAATACCTTTGTAATCTTACCTAGTCGGTCTTGTAGATAATCTTTAGGCGTATAGCTTGCACCTTTAAGCGTAGGTTAATATAAGTGCTATTTTTAGCCTCAACATTATAAATGCGGATTAACGATCTATTAAAGTTAAGTTATATATCTTTAACCAACGTTTTAACTTACTTGTACTTTAAAAGGCCTAACTTTTCGATAACACGTTATTTTTTCGCTACAAACCTAATACTATCGAAGAAAAGGGTATCGTTAGTTTATATGCCTACTGTTGGAATATTATTATATGCAATATAGTAGGTAGACTTTACTTATAGTAAAGTTAACTATACTGAACTGCAAGTTGAGTGTATTTCTTTGTGGAGACTTACCACATTAGGTGTTAGTCGAGTGCAGTACACTGTACTTTACTCTAGGGTACGATCTAAACAATTGACCATACAAATTACAATGTAGAACGGCTAGTAGTCTGCTAAACCTAGAATAATACATCCACTATCTAACCACGCAATACTACTGTTACTTCGACCAATCCAATCGATAACGCTGTAACGTCTAAGGCTTACCGATACTAATTAGTACTTGTTTATTGGCTTAATCACAGATTAGCTAAATAGAAAAAAAGCTACTTTCTATTTAAACTTTACGTTAACAACAGCGGCTAAGGTAGAGAAATATTTTTACGAAAGGCTTTTATTAGTACTGCGTTAGTCCCTAAAGATAGGAAAACAGAAAAGAATTTTAGGTTACGTTGGTATTCAATGGAAATCTCAAAATAGGCAACGGTATCGTTATTGAAAAATACTAAGAAATCTTAATTAATTCTTTTTAAAGACATTATTGTTTACTATTAAAAGTCTTAAAGTTCAGCAAGTTTGCAAAGGGCTAAGTTGGTAATACTATATGTATTATTACTAGAGAAAAATGATTAAGTCTTTACACCAAACAACCACAACAAATAACCATCGCCCTTTTCTACAAACAACGACCTTCGACCTTACCCTTTATACCAAATCTTTGCCTTTATTTCACTTGTTTTACTAACTATGCCAAGTTAATCGTTAAGTTCACTACTTTAAGCGAAAACACCAAGTTACACCAAGAAAGCCACGTTGCGCAACCTTATGCCAAGTTACCAAATCGCCAAGTTCTCATGAAACTTTATACTAAAACACCAAGTACTTACGTCCAATATCACCAAGTCCCTAGCCCTACACGCCTTATACGTTTTATACAAGCCAGAACGCCAAAATGTTTACCGCTAGCGCTCATTTTAAAGCTATTACCGAACCCGGGAGGGAAAAAGCAATTAAAACCTTTGGAACTACTTTTACCAAGTTTTACGACCATGATTTTAAGTTGTTAGATGTTGATAAATACTTAACGGAAAAATACCTTATTAACTTCATCGGATATTATATTATTGAGAAAAAAAGCGGCGAAAAACGTGATCATGGTAGTCGTGCTTTTCGTAAATACGGTAAGTTTTTCGATGACTGAACTATTGAAAAGTGGACAAAGATTCAAAAAGCTATTAAGTTTAAGCTAAAGGAAAAGTTTAAACGCCGAGAGATCTACGTACCAGCAAAGAGTTTTAATAGATTGGTAGAGACACTGATTAACCTGACCCAACTTGAAAAATACTCCCAAGATCCATGGCCTAAGGGAAAGGGTTTTGAAGAACCTTAAAGCTCTTACACGCGATCTAGAGAACCTTCCTTTTACCCTCAGTTAAGCCAAGCCTCGTTACACGCGGGCGATAAGTATATTAATTTATTTGGTAACCTATCACCACTACGTAACACCACGGAGCACGCCTTTAGCGGTGGGAAGGTACGTAAAGCAGCGGCTGCCAACGCGACTTGAGGTATTGATATTGGATTTTTACACCAGTCAATTAATCAGGATCGTTAAGACTTCTAAAACCTTCAAGTACTTATCACTCCTTAGTAATTTAATCGCCAAGCCCTTTAAAGACCTTCTACTTTTAGATTTACCTACGCGCGAGAGCCTACTACAGGTCCTACTATAGGACTCTAGACCTTAGGCGAGGCGACTTGCAATTACTTCTGATATCGTACCTCGGAAGCTTTAAGACTTAAATTTCCAGGAAACACCATTTAAGGTTGGGATAATGATCGTAATATTCTCCCAAAACCTATTAATATAGTCAATATTAATTGCAAACTCCTTACAGACTTCGCCGAAATTTTGGATAATATAAAGAATTATAAAGGAAAGCCTTATAATCTTTTCAACACTAAAATGATATTCTTTTTAAACATTTGTAAATGAATGGAGGTTTCCCCTTCTGGTTTTTACTTACTATTCCCTAGAATCCTTGCAGGGTACGCTAAAAACTATTACCTGACCTTCCTGACTTAAATAACCACATTTCGCGAAATTTATGATGAAATAAAGGGCTACTTCGAATACGACATCCATATTAAGTAATATCATATAAATTAGGCTACTATGAGGTGAATTATAATAATAGTAAAGAAGAAAGAGGAGGAAACACCAATGGATATCTTTAATTAGATGCTTGATAAGTTAATTTTGTGTTAAAAAGCAATAGAAAAGCCTACTTTGGCGAAACCATACTTAGCGAGCAGTTACAGGCAGTAGTTACGGGCGTTAACGAGTTCGAATACGCCCTATGACGTCCAGATACCACTTATGAAGGCTTTTTTAGCTAATTACGTTTTTCTTCTACCACCGTAATAACGCGTATACAAAACTCGTTTAGTACATACTCCTAAGCTGGCAACTTTATTAAAGTAAATAAAAAATACTTTATAGTGGTTAATTATGTTAAACGTAAATACGGGCGCTTACAACGCCTAAGATTTGGCTTATCGACCTCGACCTTGAACTAAATGTAATAGTTACGTTAGCGCTAATACGATTTAGGCGGATCTGTTAACCTCAAAAATTATCATCGTAATATTAGTAAAAGAGATTGAATCTATGGCAAATCTGGCTACTGGTTAACTTGGTACCCTCCTGCCGAAAGTAATAATAAAAAGGTAATATATTACGCCTAATACAATATTACTTCAAAATAGGATTACTTGAATAACATTGTAGATTTTGAAGACAATCAGTTAATAGATATTACCAACGCCCTTAAACATATTAAATGACATAAAGATACTATTTCTAATACGGCTTAGTAATTAGCTGACTACGTCTTCTTGTACCGTTTAGGTGGTGAAGACTCTTACCTTTGCCTTAACCAAGCCCTTAATCCTTTACATGCCTTTAACCTTCGCGATCATTACGCAGACTACACGTTTTAATGTATTATATCAAACATAGGAGCAATAAGGTATTTAACAAGAGGCTATTCGCAATATATAGCGCTGTGGAGATAAATCACTATAGCTATTAAAATTGATCGTTATAATATTAGTAAAGCCAAAGTTAGCTTTAGCTCGGGCGAACCACTATAGTTATTAGGAACAACAGTAATTTAAACTATTGTAGAAGCAATTACATTCCATATCCTCAAGACCCCTACCCTTTTCCTTTTTTGTTTGGAGGATATAAAGACTTTCGGTATCAATGTCGATGTTAACATAGATAAACTAGTTAAAAACAGCGAAAGGTTTTCACTCGCCTTTAAGTAGAGGTACCTATAGTTTTATCTTTAAGTCTCGAAAGTAGTGATGTTATATCTAACGGAGCCGGAAATAAGTTAATTACACCAGCGTTTTAATTATCCAATTATTAATAAGTTATACAAAGTCTTGAAGTCTGTAGAGCATAACAATATAGAATGTTTTACCTTAAAAGTCATTGAAAAGCTTTTTTACCGCTACTAAATGCATATTTAATCTCTCCGGAAATTTAAGTTTACGTTAAAAGATGATAAGAATTTTAATTGCGAAATCTTCGTTAATGTGTTTTACTTAAATAATAAACCTATTTTTTATGTTGTTAATTTCGTAACCTCTTTTTACAAGGCTACGTTTTTAAAGTCCTTTTCGATAAAAGATACGTAGGAAACGTTAAGGATATTATGAATTAATACGAATCTGGATTTATCTAGCTTTTTCGTTTACGATACCATTATAAACTTTGTTACGGTAGAGTTTTGAAAAATGTTAAGATAATGGGTATTCAATGTAAATATATACCTGTAAAAGCCTACTAAAGCATTGAGAAGGTTAAAAAGGCACACTTCCTATTTGCCGAGTGTATAATATCCTTAAATTGGAGATTAAAAGCTTTGCTAATCCGGAGGCACGCCTACAGATGGTATTAAAAGATCTTAACGACATTGTGAGCCTTAACGGCTTAGTGCCAACGGTCCTAGGTTTTGGAGCGTACCTACGTCTGACGAGTGAATCCATGACTTCAAAAAGTACTTAAAAACATGTTGCGGCCTATAATAAAGTTTTAAGGAAACTGCAAAGAAAATCGGCACACCGCTAAATTAGTAACGCTCTTAATACTAAAAACTACCTTTGAATAATTGACGTATTTATTTTGACGTTATAAATTAAAGGCCTTGTATAGCAAAAACCGTGAAAATATAAAAGCCCATATAAAATATGAAATATCGCGAATTCCAATGTAGTTATCAATATTGTTAACGGCCTTATATCCTTTTGAATTACTTATGTGAAGCTCTATATTAGGGATACTAAATATAGAGACCTTTAAACCCCTTAAATCAAATAACTGAACTAATATGAACTACCTTGACCTGTTATTGACAAGTCGATAAAACGTCGTCGGCGTGAACGACCCACGAAAAAGAAAAATATTAAAGAGAAGAAATATATACCGGGCCTTATTTATAATACTGTTTGGGTAACTAGAAAATAAAATGATAAGGAAGACTTGACATTAAAGTTACGAACGTAAGGGATTATTAAAACCGCTGGTAGACCTTTCAATTTAAGTAACAAGGATAAAATTGACGGCTTACTAACTCGATGAGTTATAAAATTCGTGTCGAAGATCGATTTTAACATCGAGAATTATTTACGAGGTTAAGGGTAACATTATGGGGTGGCCCTACGAAAAAAAATACATCTAATCGCTTAAGGATTTAGTAATAAAGGTAAATACTGGATTCTTACGTAATCACTAACAATTTAGAAGGTTAGTTAACATTTTATGGTTGCTTTAGCAATAAGTTTGCTAACTAAAATGAAAGGTAATTTTACGCTAAAAGGTTGAAATATAACGTAAGCTTATATATAATTAGCAATGGATTTACAGTAGATTGTACTCTTAGAATTATTACAGGAACTCTGTGTTATCTACCTTTCAGATACAATAATACGTTATATCAAACCACTATACAGATTAGTTAAAATAAACGTCGACTGGTTCTTAATATACTAATCATACTTTAAATTCCAGTTTGTAATAAAGTCTTGAACATACGAACCATACTTAATAGTAACGTAAAAGATGGAATTTGGCGTAGTAGGTATGTAAACTAACGATATCCTTTTCGTCAGAACGGTTAGCTTTAAGGAATTGGAATAGTAAGTAGTTAATGACTTTAAGTTTTGGAATTAAAAGCCGGTAACGACGTTAACGGAGAATATCCAACTTGACTTCAATAGATTGTTAATTCGTATACTTAGCATTAATGCCGACCTTAGCTTTTGTTAAAAGGGTTAGGGCGTCATTCTGGCTATAATCAACAAGATTGACGAGGTCAAGGCTTAACTCTACTTAAAACAACGTGTTTAAGGTAATTATATTGTTACCTTATACCAACCAGAAGCCTTTTACGACCTATTTATAGCGGTATAAGTACAAAAACTAACAAATAATTTTTTTTACCAGCTGAATAAGAGGCTCGAATAGCAGACGCGGAATTTGGACCATGGGATCAATATAATTCCGATCGACTTTTCGAAGGCTAAGTTAATAATCTTTACGAACGGATCTTTTGTAAATAACACCGACTCTTCTTCATAAATCGGCTTCCTAATAACACTTGTTAATAAAGATAAATGGAAAGACTAGTTCAGTATTAACTGCAATTTAATTTACTGAACCTCTGTTAAGTGTAAGAGGATTATACGGATCGTGTTAACCTCAGAGGCTTACAGCATAATAATAGGATTTGATGTAGGCATAACAATGTGGGAAACTTTCAATATAATTACCAGGAAGTTGAAGATTCCTTCTATCCTGGTAGTAATTTGTAACGACTAAAAATGCCTTTTCGAATGCCTTTTAAAACTTGGAACCACCAGTAAAAAACGCTTGATAATCGACGTAATGGCACTCTGTAAAGCCTACGATGGAAGGGAAATTAAGGAGTTCCGATGAATCGATGACGAAGATAACCTCGTTAACGCTATAACGAAGATATCACCGAATAAAGCCCTGAAGAAGTTTGTAGATAGTAATAGGCTAACTATATAGATTGAAGGCTACGTAGATAGATCGTTCAAAAAACTCGGATTACATGACGAAAGATATATTGGCAAATTGGAAGATTTCCAGGGGATTAATAATAGTTATTTGTTCAAGTTACACGGTTAAAGAGAAAGATTACAAAGGTTTCTGGCAAAAAAACTTTTTATAGGAGTTAATAAACTCAGACCTCTTGGTAACGGGGCAATTGAGGTCAAATAATGTTAATTTGCATACAATTAGGTGAAATTCAAGATGAGAGTCAACTAGAATTGATAGAGGTCTAGCTATTTAACGAAAAGGCAATTTAAAGGTAACCGGAAAATATTAGTCGATTATACTGGCGTGCGCGCACAAACTAAAAAGCTGTTAGTATTGAAATAATATTATATGCAGTGCAGCAAGTCAACTTTAATTATAGTAAAGTTGACTATACTGAATTTCAAATTAAGTGTATTGCTTTATAGAGACTTACCGCATTGGGTGTAGATCGAGTGCAGTACACTATACTTCACTCTAGGGTACGAACTAAACAATTAGCCATATAAATTAAATTGCAGACCGGCTAGCAGTTGGCCAAACCTAAAACAATTTATTCACCATCTAATCACGCAATACTACTGTTACTTAGAACAATAAAATCGACAACGTTACAAAGTCTAAAGCTTACTAACACCTACTATATTAAAGTTTTTGCTCTTTGTAATTAATAAATACAGTTTAAATGTTGAAGTCTTTATGTTAAACTTTTTTTTAAATATTCCTGGTACGTTAGGAACCAGTGGACGCCTGCTTTGACCAGTCTGTATGAAGGTTTAATACAATATATAACCGTGTTGGCTAGAAACTTATCCTTTAGTTTTTTTGGTAATTTCAGTAGTATAATCCGTTGAAATTGGTAGCGGATTACGTATACAATTATGTGATATCCCGGTCATTAAGTGTAAATTAACCTTTTACTCTAGTAGTTAAACTAATATCAATGACGATGATTCAACTTTAGCTAATCTTTTAGATTATAAATGATTAACTAAGGATTTAGTCATTACCTTTATTACCGTATTCTTAAGCGATGAGCAGGAACTTTTCGTATGTCCAGTCCATGGTTTTATCTTAAACCTCGTAAATTATCCTCGACTTAAAAACATTAACGTTTAAACCTTTTCGCTACGTTAAGAATACAAATTATATAACCCCCCATAATAGGAAGTCGTTAATTTATACTTGGTTACTTCTTTTAAAAGACTTACCAAGTGTATTAATAACACCTTCAGCATGTAGTTTAAAGGCAAGTTCTATGTTAAACTTCTTTCTTTAAGATCCCCACGCCTTTATGTATTCCCTACCAGGCCTATAGTCTTTATCACCGTTTTCCCCTTTAGTGTGTATCTTTATTTTGAGTAGTTGTCTACGCCGTCGACGTTTTATTGGTTTGTTAATCATCGGCTTCGAAAGGTTGTATTAGCTAATTCGCTTAGCTCGAAGGTTATCGACGTCAGAATATTTATTAAACTTAAGGGGCTAGAGGGGTTTTCGGTACGACCTAAAATGTATAGCTCGGAAAGTTACAAGGCTATTAGTAGTTTGAACTACCACATTTAAGTTAGTTATATTGAAAATCTTATACGGCTTATCCCATTTACCTAACTTATGCTACATAAGGACTTTGCTTTAAAGGTCGAATAAAAACATATCTATTGTTAATGGTACATTTTTAGTATTAAGGGCATTATTGACCTAACAGCGTGTTGATTTCTTTCTCAACTTCTTTAAGGCTTTGCTGTATACTATGATACGTTTTTAAATATTTAACGAGGGTGGCAACTCTGTTATTATATGTAGATAAACTCCAAATACTAACAAATTTGATATAATTTTAATAGGTTTAATAGTATCTTTAAATTCTTTTACCGTCATTGAAAGCTATATCTTTTACTTATAAATTTTATGATTTATAATATTAGGATATCGTAAGCCTTTTGCAAAAGGACGTATACCTTTTCGACTTTATTAATACTCTGATAAACCTTAATGGGGACCTGTTAATACTAAATCCCTATTAACTTTGTATTAATTTAAAACTTTATCGTAATAAAGTTGGTACTAGTATCGTAAACCAATACATCTAGTGGCCTAAGATACATATCAATTTATAAAACACGTAGTAACTTTTACGTTTCCTTGGCTATAATGGTTTTAAGAAACTTGGCGCCGTCAAAAGCTGTAGCGAAGTTTACAATGTGTAATACTAGCTTGCCGTTCAGGTAAAATACGTTTATGTAAACTTTCGAGTTAAAGTCTTAGTTTTCCTTTAACATCAACTTAAATATTAAGAGGTCTTAAAAGTGTGTTTATCAATAATGGCAAAGCCGTTCGACTATTTCCAACATCGGCAAATTCACATCTTTATAACCAGCTACCTTTAATACCTTATAAAGCCTATTAGTTACCGGGTAGTTAAACCTATAATATAATTGACGAAGTTCTGCCTCCGTCAGGTTTAATACTATTGCTTTTCTCGGTAGGGTCTAAATATTTATTCACGTGAAAAGGTAAGTAGAAGAGTAATCTTTATATTTATATTGTAGTAATAAAAGATGATATTTAGGAAGGAGTATTCTAGAGAGAGCACGCTATGAATGGGAGGTTATATACCTTCCATCCGTGCAGTGACCCTTTCGCTATTCACTCTGGAATATAATCATTCCAGACCGCTCCATGCCTTGCTGGGCAGTCTGGAATAACCATTCCAAACCGCTTCACACATAATGTACTTTACGTCTTTTAAGAATGCAGCCTGTAATATGATACGTTATCGTATACTTTATAAAAGTGCACCTTGAAATACAGTGTACTGCCACTTAGCTCATACATATTATCTATAAGGGGATATAGTAATATACACACAGGTAATTTTCTTTTCTTTATATACTCCATACCTATAGCCTAATAGTAAAAGTGTGGTTGTGGTTGCTAAAATCCGAATTAGTAGGTTTTATAGTAACAGTATAGTTGTGGTTATAAATATCTAAATTAATAGATTTTGTAGTCACAGTATGATTATGGTTGTAAAGGTTTAAATTAATAGGTTTTGTAGTAATAGTGTTGTTACGCTATTAATTGCAATAGTTCTAAATTAATAAGGTCTGAGTGTGGTAGTAATTGTTGTTCGGTTGGAAATTGTAAGGTTTAGCCGCGGTGGTAATTGTGATTCTGTTGGAATTAGTAACGTCTAGCCGCGGTAATGATTATAGTTCGGACCTGGTTGATATAGCTAATTGGTAGCGACATGGTTATAAATAACGTCTTTTGTTATACCTGATAATGGTATTTACGTAGGTGTTAATTACGTATGGGTAATTACGTCGTTACGTGTTTTTAGGTTAGTATAAAAAGATATATCGCTATCGATTGAGGTTAAACTTTTTTTCTTTTCCCTTTTAAAAGCGCGTACTATCAGTAAATATGAATCCTTGTCTTAATTTGACTTAATCTTTATTCTAATCAACCAATTTAAGCCGCTTTCATAGGTAGGTAATTTAACCAATACTCATATACTAACCACTCCTTCGAATAGATACCGCGAAAAAACAGGACAGCCAGGTTCCGGCTGGGGTGAAAGCGCCGCGGCGCCGCTGCCGCTACCGCCGCAGCCGCCACTATCGCTGCCAACAGCCTGCCTTCATCGGGCACAATGTTGTCAATAGCGGTTACTCCGCCCACCGCCGCTACCCCGACCAGTACTGCCGCCGCCGCCTCATTTCCCTCCGCCACCACCGCCACCCCCCTAAGACCTGCCGTCGCCGCCGCCTCAACTCTCTCCGCCGCCGCCGCCACTATCCTAAGCCCTATCTCTGCCGCCGCCTCGTCTTTCTCTGCTGCCGCCGCCACCACCCCCCACTTTCTCTCCTCTCTCTCCTCTCCCTCCCCCTTCTCCATCTCCCAGGTGGAAGAGCGGGGGGCTCCTAAAATTATAAACCTTACCCTTTCTCTACAGGTAAAGACCTCTTTACGCCGTAAACGCAGCTTAACGTAGCTGCGCTAGGGTTTATATATTTCAAATCCACCTGTTCGTATACCTTTAATGTCTTGTTTTAAATAAAAAGTATAAGGCTAATGTATTTCACCACATCAAACTTTATATCTTTAAAGTAAACCGCGAGGCCTTTTTAACGCGTAAGGCGTTAAAATGATATACTCGTGTCCGTAGCCTCGGGACGTTAAGAGATATGACTTACGTGCCATATATCGTGTTTGTGGCCGTAGGTAAATCCGTTAGCGATTACTATAAAAGAGAGGGGCGTTCGGCTTGTTATTGCCGTTATGAATGGATTGGCAATAGATATACCCCCATTTCATTGATTTTAAGGCTGTAGGCCGAGGCCGTATTATACGTCCGCCGGCTTTATAATACATTTTAACCGATTTCAATAATTTTTCTTACTAAGAACATAATATTAGAAACGATTTTGAAAAAGAACGCGATTTTAAATAACCAAAATAAACCCATTTTAATTTATATCAGGCGTTAATCGGTAAATAAAAAAATAGGTAGTCATTATATTACCTAAAAACGGGGCTTACGTATGTATTACGTAGGAGAATTTGACGACGTTATCGCGCATCGCTGTAAAAAAAGTAAAACCCTCCTTATTTCTTTACCTAATGGTATACGACCTAAGGCATAGGTGTCACAACCCAAGCATGATAGCGGGTTAGGAAGCAAGCCAGTATGCAGCTGAGCCCGAATTCCAACACATCAGGCGGGGAACACCTTTCCTTTGTTAGCGGAAATGACTAAGCCAATCAAGTAATTAGAATCAGTGGGATCAGCACTGATCCAAGTGATTCAGTACTAAAAACAGTATGAAGGCATGGATATATAGGACACGGTAAGCACCACATAGATAGTATTTCCTTCATAGCTCTTCAGTTGTTAATCTAAGTATTCAGTCTCAGTATATTCTGAATAGCCTCACGGCTTTTGATCATTACTTGCACGGTTGCGATGTTGTTCACTCAGCACCTCTGTTACCTTCTTGTTAACATAAACCCTCTAACACCTTCTATATACTCACGAGTATTTAGTGTGATCATTACAATAGGGCTACATCCTTATTAGCGTCGGTAGCATCGAAGGTGGTAATAGTGGTGACGCCAGTATAAAGGGGAGGACGATGCAGAGGATGATAGTGAGGTAATAGCATCGTCTTTTCCCTTTTTGTAATAGTAAATAGCTGCCCCTTAAGCTAGGCCGGTGTACCCATCCATAGTGTAATACGCTATATAATAATGTTATTGCTTTTTATAAAATAATTGTTTATAAATAATAAATGTGACTTGAAATATAATCGGTACGATACTGTAAATTTAAATGAAAAAAGAAAAAGAATAGGAAATTTCGTCGAATCAAAGCGTATAAAATGAAAAGTGATAAAATATTAAAAGAGGCGAGAAATAATAGGGTTCAACAAAGGCAAAATCGGGGAGAGGTGTAAATGGTTGACTTCAAACCGTTTAAAGCTTTTAGATCTGAAGTTCTATTACAATTTAGTTTGTTTTTAAAGTCGAAGGCCGTTTTGCAAAGGCGGCCCTCCTTTGTAATAAGGTTTAGATACGTATAGAGTATCTGGCAATTCCTTTACTTAAAGCTATGTCTGAAAATTTAGACCTTTTTTTTTAAAAAAAGTACGGCCGAGACTGTATATCTAGGCTTTCTTGACTTTTCTTCTCTTAAGGTTGCGGCTTAGAATGTTGTGTTGTGGCCGCTCCTACTGGTACGAGTGGTGTGAATTTCGTCATTATAACCGCTTTTGAATTTTGCGAATGGGTTGGATATTGTATTCGTAGCCGTTTTCAGGTTTTGTAAGTGGTTTGGAACTGCGCATCCAAACCTCTCTTTTCTTCCTTCTTTTACGGCCCTCTTTCTTTTTAAAGTTGCGGCTTAGATTGCGTACCTAGCCCTTCCGTTTCGTAAGGTTGCGGCTAGGAATGCGTATCCAGTCCTTTGTTCTCTTGAAATAACGGCCTGGACTACGTATCTAGACCTTCCTTTGCTTTCTTCTCTTGTAACCCTCCCTCTTTTTGAGATTGCGGCCCAGACTGTATATCTAGACCTTTCTTTTCTTGAGGTCACGGTCCGGATTACATATTCAAACCTTTCTTCTTCTAGGGTCACGTTGTGGACTGAGTGTCCAAACCTTCCTTCTCTTCCTCCTTTTGTAGCCCTATTTCTTCTTAAGGCTGCGGCCCAAACTGTGTATTTATGCCTCCCTTTTCTTGAGGTCGCGGTCCAGATTGCGTATCCAGACCTTCCTTTTCTTGGAGTTGCGGCCCGGAGTATGTGTCCAGGCCTTTCTTCTCTTGAGATCCCACGCCTTGTTGTATCCTTTCTCTTTTTTTCCTTATATACCTTATTACTTTTATTTTGTAATCCGTCAAGTAGTATCCTTTTACAAATTCCGTTCAATATATATCTTTATCCTACCAGTCTAGCAAGTCGTTAAGTTATACTGTTTCCAATAGACCTTTTGTAAAGCGGCTATTCCTGCTTCTTAAGGTATTAATACCCTTACTTTGGAGTTAAATTCGTAAGGCTTTGGCAATATGGGGGGTTACTATTTGCCACGTGCCTAAAGTTTAGTTCGAAAATATTTTATTAAACTTATCTAGTATATTAGGTCCTTAGGTTTTCTTATTTCAGTAGCTAAATATAACGGCCAAGATATATGTATTTACTGTATATGAATTTAGTTTCTTAACTGGCGAATCGATGGTGTTGTCCCAAAAGCTCAGATTTATTTCGTATATTATAACCTTCCTGATTCTTATATATTCGACTAGAAGGTGGAAGTAAGCGTTGGCTTCCTCCAGTGACTTTGGTTTTAGCGCTATAACTGTAAGTGTTTTGGGGAGGTTGGAGATAATAGCTTTTGTGTGTACTTGGTATACTGGAACGGCCTAAGTTAGTGATTTCGGAACGTAGTTGAATTTGAATACGTTACGATATTAAAGTCCAGGGTAGTTTAAAGTTCATGATAGTTTGGAAAAAAAAAAGAGTAAATATGATCATTAAAGTAGTTGAATAGGGTTTACCAATACTTGCTTAGGTAAATTAATTTCAAAAGATACGTGAATAAGATATAATCACAAACTAGTTCAACATTTTAAATTAGTTTTGTTAACGCTTAATAGCGCTATGCTAGCTAAGCAGCTATAAAAACTTAAAAGTTGCAAAAACTAAATTCAGAATATATAGAGCGAACGTAGGAAAGCGAACAGGGAAAAGAAAGTGTAAAGCGAATAGAGAAAAGGGAATATGATTGTAGGGAGGTGTGTTGTGTTATCCGGTGGGCGGTCTGGATTATTGTGTTGTGACCGCTCTTAGTAGAGTGATCGGTTCGGATAGTGTGATCGTAACCGCTCTTAAATCAAGCGAGCGGTTTGGGTAGTTTGTTTGTAACCACTTTTAAATTGAGGGAATAATTTGAATGCTGTTTTAGTAACTGCTCCTATGTTTTGCGAGCGGTATGAATCATCGATTTTAAATCGGATGGATCCCAACGAAGGGTTTCGAAACTTGGTGGTTTTGACTTAGTTAGCCTAATGCGTAATATTACGCTCTCTAAAAAGTGCTCGGATACGTTAAAACACCAAATAAAAGTTAATAATAGCGTAACAGAGCTTTTAGTAAATAAAGCGTTGAATAAGGATTAATAATATTGTATTAAAGTTATTATTAAAGTCATTTAGCTTTTATAGTCTTTTTATATATTTCGTGTAATTTTTATGAAAACGTAATGTTAAAATACATATAGTTAAAACCGTTATAAAATTCCGCTATAAGTATTTTACTTTTGTTTATCTTTTTTCTCCTAAGTTGTTTGTAATCGACCGGGTTGGTTACTAATTAGTGTTGGTAGGGTCCAAATAATTATTCATGTAAAAAAGTAAGTAGAAAAGTAATCGTTAGATTAGTATTATAATAATAAAAGATAATATTTAGGAAGAAGTATTTTAGAGAGGGTACACCACGGATAGGAGGTTATATATCTTTCATCCGTGTAGTGACCCTTTCGCTGTTCGCTTTGGAATACCCATTTCAGATTGCTCTATGCATTGCCGTGCGGTCTAGAATAACCATTCCAGACCGCTCCATGCATAAGGCACTTTGCGTTTTGCAAAAGTACAGCTTGTAGCGTGACACATTATCGTGTACTCTGCAGGAGTGCACCTTGAAATACAGTGCATTGCCACTTAGCCTATTCATACTATCTATAAGAGGATATAGTAATATCCATAGCTTTTGGCCCTTAAAAATAAAACCAAAAATTCCCCTATTTAAGGTTAAGTGAAAACCTCTTACCGGCTTTAACTTGGATCAGTTCGTTAGTTTAAACGTTGATATTAACGTTAAGGTTCTTAATGTCTTTTAGGTAAAGAAGGAAATGGGTAAGGGATTCCAAGATATGGAAAACAATAAGGCTGACAACAGTCTTTACCGTCGTCGATTCTAGTAAAAACAGCTTTTTTTCCAAGGCCAAAGCCAACCTTAACCTTACTAATATCCGTATGGTTAAGTTTAGTAACAGTATCTGTATCCCTTTGTAACGCGATGTATTACAAATAACCTCTTGTTAAGTATCGTTATGCCCTCGTATCCAGCATAATCCCCTAAAAAACTTGCTTTGCGTAGCGGTTTAAAATAGTAAAAAGTTATATAAGGCTAGGGTTTTTATCGTTATATCGACGATGGAGATCATTACCTGTAAAATTATAAAAAAAGGTGTGGTTAGCTAATAATTAAGTTGTCTCCGGGCCAATGCTGATGCCAGTACTTTTATACCAGTCGATAACCTTTGGTTTATTTTCCTCCTCTTTATTTTCATTTTTTTCAAATTATGTAACTCGCTCGATATAGTCCTAATAAAAGATAAAGGGGAATTACCTATTATATATTACCTGCTTTACTTTACGTTTGGTGGCAATATAACTTGTCTACTAGTAGCCTTATTTTCCGTAAATCTAATATCTCTTCGCGTTTAATGTAAACTAAGCTAGCCGGCTTAAAGACCTTGAGAAAAATAAATACCATTTACTGTAGGTAAACGTCCGAAGCTTCCGTTAAACGTACTGGCCGGGTCTTTCGTACCTTCGATTAATATAATACAAATTAAAAGGTTTTTTTTCTTCGTTACTGAATTTCGGAGCTTAAAGGTACATACCAGTCGAGCTGGAAACTCGAACAATTACGGTTGCCAACGAGGAATGCAATGAACTAAAAAACCTTTCGAAAGTAGCATCAAGGCATTAAAAGGCGTATTTAAACTTTTGATAACCCGTAAATACTTACCGAACCTGCTAGCGTAAAGTGTCTTCGCTAGTTCCCACATTTACTATTATTTATTGGTAAATCATCAGCCTATTAAACATTTGATTAAAGAAATCTATTTTACTTTACGATTTTTTTATAATTTAATATATAAAACCACTTGATAATTTTTCAATCGGTAAAGCATTAGGAAAAATTGATATTGTCCTTAAAATAACTCTTTAAAGGATTTTAAATTTCGCGGAAAAAGAAACAGTTCGTCAGATATCAGAGGTAATGATCCTCAGCGTATCCGGTAAGAATATTAGGAAACAACGAGTAAAAACCTGGTAATTCAACGTTTATATGGCGGAAAATATTAAAAAATAGGCTTAACTTAACGTCGAAGAGGTTATACGGCTTACCGTTATACTTTTTCTTTCCTCTCCAAATCTTAACAAACATATTAGTTACCGTATAGTCTGTATCCTCCATAGGGACGCGTCGTAGGGGTAGGGTAATATACTGGTAGTAAGAACCTTTTATATCTCTTGGCTAGGGAAAAGGCTAAGATTATTAGTGCTAGTAGGCAAGATAGTTACCTCTGGCTAAATTTGATAAGAAAAAGCTAGTAGTCGTTCCCATAATAAGATCGCGCGTTAAGCCGATCCTTTCTTCATTTGACTGCTAAAACTGGACATGTTAAGGAGTTTAAGGGAAATATATTTAAGGATTTCTGTTGCGGGGAGCTTAGCGATAATCTTCTGAGTATTCAAGGGTCCATCGAGGTAACTGCTCAATTAACTAGTAAATATAAAGATATACGAAGTATAATTGAACTCATTCTTCACGTCTACTTATTTAAACTTAAACAAGTCCTTACAAACATATATATAGGCGTTAAGGGTTATTATTGCTAATAATCTCTTTACCTTTTATTAAGGTCCATTAAGGGTCTTGATCAGTAGTGTATTCATAAAGTAGGTCAGCTAAACTACTTTACTTTACTTTCTTCGCAGGGAGATTACCATCTTAATATAATAGGTTGAGCCTTAATATCATCTTTACCTACTTTTCCGTCTTTTTTCACATGTCTAAACTCCAATTTTAAAATCATTTTCGAAAGTCGTCGGAAGCTATAGATCCACGGATGATTCCAGTAGCGTTTGTGTTGAAAATGAATTATCCGATTGGGTTGCTTAGGTGTTTTAGAGTAAAGGCTTTAGTAGCTTCAGTAAACTAAAGCTTTTCGTCGTAGTGCTTTTTGAAAATAATGCCGAAGTCTATAATTACCTTTTTTCATTCGAGGTCGTTAACGGTATTAATTTCGGCTTATTTTAAAGCTATCGTATAATTTTGGCTAATGTAAGGCTTATTGATTGAATTGATAATCTGGGGGCGTAAAGGCTTGGTATAAAGTCGCGTGGAAACTTAGCGACTTGATGAATTAGAGTGATGTCGTATGATGTTGCTTTCTTGACTCGACGTGGTGTTTTCGCTTAAAACAGCGAACTTCACGATTAAAATCACGTAAGGAGTGGAAAGATTAAAGTAAGACAAAAATTTGGTGTAGATAATAGGGTCGAAGGTTGTTGTTAGTGGTAAAGATTATTTGACGTAGAGCCTAAGTCGTTTTTCTACAGTAGTAGCACCCGTAATAATACTAACTTAGCCGTTTGCTAACTTGCCGAACTTTAAGACTTCTAACAGTTAATCTTAACGTCTTTAAAAATATAATAAAAATTTATTAATGTTTTTGAGTAAAGATACCGTCGCTTACTTATAGACTGCTGCGAACAACTATATATCCTATAAGTCTTCCCTATTTGCTGTCGCGAACAACTACATAGCATATAGGGTCCCTTCGCAAAAACATTTCCTTTAACTTACTTAAGTAAAGTGTAACAACCGGAAAACAGTTTTTTCTTCTACTTGGCCATTCTATACTTAACCTAATAAGCATTGATCAGTGTTAGTAGGCCTTTATTGTTATAATATAATTGATTCGAATCACTGTGGTTGAAGTAAATAGTATTGAGTTGATGTTGTTGATTAAGGTGCAAGTTCTAAGTTTAACAGACCGCTTGCTGGTCTGCACACTAATTTGTATGGTCAAACTCTTTGGCCTATAGCCCACTTTGAAGTGGGTATATACTGAACTCAACTTGCAGTGTAGTCCCACAAACTACAGTCAATTTTCAATACGTACAATCAACTTTACTTATAGTAAAGTCGACTTGACTGTATTGCACTTGACTACTATTTAAATACCGGGTATATAATATCCTGACATGAGAAATTATAATATTTATAAATTTAAAGGCACGCCTTGAAATGAAAGTAAAAGACTTAAACGATACTTTAAGCCTTAATGGTCCAATTCTAACGTTACTGGTCTTTAGAGTATACCAAAGCTTAACAATTGAATCTCCTATATTGATAAATACTTAAAAACAAGTTGTAACCCATAGTAAGACATTAAAAAAACTACGGAAGGAATTGAGACGCCGCTAGGTGAACTATACCCTTAACACCAGGAAAAAACTTACGATAATCGACGTACTTACTTTATCATTACAAAGTAAAGTCCTTATATGGCGAGAGCCACGTAAATAAAAGGGTCTATATAAAGCATTAAATATTGCTAACTCTAAAGTAGTGGTTAAAACTACTAACAGTCCTGTAATTTTTTGTGTTACTTAGGTCAAGTTTCATATTAGGGTTACAAACAATAAGGACTATTAAGGTAATAGACTAAGCTAATACAAACCCCTTTATCTGTTATCAATGAGCTGATAAAACGCCGTAGTTGCGGACGACCCCTAAAAAGAAATATTAAAAAGAAGAAATACACACCAGGTCGTATTTATAATACTATTTAGGTGAGTAGGAAAGAAAAAGATAACGAAAACTTAAAATTAAAGCTTTAAATATGAGTCATTGTTAAGACATCCGGAAAAACTTTTAATGAAAATAATAAGGTTGAGATTAACGGTTTACTAACTCGAAGAGTTGTAAAATTCATATCGAAGGCTAACTTTAATTTTTAAGATACAAATGTTAAGATTTTCAAGTCGAGAATTATCTCAAAGTTTAAAGGTAGGATTACATGGCGGCTGTACAAAAAAATCACATCTAATCGCGTAAGGATACGGAAATGAACGCAAAACATAAATCCTTACATAATTTCTAACAATGAAAATGAATAATGAACGCTTATTAGCCGATTGAATAGTAAGTTTACCAACTAAAGCAAAAGGAAAATTTACGCTTAATAGGCGATATTTAACGTAAGTTTCATATTATTAATAATAGATTTACAATGGGTTATACTGCTGGAATTACTATAAGAATTACATCTCATTTAATTTTAAAAAATAGTAATACGATGTATTGAGCCTTAATACGAATTGGATAAAACAAGAGTCTACAAGTGTTTAACCTACTAATCGTAATTGAAATTACGGTTACGTATAAAGTTTTCAATATACAATCCGTATTTATTAGTAACATAAGAAAAAAACTTCGGCCTAATGGGTATGTAAACTAACGATACCCTTTTGGTTAAAACTGCTGGTTTTATAGCAGTGAAACAGCAAACGATTAAGGACTACAACTTCTAAAATTTTAAGCTGGTTATGATGTTGGCGAAAGGCAACCAATTCAATTTTAATGGATTGTTAATCTATATACTTGATATTAATACCGGCTTTAACTTTTTCCAAAAGAGCTAAGGTAGTGATTTAGCCATAATCGACGAGACTAACGTATCTAAAACTTAATGTTACCTGAAATAACGTGCCTGTAATAGCTATATTACTCCTTTGTGTCAACTGGATGCTTCCTACAACCTATTTATATCGGCATAAGCATAAAACCCAAAAGACAACAACTTTAACCAGCTAAATGAAATGATTGAGAAACAAATGCGGAATATGGACCAAGAGATGAATATATTATCAATCGACTAATATAAATTCAAGCTAATAATCTTTACGGATAGATCTTTTACAAATAATACTGATTTATCTTTAAAAATAGGCTTTTTAATAACCTTTATTAATCAAAATAGGCGTGATGACCAATTTAATATTATCGATAACCTAATTTACTAAAACTTTGATAAATACAAAGGGATTATATGAAGTGTGCTAGTTTCGAAGGTTTACAGTATAATAACAAGCTTGTTGGTAGGGCCTTAAATCGTTATAACATTGTCGATTCAATTGGTCGAAGTAATATAAGTATTGTATTAGTCAGGTATTGAATGTATTGTTCTAGGTTTGGAAGACCGCTAGCTAGTTTGCACAGTAATTTGTATGGCCAATTGCTTGGCTCATGCCCTAGGGTGAAGTGTAGTGTACTATACTCAACTTACAACTAATGCGGTAAGCTACACAAAATAATATACTCAACTTTCAGTTTAATAAAGGAAACTTTACTGTAAATAAAATTGACCTATTGTACTGTATTTAATACTATTTTAACATTATTGACTTTTTAGTTTGTACGCGTACGCCAGTGTGATTAACCAATTTTTTTCGGTTACTACTGAACTGCCTTCTCGCTCACTGACTAGTTTAGTTTATAATACTTCGAATAAATTTATAATCGGTAAAAACAATGGTTAGTAACGAATTAACAATTAAGGTTATTTGTAGGCGATTGTATATATATACAAAACAAGTAACCTTTCACTTCAAAAAACTATAGTTTAGTTTAACTCGAGTTAAATAACAGCTTTAAAACATTATTATCTCGATAACAATTATTGGAATAAGTTGTTTCTGGTGCTAAAAATAACCCTCTTCAAGGTGAAAAAACATAATACTGAATCCGCCTTTAAGATTTCTGTTAATCTAAAGAAAAAGTTTGATGTATTGGATTTTGATAATTGTTATGGTCCGACCCACGATAGTAAACCAAGTTGGTGCCAAATAGGATTTACTATTGAGGTGCGGAGGAAAACTAGAAGAGGATACCGTAGCCTAACGTGTAGGACCCTTGGACAGGACTAGTTCCTAGCCCGTTAAGTGCCCTTACATGTGCCGTAAACGGACCATACCCGGCTTGTACTCGGATTGTGCCCGGTTCGCACCCGGGTTGAGCTTAAGTCGAGTACTGACTATCCCGTTACATATACAGTTACGTAACCTATAGGCTTAATAGCTAATAGCCTAATTTTATAATATGCCTCCCTTCTCCCCAGATACTATAAGGGCAGCGACGCTCCGCTAGATAAACACCGGATGCGGACCGTACCCATCCAGTACGTGGGCCGGGTGTAAGCCAGTAACATTACGCCTAATATGTCGCATAAAGTTTCGGCCAAATTAACCTTAGGTCTCTGACACCGTATAAAACGCCCCTCAACCCTATTGTTAATACCCTATAATACGCCCGTAAGCTAGGCATATAATATATTTCTTTTGCCGCCGGCGCCGTATAATGTACCCGTTGACACGCCGTATAATACATTCTTTTTACCGCTAATATCGTATGACGCGCCGTGTAAAGTCGCGTTTTTACCTTTAATACCATATAACGCGCCCCGTATAACACGTAGAATTTGTCGAATCCGGTCCGCTAATTCCTATTAATACGGACGCCTTTTGTAATTTTTAAAACTTTCTTTTTTTCCCCTTCTACATTACCACTTTTTTTCGTCAATTACCTTTCCTTTTATATATCTCAACTAGTTATTCTCACTGATATATCGTATCCCTTTTTCCCTAACTTATTATTATAACTAACGTATATAATGGACTTAATTTAGGTTATATTATCGCTAACACCTTTAAAGGGGATAATAAATTACCCTATAAGGAATATTACCCTATTATATATTAATACTCTGTTGTAAACTAACTATTATAGCCCCTTTACGTTATAAAACATCTCCTCGTCTTTAAAAAGAGTAAAAATGAAAATAAGCCTTTTACTTTATAGATTAAAAACGTTTATATATTATATATTAACCGCTTTTTAAACTTTAGCGTTTTTCTTTTTGACGTCCGAGTTTATAAGGTATAAAGGTATTATATATACCGAAAAGTTTATAATAAAATAATCCACAAATAAACTTTATAAAAGATTTAACCGAAAATTAACCCCTTTTCGTATTATATTTAAAAAACAAGTTTATTTACAACCTTACTCGATTTACGTACCCTCTTATACCAGTTAATTATTCCAAAAAATAAAGGCTATATTTTATCTCTTATACGTAAACGTTAAAGAGATATTCTGGATTATCGACCCGTTTTTATCCCCGCCTTTTCTAAATTGATTAATTAGTTTGGCCGGCTTCATAATATCATTCTGGCATAAGTAGTTTTTACTATACTGGCCGTACAAGCCGTTACTCCTTTAGTTATACGCCTATGCCACCCCCTTCTTCCGGATCCGTTCTTACCCCGGATTTCTCCGTTACCCTTCACTATATCGCCTATTTGTAAAGATAAAACGCCCTTGGACAGCCGGGCTTTAAAGCGTAACGTTTTCGCCCCGACCCCCTTGAATTACCACCATATACCCTTGCGTAATTTTAGCCCGAGCGGTTAAAATAATATAACTACTTAGGTCATATCATTTACAATTAATATAGGCTACGGCTTATAAAATATGACAAGCGACGTCAAAAACTTAACTATATGATTTCCAATTTTATTTATATCCTATTTACTAATTTTAAATATAAGCGAACTAATAGAGCTGACCGAAAACGGGCGTAAGATCGTACCCAGGCCGACTGAGTTACCTAAACCCAAATTAATATGTTATAGTTTTTGGTAATCCGTCTAAATAGTTACTACCCCCATCCTGCCTTTTGCCCTACTCTTTGTTAGCCGTAATCGTCAGTCTTCTTTAACGTCTGTTACTCCTAACGTTATTCTTTATCGTTGGCCTCCCCTAACGTCCATTTCTACTCGTATTATTCGCTATCGGCCTCTCCTAACACCCGCCCTTTTTCGCGTTATTCGCCATCCTCGGTGTCGCCTTATATCTATCCCGCTTTTTACCAGCCTCTCTCTTCGACACCCGCTAGTTCCTGTTATACTTTTTATCGTCCCCTACCCCCAAAGTTACCTAATATCTGGAACCAATTAAAATAAGGCCTCTAACGTTAGTAACGCCAGTACTATCTAAAACATAATAAAAATAATAATAATAAGTAGGTGGATTCTCGTTAGGTTATAATAAAAGTCGCCTTACGGTTCAATGTATATTGAAAAAAGTCGGGAAATATTCATCCGGCTTTATTTATTATGCAATAGCCTCGTTTAATCATAAATTTTCCTTCTCACCCGTAAATAAAGTGTTATTTCGAAGATATAAGTGGTTCGCCCCACTCTTATCGTTTGTTATAAGCTTAACGCAGACGTCAAAATACCGGGATATCGTAAGTCCGAATATCTACCTATTCCGCTTTAAATTTATTGAAAGCTAGAATATATTAGTAATTCTCCAGCAATTCCTACTCCGACGAATTATAACCCCTTTATTTAACTAACATATAACAAACTCCACCCCTCCCCGTTTTTACGGCAAGGATTTCCTATATTTTAGATTTATTTTATACACCTTTCCCTATATGGTTAACTATTGAAATTTGTCCCGGGTGAATATCGGATAAAACTTCTAAAGAAAGGGGGGTTCGAAACCGCTAATTTAACCAAATCTATATCAAACATAAAGTATTTTATAAAGATATTTAAAACGACATTAAATGGGTTCGAAATATAGATTATCTGATATTAATTGTAAAGTTAATCTAGTTTTTTACTCGATTGGTTAGTTTCAATATTACGAAAGTTTAGTTAAACTTAATTCACTATTTCATATCGCTTCGCCAAATATCGCCTACGATTCGCCGGCGTTTTTTTATTACTAAATATAAGTTATCGTCGCTTAAGTGAATTCCGTCTCCACGTGTAAATGAGTTAAAAACGTAATAATTCGCACCGTTAAATTAATTAACGACGTTGTATACCCATTTACTTGTAAAATAAGTAATATTTCGTGGCTATTCATTAGGTAGTTCGCGTTAAACCCAGTAAACGTCGACTTCTGGTTATTCAACGCGAATTAATAAACGGGTATATATAAAACCCAATCGTATTACGAAAAGGCGACGACGATATATAAGTATTTTTAAACTTCCTAATTTACCCGTTGAATACCGTAATTTATCTACAAATAATAAGTTGTAAATAAAAGTTATTTGATGTTTAATGAAAGAATATAAGGTCGTTCAAAATACGCCCACCTTATTTGAACAGCAGCTATTAATAATGAACATTAGAAATTAATAAAATATCCACTTTATATCCCAAAAAGGCTCCGGGTACGTATCGGTAGTTATGAAATATATAGCTTTTAATTACACAAATTTCTACAGGAAATCCGTAATAATGAATAAATATCGAAGGTCGTTATTAGTAATTAGCAAGTTGATTATAAATTCGACCAAAATATAGGTTTAATGCCGGTCGAAAGTGAAAAAAGTTTAAAAAAGCTTTATTGTAAAATTCGACGAGGTTTCGTTTTGTTATATTACGTATATATTTAACATAAACGTCGAATATCTACAACTATTCACTACTGGTAGTAATCTCGTTAAAAACGCGAAATAAAATGTCTTTACCCAGATTACTTATAATAATCGAGTTGTGAGTTTATCATAAAATTCTTGTCGTCAATAGTTTTTAACTCGGTAGTTATAAACGATTACGGTAACATAATATACCCTGTAAATTAATTCCGCAATTCGTAATTTATACTAACTATTTTACTTGAGGTAAAAAGCGCCTAACGCCTTCAGAAACCACTAAAAGGCAAACCTTATATGACAAGTTATTTATTATTTTTTGATCTCATAATTCTGCTAACGTACTCGAACCGAAAATAAGACAACTACTCGATGTAAATGATATCAACAGGCCTAATGCGAGCCTGGCCCGCGGCGGTACTACCGATACCGTCGCGTTAAAATCCCTTGACGTTATCCTCGATAACGACCATACGTAGACTGGACCCATGGCGATATCGTTTTCGGCAGCCTTTCGAAAACCCTTAACCCCCCCTTAGGATACATAATGTCGTAATCTAATAACCAAGCCTTCGTCTCGCCGAATTTCTTAACATAACCCGCAGCAATTTATATCCCTTTAATGTATAAATCTTTCGATACTACGTTTAGTATAATAATAAAAATTAATTAAAAAATCAGCACGCGAAATTTTTTTCACTTAGGGCTTATATTATAACCTACGGGTTAATATATGTAAATGTGTGCCCTAAGTTATAGGCTCATACCATGAATAATATTAAAAAGGTAAAGAGAATTTGTTCTATTTAACTTATTATTTCCAAATTAGCCTTCATGAAGAAAAATATTCTAATTTTTCATAATCTATTAAAATAGTAAACTATATGCGAACACTATGTAATTCGGAAAACCACGCTTTTAAATAGGATACCATCGAAAAGAACTCCTTATTATAGATATTATAATTACGTTTCGTATCTATTAATCGTGCGGATTGGTAAACCACTAATTTTAAAATACTATCCTTATCCCGTTACGACAAATACCCTCTTAACTCCATTTCTGAATAGTTGGTTTCCACTATTATTAGCCGACTTAAATCCCATTGTACCAAAATTGAGCCGTAACAAAAACATCCTTTAAGGTTAAAAATACATATTCCTTCTATTCCGTCTAAGCTTAACGAATACTTTACTTTGTTAGGCGAACGAGACAATCCGTCAGCTTTAAGAAATTACTAATAAAATCACCATGAAAGTTAGTAGCAAAATACAGAAAACTTGGAACCTCTCGAACCATACGTAATAATTTCCACTCGCGAACTACTCGGAATTTTTCGGGGTCTATCCAAATACCTATCCTAACCATTACAATAAAACCTAGGTTTTTTTAACTCCTTAACCACAAAGTTGCACTTCTTTCAATCTAAATTTGGCCCTATATTACGAAAACGTTTTGAAATTACGCGAAGTTTTGTTATATAATTTTCATTAATACCTAAAAAAAAAAAATTAAACCGTTATTTGAATACTTTTTAAAGAAATTATTCAATATATCCGTTATTATATAATTAATATATCGTGAAAACATGACCAGCGTTCCCGTTAACCTAAAAGGGGTAACTCATTATTTAAATAACTCAAATTGCGTACGAAACGCCGTTAATTTCTTTCACCAGAGTATAATTCGAATACGGTAAAAGGCCATTCAAATATTTAATTTCGTAAGTTATATAGACTTCAATAATGCACATAGTGTTTTTTTAATTAAAAGTAAAAGAAAACGGTCCTACTTTGTAATTTTATTTAGTATCTCGTAATAAATACAAAACCATTATCCCCCCCCCTCGGTTTACAAATAAAAAATACCGACGTTACCGCCGATAAAAAGCTTACTCGAATTTGACACTTATTTATTAACTTTGTAACCTGTTGTCGAAACTTAAAAAGTTAATCTCGTAATATCAAATATAAAGACCTTTAAGGTCGGTTTAATAAAGATTTATTCTCGTTCGGTTTAATATAAATATAATAATTAAACTTCACTTTATATAAAGGTAAGGTTATAACCTTATCCTTATCAAATAAGTCGGGAAATTTAGTTAATTCTGGTAAAAGAAGTAATTAATTTTTTTCCTAACTGTAATTGCCGTCTTCGCTTATAAAATCTGCATTATTTTGCAAAGACTCATAATACAAGCTATTCGAAACGAGTTCTCCGTACGTTATAACTTTCGGTATAAACTTTATGCTAATTCGAAAAACACTGAACCTATTACATCCTATATATTACCCGTCTGAACGCGTATTATCACTATATCGACAATCAAACCTTTTTAATTTTAAATTACTAAATGATTACCAACCGCGTTTAACGTTACCTATTAATATCGTATCCAAGATATTCCAAAAATTCTATTTCGCACTATTCCGAAGGAAATATATATGAACATCGGGCTCGATTATTTATTAATATTTATATGAAACTTAGCACTGTGGGTAATACGCTTATTTTGCCGTAACTCTAATATCGTGCCGAGATTTAGCGAATATAATAGTCTAATTTACTTCATCTTTGACCGTTATACTAAAGACTCGTTTATAATATAATGATAATTATATTTAAAATCGACTTAGACATCCAAAAAGTAGGTATTATAATAAAACATTAAGATAAAAAAATAAATATTCGTTTTTACGTATTTTAATTAAATTAAACTCATTTTTACTCGATTTTATAACTACGCTGTTAAGGTTATGTAACCCCTAAACGAAACTGTATCCAGGAGTTAGATTTTCCCCGTCACCGTTAATAGGAAACTTTCATTTACCTTTTCAACTTAAACCGTACGTACCTGCGTAAAAAGTAATGCCGGACGAAAATTATAACCACGTTAATAATAATCCGATAAGCTACAATATACGTAACACCTTAAAGTAAACCTAACCTAATGTTTCTTTATTATTGTTTACGTCGTTTTACGTTTTTAATTCTAAACACGTACTGAACGGGTTTATTAAAACAACTGACCGCGGTATCGAGACAATTAGCCTCGATTATTACGACTTTTTATTAAAAGTATTTAAAAGGCGTTAATTCCCGTTACAACCGTATTACTATCTAACCGTTAATTTTAGACTAAGTTCATTAGTTAACAACCAAAATAGCGTTTTAAATTTAAAATTTTCATTTGTCAACAAATTCGTGATCCCTTTTTGAGGCTACGATATAATTTACCAGGCTTATACCTGCTGTAATAGATTTGTTGCGAATACGTAACAATATACGGAAACGTAAATAGTTATACTTTACGGCCGAAGGCTAACTTAGGCCGCCCGCTTAAGCTAAGAGTATTTCGAATATAATAGCGAATAGTAACTACAAGTCCTTATCTTTTATACCTAAACCTTCAAATTCGATTAATATCTTATCTACACGATAAGGGTTACTAAAAGTAGTCTCGATATAATTAAAAAACTTCCTTATATTATACATAATTTTATATCCTCCAGCTTTATAATACGTTGTAACTGCTTACTTTACCGCCACCGTGTAATATCTCCATACGTAAAAAACCGTATATCGACCCTATTTAATTTATATTTTATTCATTTTTAAAATAAATTTTATTGTTTAGTGCGTCGCCGCCCACGTAGAAACAGATCTATTAAATTACTGTTAGTTATATCGGTTTCGTTTACCTTAAGCTAGTGGAAAGCTAACGCGAGTCGCGGTTAATTCAACTTCAAATTACTAAATTTTCCTTACGACCTAAACAAAGTTAAATATAAAATCAATAATTAAAGTCGATTAATCCAGTTATTAAAGTTTTTTTTACAGACGATACAATAAAGCTTACTGTATTTCATAAACGAATGATATCAGCCTAAATCGGTCCCGAAGGGGTAGTAAGTATATTTATAAAGATTTAAGAATAGGTATTCGTTAACGGCCTATTCTTCCTGATATCGTTAAAGTAGAACGTAGAACTATTAACGTTTATTATCGATTTGTTTATTGTAAATAATATTAATTTTAAAATATTAAAAAATCTTAATAATATGTTATAATCTGACCTACGATAATAGGTTTAATAGGTGTTAAATAAGATTTACTATTAAGATACAGAGGAAGATTAAAAGAGGTTACCATAACCTAATGTGTAGGACCCTTGGGTAGAATCAATACGTAGCCCTTCACGTGCCCTTACACATGCTATATACGGACCATACCCAGCCTATACCCAGACTGTGCCCGGTTCGCACCCTGGCCAGGCTTAAGTCAGGTACTGCCCATCCCGTTACGTGTACAGTCACGTAACGTATAGGCTCAATGGCTAATAGCTTGAGTCCATAAAAGTAATATGATTTAAGTTATTTACACAAATAGGTTAATATAGATTCAAAAGACTTTTGTTATTTGAACGTAGGATAGATAAATCTGAACTACGAATAATGTTATCTTTTTTTTCGATTACCAACTTTAAGTTATCCCTATTTTTTTTTATATATTAGCAAATCCTTTTTAAATTTTTGACTTAAACCTGATAATTAGGCGTAACAGGGTATTATTAGTTGTAAAAACTCTGTTATACTTAGGTACATTTCGAATACCTTTAAGTTATGAGGAAAGCAAAGATTTCGAAAACCTTAAGTTTTCCCTCAATAGTTGAAAATCCAAGGGCTTTTATGTGAAATCCTAAAGGTTTTACTAATTAGAAACCAATATGAAATTTGTCTAACGATAAGGCGACGACTTTACTGCTAAAAAACTTAAACACTACCTCCAAATAAGTGAGATATTTTTCGAACGTATTAGAAAAAATGATAATTTCGTCGATAAATACATGAGAAAAAAGTTAAAATTCTTTTAATTTTCTATTTATAAAACGTTAGGCGTAAGATGGTGAATTACGAAAGCTTATAGAAATAACTTTACTTCGTTCGAATCTATGGTAATTAACGAAAGTAAATCGGTCGCGGACACTTGAGTAGCGTAAAATTTAAAAGAAAAACTTGGTGGCGTTTATAATAGTAATTGATTTTTCTCCGCAAATAAACTTAATAACACCATTTTTAAGGGTAATAAATGACAGTCCGAAACGGCGTATTTATTAATATTCATGAATTTAACACCACTAAACCATTGTTATTTCCTGTATAATTTTTCATATAACAAATACAAGTAATATAAATAGCGAAGGTAATGTAAATAGCGAAATATTGCTAAAAGAAACTCCATAGGTTATTACTTGTATAAATTATTCAACTATGAATCGAAAAGTTTTTGGTTTCGTTTGGATACAGGATAAATATAACGGTGAAGCTTAGCATATTATCAACCATTAATAAGTGAAACTTTTATTATTTGATTCATAGATATTTTACTTTGATCGATATCCTTTTAAACGGCTGCATATTATTTGAAAATTCGCTACAATTGAGCAGAATATGTCGGGTTTATAGCGTTAATATAGGTGCCGTGTATAATTTTCACTTTAGGAATATTTTCAGGTATCTTTATACCTAACGAGGTATTTCAGTAAGATAACCTCTCGCGAAGTTCAACGAAATCCGCTTTTTTATTAACGAAGTTTACAACTTTAGGGATCATATATTTTTAAATCAAATACGTTACTACGTTTAGAAAAGAAGTGTTTAAATAAGTCGTACTCATTGGCGCGACAATAATGCAAAGATTTAAAGAATTCAACCTAAATTTAGTACTAAATACTGGAATGGGGGTGGATTTTTTTAAGGCTTCGGTAGAAGCAAAAAAAACTTTGATGATTGCTAATAGATATTTCGGTAGGTTGTATTACCTCAAAAGACATGGTACTAACACTTGTAACCTATATAAAGGCTCGTATAACTCCCGTAAAGCTTATCCAAAAGTAAGTATTATTTTCGCATTCCGTAACAGTTTTCAAACGCATAAACTAAACGAGGCTTACTGCTTTAGCAGTAGGATTGCAAGGTTGTATTTCTTAAGGAGTGGTAACGTCGATTGAAATATTAAAAATTAATAGATGTTGTGTTATAAATATAAAAGATCTGCTTTTAAAAAGGGTTATGTAGTTAAAAACGACGTATATCGTTTATCTAGGTTTAATAAAGATTTTAGGGTTAAAAGTAACCTTATAAATAACGGGTTAGGTAACTAATTCATATACTAAAAAAGGAATCGAGAGGTGGTTGTTTTTAAAATGAATCATATTCCTCGACATTAATATATCCTACTACAAGTCTTTATCCAATTATTTATCGATAAAACGCCAACATTCAGGCGATCGATAATCCAAGATTTAGCTATTTTCCAAAACAATACAAAAGTACAGTTAAATTTATATCTAAAATTATAGAAGGTTTAATGCGTTTTAGTGGTAAGGCGTATGGAAAAAACCTATTACTTCGCTAATTGTTTTGCGTTCGGCTATAAGCAAATTTATTATAATATAATTATGGAAGTTTATATTCAACTAAAATTCAAACAAAAGGTTTTTACTAACACCTATATTGAGGTAAAGCATATGATTTTTATCTGTAAAGTTAGCTCATACGGTAATTTGCAAGTAGCGATAACCACTTATAACAAGTACCATCTCTTCATTAACAAGCTTAGCTATAATAATGTCAAGGTTTTATATATTATTAACGATATTAGTCAGGCCAGTTACGGGTTTCAGGCGATTCAACTATTGTATACGTCTCCTTATATTATTAGAAGAAAACCCATTTCTCCAGTTATAGGCCTTTGAATACCTAAACAAAACATTATGCGAACTATAATTTTAATTACAATATATACAAATACGTCCATCAGGAGACGTAAAGTTAGGCTTTATCATATAACCCACCTTACTACCCAAATAATACGAGCTTACTTATAAGGATACTTATAAGTAATTAGAATAGTTCTAATTTAAATAGTTAGCATCGCTTACTTTAGACTATACGTTATTAAACTTGTATTTGCGATCGCGATTTCGATTATCACGAAAACGATTGCCATCGAATTCTCTTTTATTACGATTACGTTTTTGCTTATCCTGACTACGGTCTTAGTCGGTATATTCGTAAAAGCCGTAGTTATAATGTTTACCATTATATTCTTACGAAGGGCGTTTCTCTTATCTCTTAGTATTCTTTTTGGGCTTACGGGACTGGTATTTATCCTTACAAGGTTGGTATTCGTCTTTTCTAGAATACCACGAGTCGTACCTCTCGCGTATATCTCTCGAAAAAGTCTGGTAGATGAACTAATGTCGTATTGCTATTACCAGCAACATAGTTTTTAATTTTTCGACTTTAGTTAAGTATATTTCTTATAATTTTCTTAATATGTTAAGGCGGTAGGTATTATTAAATGCCCAAGTTCATTACAGATTAGATATCGATTATAACATCATAACAATTGTTATTTTGGCAGTATATTATACTTATAGCTTTTACATATCGCATTTTTATTTATATATATTTATGCAACCTATACTTATTATTTATCAAATCGCTTAACAAGAACTCAAATTCCTTGAACATTATAGTAACTCGTTTAGAGTTTATGGTAAAGTAGTTAACGAAAATTTCCATAATATATATAAACTACAGCGAGATATTTGATGGTGTTTATAAAGAATAACCTTGTAATTTTACTATTATATAACTGATCCTTACAAATAAGTAGAGAATATTTCTACAATTTAACTTTTTAATGCTAAAAAGTTATCTATGAAGGCGTTTAAACATTATTAAAAGCTTTATATATCGGTAAAAATTATATCTTTACCCATTATAACAATATCTATATCCTAAGAATTAGGATACTCGGAGTTAAATACCTTAATCTTTTTACGTTTTGGGCGATAAGTACCATCTGCCCAATATTAGGTAACTATCGTATTCAGGGTTCGAAAAGGATAGCGATAGGTTCGAAAGCGACGAGAGTGAGAATGAAAACGTTGAGAGGGCTTATATTTGCAGCGGTCGCTAAAAGGCTCGCGGCGGCGAAAGAATCTATACTCGCAATGATCGCGGAAGGGCTTGAGATGACGGCGAAAGGATTCGCGTTCCTTCACTTTATAACGAGGGCGATAGCGGATGCTCTTAGAAGTATCTGAAGAGGTTATGGAAATAAGTAAATCTTGGCAATAATGATAACGAAAAGAGGATTTACGGTTACGAGAATAACGACTCTTAACAATTAAACTGTCGAGGTGCCTTTTGACGGAGTCATGTTTCACACTGTTCGTAGGTGATAAGGCTCTATAGTTATAACTTCACATTAGTAACTTACTATAATTGCTTTACGATAATTAATACGTTTAATACTAAACAAAATCTTAGTTTACAGTTACCATTTGTTATGCTATCTATACATTCGAACGTATAGTGGTGTTCTGATCTGTATTTTAAGGTAAAACTAAGCTAAAGGTAGGAATTTACTAGATAATAATAAAAATAAGTACTCATGAGAAGAATAACTTATTAGAAGAGAAGGCGCACTCATGAGTAGACAGTCTTGTGAGAAGGTACTAGACGAGACAGCCTGCACCATGACATCCAAATACCCCCTCTATGATACAACAGTTGGTACTAAGCCATCAGGGCCTATAAATTTTGTTTAGGTCTTTCACCGTAATTTGTAAACGTGCCTCTGGATCCGTAAAGATTTCAATTTCCAACGTAAGTATATTATACGCTCGTCGAAGTAAATCGTTTATCTTTTTAATCTTTTCAATGCTTTAGTAGACGTTGAAACGTACCTATTTATACTAAATACCTATTATTTTGATATCTTTTTGAAATTTCTCCGTTGCAAAATTGGTACCGGTATCGTAAATGACGATGTTTGGTGGACCTAGGTACTTATTAATCCACAGTATCCTTAATGTTTCCCACATATCTTTTTCCAAAAGTGATTTTGGAAATTTAGTTCTGTAAAAATAGGTTACGGAATTAATAACGTGAAAAATAGGTTTGTTATCTAATCAAACCACGTTAATGAGGATCTCGTAATTAAAATCCTAATTTTTTTTTCAGTATAAACTTAAATTTTCAGTGAGTTCAGGCATATATTAAGCAATTATAATGAAGTCATTCAATATCTTTTAGGATAAAATATTCCATATTTTTATACTTTATGGACTTTAGGATTTTATATAGCTTGTGAACGGCTAAATAGTTAAAGTACTAGTATAGTTAACGTATTTCCTGCTTCTTTAGTTTTAATACCATTATTTTTGGGCCTTAAAGATAAAACTATAAATACAATTATTTAAAGACGAATGAAAACTTTTGGCTGTTTTTGACTAGTTTATCTACATTAACGTTGACGTTTATGCCAAAGGTCTTTATATCTTTTAAGTAAAGAAGAAAAGTGATAGGATATTTAAGGATGTAAAACGTGAATATTCCCACAATAGTTTAAACTACCATTATTCTTAGTAACGATATTTGTTTTTCTGGTCCAAAGTCAACTTTAGCCTTACCAATATTGTAACGGTTGATTTTAGTGCCTGTAATGATTTCCCTTCGTAAAGTCACGTACTACGAATGACCTCCTATTAAGTACCTTATTGCACCTATGTCTAATATAATACCTTAAAATATGTAGTCTTTATAACGATTGCGAAGATTAAAGGTATACGAAGAGTCAAGGGTTTGGTTATAGTAAAGATAAGGGTTTTCACTACCCAAATGATATGAAAAATTGTAGTCGACTAATTATTGGGCCGCGTCAGAAGTAATATCTTCATTCTATTTGATCTTCTTAGGGCTGTTATCGCCTTTAATTTACTTGTTACCCTCGAAGTTTACGACTTAATTTAAGTAGTTTTGTTTAAAAGTAGCAGAATATTAAATTTAGTATATCACCTTCCTATTGTTTCGCTTGGCGAAAGGGTACCGAGTTAACTAGTATCTATACTTGTCACAAATTTATTTTTTTTGTCACTATTATGATGATAGTACTTACAATTCACAGGTCCGTCTAAATCTTGACTGTTATGACACGAACTGCAGTTGGATCCTCTGACGCTGCATGTTCCCCACTACGCTTACAAAGCACATTTCCCATGTACGGCACGGCAATTGGACAACGGATGACTCAGCAGAAGTCACGTGACCTGGATCACTTGGATCACCTGGATCACCGGCTCACTTGGATCACTTGGATCACCACCAGTGATCCCGCAAACCTCATACTGAAGCACCCCCAGTATGGGTACCAACTGAAGGAACTAGATATAAGGACATGGTCATCACCACCTTAGATAGCTTCATTAGATAGTTCTTCAGTTGTCAATCTAAGTATTCAGTCTACCCTGAATAGCCTCACGGCTTCTGATCATCACTCGCACGAACACAGTCTTGATATTGCACCTTTTGTTACCTCTGCTACCTTACTGTTAACATAAACCCTCTGACACCTTCTACATACTCACGGGTATTTAGTGTGATCATTACATTGACCTTATTAGTATTAACGTAGTTATTGCCTTTAGTCTGTGGCCGGTAGTCCAGACTTTACTTGTTAAGAGCGCTTTTAGACGTACTTATGGTCAACGTAATTAACCATCACAAAGTCTTCTTTATTTACGTTAGGCAAGTTTCCGGCTTAGGGGTATATACTAAACGAGTTTAGTATACGCGTTATTACAGTTGTAAAAAAGGAATGAAACTAGCTAAAAAAAACCTTTTTGGGTGGTATTTAGACGTTATAAGGAATATTCGAATTCGTTAACGCCTGTAACTATTACTCGTACCTATTTGCAAAGTGTGGCTTCGTTAACGTACGCTTTTTCTATTACCTTTTAGTATAACATTAACTTGTTAATTATTTGATTAAGCACATCTATCGGTGTTTATTACTCTTTCTTCTTAACTATTATTGTTACCTATCTTATAGTGACATAATCTATATAATATTGCATAAGGTGGAAGTCGTATTCTAAATGACCTTTTATACTACTATAAATTTCGCGGAAAGTGATAGCTCAAGTGAGGAAGGTTAGGTAATAGTCCCTAATGCATCTTATAAGGATTCCGGGGAACAATAAGTAAAAAATTTAAAGAGAAACTTTCATTTACTTATAAATGTTTAAAAAGGGTATTATTTTGGTATAAAAAAGGTTGTAGGACTTTCCGTTGTATCTTTCTACGTTATTTCAGATTTTGACGAAGTTCATAAGTAGCTTGTAATTAATGTTTACCATTTTAACAGGTTTTGGGAAAAATTTGCAATAGTTATCCCAGTCTTAATTAGTGTTTTTTAACAGTTTAAATTTTGAAGCTTCCGAGGTACAATATTAAGGGCAATAATCAGTCGTTTGGATCGAGGGGTAAAGGTTTATAATATGACTTGTAGTGGGCTTTCGTGTATAGATAAACCTACTAGAGAAAGGTTTTGAAGAGATCTTTCGATTAAATTGCTAGGAGGCGATAGGTACCTAAAGGTTTTGGAAGGCCTGACAATCTTACCCAATTGATTGGTGTAAAGGGCTAACATTAATACCTTTATCTGTATTGGCAGTTCTTACTTTACGCGCTCTACCACCACTAAAGACGTATTCCGCGCTATTACGTGGGAGTGTTAGGCTGTCGAGCAGATTAATAGGTTCTTTATCTCCAGCGCGTAAAAAGGCTTGACTTAACTAGGGATAAAGGGGAGGCTCCCTAAATCGCATATAGAGGTGTTAAGGTTTTTCAATCCCTTTTACCTTAGGCCGTGGATCCTAAAAGAATTCTTCAAATTAAGATAGATCGAAGGGGGCTTGTGCCAACTTTTTAATGACTTGAACTCAAACATAGATCCCTTATTATTTTGGCTTAAATTTAGCTTTAATTTTAACCCTCTTTAGATTGCCTTTCACATATTAATAGTTCAGTCGTTAAAAAAGGTAGGAAAGTTGTTAAAAGCATGGTTAAGGTCGTCTATATTACTATATTTAACGATATAGTAGCCAATGAAGTTGGTTAGATGTTTTTTTGGTTAAGTTTTAGTTAATATCCTGCCTCTAAAGATATTCGTCGTATAACTTCATAAAAGGTGATTCTAGAGCATCAATCTCTTTCTGAATCTTTTAAATAAGTATTATATTAAAGTTTAAGGCGATAAAAAACTTAGTGGACGATGGGCTTGGTGATCTGAAGCATAAGGACTTGGTTCTTTTGGCGTAAAATCGTGTGGAAACTTGGCGAATTGGCTTTGGGTTGTGTAGCGTGGCTTTTTGAACGCGACTTGACGATTCTTAGTGTTTTTGATTAGAGTAGCGAACTTGACGATTAAATTGGCGTAGGGGAAAAAAAAGTGAAGTAAGGGCAAAGATCTGGTTTAGATGGTCAGGTTGAAGGTCGTTTATTTGTGGCAAAGATTGTTTGGTGTGAGGACTTTGTCGTTTTTTTTTTGGCAGTAGTAGCACCTGTAATAGTACTAATTTAGCCGTTTGTCAACTTGCCAAACTTTAAGACTTCTAACAGTTAATCTCAACGTTTTTAAGAAAGGTCTAGTAAAGATTTTTTGGTGTTTTCAATAACGATAGTGCCATTACCTTTGGTCTGCCGTAGATATTGACACAGCCTAAACATCTTCCTTATGTATTGCTATAGAGACTGATACAATAGTAAAACCCCTTCGCAAGAATCTTTCCTCTACCCTAATATTAACGTAAAGCGTAATAACTGGAAAGTAACTTTTTTTCTATCTAGACCATCTGTGTTTAACCTAATAACCACTATTCAGTATTAGTAGAGCTTTGGATCGTTACAATGTTGTCGATTAGATTGATTAAAGTAACAGTAGTATTGAACTGGTCAGATGGTAGATGTATTGTTTTAGGTTTGGTAGACTGCTAACCAGTCTGTATAGTAAGTTGTAGGGCTAATTGCTTAGCCCGTACCCTAGGGTGAAGTGCAGTATATGGCACTCAATATATACCCAATGCAGTAAATCTATACAAAATAATTCACTCAACTTGCAGTTCAGTATAGTCAACTTTACTATAAGTAAAGTTGACCTACTGCACTGCATGTAATACTATTACAATAAGGATTTAATATAGGCATGTTATTATAGGAAACCCTTAACGTTATTACCGCTTAAATGAAGATTCCCCCTATCCTAGTAATGATTTGTACCAACTTGAGAAACCTATTCAAATACCTTTCGAATCTTGGAACTACCAGCGAAAAACATCTAATAATCGACTTAATAACACTACGCGAAGCCTATGAAGGGAGTGTGATTAAAGAGTTCCGATGAATTAACGAAAAAGACAATTCTACTAATATTCTAATAAAAGTATTGCTAAATAAAGTCCTTAAAAAGTTTATGAATATCAATAGGCTAACTATACATATCGAAAACCATATTAATAGGCCTCCAACTCAAACTAAATTACGTAACGGTGGTTAGAAATATACTAACGAATTAGAAGACTGTCATAAGATTAATAATAGCGACTTATTAAATTAGTACGACTAAAGTGAAAACTTACTTAGGTTTGTAACGAAAGATTTTTTTCGTAGGAGTCGATAAAGTCGAACTTTGGAGCTGTGGGGCAATTGAAGGTGATTAGGGGTTAATTTGAATACAAACAGGTGAAATTCGATATAAAGTGCAATTGAAATTAACAGGAGTCTGACCAGTTAACGAGGTTGCGGTTTAACGCTTACCAGAAAATATTAGTTAACTATATTAGCGTACGCGTACAAATTAAAAAGCCGCCAATATTGAAATAATAGTAATTATAATAAAGTAAGTCAACTTTACTTAATTAATGTTTAACTATATTGACTACATATTGAGTGTATTGTTTTATAAGTCTATTATATTAACTATAAGTTAAATACAATATTGTCTCACTTTACACTAGGGTATGGACAAAGCGATTAACCTTATAAATTAATTTTTAGACAGACTAGCGGTTTGTCAAACCTAGAATGGTGCATCTATCACTTGACTACTGCAATTCTACTGTTACTTCAATCGATTGAATCGACAACGTTGCAACGTCCAAAACCCTACCCAAAACGGCGAAGTTAATAATCTTTATCGATAGCTTTTTTTTAAACAATACTAACTTTATATGTTAAATCGAATTTTTCATAATGCTTATAAATAAAAAAGATTTAATAATCAACTTACGATTACCAAAAACCTAATATATTGGATATTTATTAAGTATAGGCTTATAATACAAAATATACTAGTTTTAAATATTTACCGAATGATTATAACCTTTAATATCAGTACGATATTTAACGATACGCTAATGATCATTATTAAATTATAAAAATTATTTCAATAACTGCAATTGTCCATATAAACAAGTAAAGCCTTTACAAGTACTTATTAAAATAGAATATAACTAAAAAAAACATATAATAATAAACGTAATAACTTTGAAGGAGGTATAAATAACCAGATAAATCGATAAGTTCAGGTAAATTAATGGCAAAGATAAATCCGTTAACGCTATTACTAAGGATATAACTAGTAGCACTCTTGAAAAGTTTATGGATAGCAATACGCTAACTATATAAATCGAAAGCTACATAAACCGCACCTTACATAATGTTAGAAAATAAAGATACCCTAGTAAACTTGAAGATTGCCAAAATTAAGGTTGATAATGTTAAAGGCACCAGTAAGTGAAACTACTAGCAAAAGATACACAATGAGGGAAATATATAATACGCCTAAGTCCATGGCAAAAAATCTATACACGGGAGTTGAAAAACGAAAAGCTCGGAAAAGTGAGATGAAAGGCTGTAATTAATATCAGTTTTGGTATAAATTAACTAAAATAGACAAGGGTTTGACTCGTAAATCAAGGAGGGATTTCAAGAGCTGCTGCCAATTGGTAGCCGGCTATGCTAACGTACAAACACAAAACAAAAAGCTGCCAATGTTGGAATAGTTAATTGTAATATAATCAAGTCAACTATACTTAAAATGAATTAATTAATTATAAAAACTACGGATTTACACAAATTTGTTAGATTAACTAAAAGTGTAATGCAATAGGTACTTACTTCGAAGTGGGGTACAAGCTAAAGAATTTGACCTTACAAATTAGCGTGCAAACCGGCTAGCGGTCTGCCAAACTTAGAAGTAACAACTTATCAACCAATTTCAATGCAACACTAGTTACTTCGACTATAGTGACTGGAATCGAATATATTGAAACGATAAAGACCTACTAATAGTCCGTTTAATAATCTCAAACCTTATGTTTAAACTCCTGTTTCTAATAGTTTATACTTACTCCTTTTTACTTCACATATACCTTATCAAACTTAGTATTATAAAAGAAAAGCCCTCTATAATCGATACTACAACCTTATGTAAATCTTACTAATACTGCAAAATTAAAAGGATAGGATAGATCGACAGTAAATGATACCTAACGAATATAATAAGTAAATATACCCCAAATAGAACATTAAAAACATTTGTATTCATAAGTACATTTTTTTATTAGAGTTGTTAAAAATTTCATTAAATTTCGTCCCAAATAATCGTATTACTTTATAACCCCTTACGTATTTTTGTGTTTGAAATTTTCATTTTGCTATTTACCGCTTTACTAAGATATTATTACTTTCTATATTTGTTATTTCCGTTTTAATAATGTATTTTTACGATATATATATATATATTATTCATTATTTTGGTTACGTTTCCTGAAAATTCAATTTTATTGATATGGTCATTTATATATACGCTGGTTGAAACCGGAAAATATGAAAGATGGCAGTTAGTTGCTATCGAAAGAGAAAAGTGAACATGCGGTTTTTTTGTCGTTATTGCTATTGTACTTGTCGTTGCCATCGTTATCGCTACTAGCATCGCTGCTATTATTAACGCCGCTATCAATATTGTCGCCCCAAGAAAAGCTGGGTGCCCCACGCGTCTTAGGCTACATATTCTTAGATAAGAACGATAAACGGGGTCGTTCTCTTTATAATAATACGCGAAAACGTTGTCGAATTTACTTACATGAAATAAACGTAAGCTCGTTTACCAAACGCTAATAATGGTCGTTGTTTTCGCTGGCTGCCAATTATTACTTAATATATAATTAGTCTTAAACAATAAATGAAATAAATAAATAAAGGATAGTCTAACTACAAGTTGCGTATTGAAAAAGTAAATATTTTATTATAATAATAACGTGCGTATAATAAAGCCTTAGCTAACGGCTTTAGTACTACCAATATGAGGGTATATTCGTTATTGTTTCACTCGTAATGATAATGATGGAACGAGGTATTCCCGTTTCAATTATATTTACTAGAGGATTTACCCGCGGCCACAAATGTAACTTACGATACACAAAACGTATTTATCGACGGGCCGGGAACGCGTACCTTAATATATCATTTTAACGTTTTACGCACTAGAAAAACCTTGTAACATACGTTAACAAGTTATGTTTTTAGGTTATAGGCCCGCTCCGCCATTTTCGCCTCCTGTATATTACGATTAGTATATTATAATACAAAAGAACAAGTGTTACGTATTATATTACAACTTTTCTATATTATGTTTATGAAACCAGAATTACAATATAGGTAAAAGTGGAGTTCTTACCCGTAGCGAATAAATAAGGTTTATAACTTTAAAAAAACTGTTTTTATTTTCAAAGGAAAAAAAAAAAGGAAAGGGTGGGGTAAGAAGAAAAAGAGAAGAGGATGTGGTAGTAGCAACAGGCGAAGGAAAGCGGAAAACAAAATTAATGCTAGGCAACAAGTTGCTGGTATGGGTAGGGCGGTGTGTAACGACTATGGCGGCTATGGCGTAACGTCGCTAACACATTGAAAGGCGCCTTTCAAACCGGTTTTTACAAGGTATACTGTTTCAAATAATTAAAACATAATATTAATTAAGTGAATGACTTATATGAAGACGTCATATAGTTGATGAGAAGTTTATTATTCAATTGTATAAGCGTTGTATAGTGAATTAAGAACGTATCCTTTAAAGGGTAATGCGTTATTATAAGACAAAAGAAAGATAGATTGTTAAAACCGATAACAATATACCTTTTTATATTAATTTTACAATATATAACATCGATAACCATAATTGTATGAAAATTACCAACCTTTTAAAATAACATTTTAAAACTTATACTATTATTATTACTAAATAACTGATTAATGGTTCAGATAATTACACTATTATTATTAAATTATAAGTATAAAGCTTGATAAAAATAAAAGATTGCCAGTATAAATATTATTACATATTACTATAGTTACTAAACGTAGAGGACTACGTTTATAGAGTACATAATAACGTGTTATGCTATAAAAAACACTTTTGTAAAGTGTATAATAGCATGTTACGCCCCAAAAGAGATATTGTTAGAGTATATAATAAATTGCCATGCATCAAGTAAAAGCTTATAAGCTTTAACCCAAGGCATACACTTTCTAGATGCCTTTTCTCCCTCTTTCGTCATCTTATCTACCTTATTATCTTGAATACTACACGATTTTCTTTATAAATTAACGTATGAACCTAACCAATAGTGGTAAACATCAAAATCTTAGGTAATATATTCGATTGACAAGTTTATGTAGAATGATAAATAAAGTGAATGCAGAGTTTTTGAAAAATATTTAGGTTTATTTTTGATTTGTTGAAATTCTATATTTTGAAAGACGCTATCAATATATTTTATATGTTTTTAAGATTTTATTCACATATTTCAAATGGTTTGAAGTGTTTATTGAGAGATACATAGAAAACATTTCTGTTTGATGATAGCGTTGCTAACACTAGAGGAAACAATTAACAAACAATCTTTTATCTACAAACTCTTTCTACTTGATAAGTGATACTATTCTCCTTTACCTTATTTATTTATAAGCAAATTATTTTATTTGTAGAGGTACTTATAGGTATTGATTATAACTAGAATAATTAATTCAGAATATAAAGTTGAAATAATAATGGTATAGCGTTAGTAAGGATAATAGATTGTAAGTTCTAAGTTACGGGAACCGCTAACCGGTTCCCACCTATTTTGCTATAGGACAACGTTGATCCGTGCCCATCATATACATCGACACTTTAACATTGACAACATTGACATACGTGCAACATACGACAGTTGGCATTGCATAAGCCAACGCAATTGACAATGGTCACGGCAGGTGCCGCAAACCACCCCGCAAGTGTCCAGCCACTCAAGGCATCGCTATGTTCGGGTGAGGCCCCGAGTGGCCAATTTCCTTCGACGGCCGCGTACAGCGCAGAACCCAGTCTGCCAGATTCTCCCTGTATCCAGCTCCTTGAGCCTTTGGCCACGCGACCTGAAACCGAGTGGAGTCCAAATAAAGCAGGTCGCCTATTTCTTTTTGTTGGAATGGCCCTCGAGGTATTTCTGGAATCGAGACAAGTGGTGGTTGATACTGTTTCTCGGCGGTTTTGGCGCCGGGGGCCCGTCCATACATGTGCGCAGAGCTTGTTCAACGCCGGAGCAGGTGGTTGAGGCGTAGCCTGTGGAGGCCCAACATGCTGTGACAAAGATGATGTTAGCGATACAGACAGACATCATGGGTGCTGTGTATCTGGACGCTCGTCCAGGAACATTTTCTGCTGACGTGGCTCGACTCTTGGTTGCTTCGTTTGACGGTTCTATTCCACCAAGTATGGAATCTGGGGTTGAAAATAGGCTGCAACATCCCCCAGTCACACTCTCGGAGAAGTGGTCCAAATTGGTGTCCAGATAGACACCGTACGCATAAGATCTTGAACGGCTCACAACGATACCCATCCAAGTCCCGAGCATTGCGTCCACGGCTGGCCTCCGTCGTGCTTCCAGGCAGTATCAGCCCCAGAAGCACCAAACACAGCAGAACGTCCCTGGCATCGCAGCTCTTCACAGACGCGGTCCACTTCACGCGCGCACCATTCCAAGGCCCGCAACCAAGAGCCGGGCTGGGGCGTCGAGCGAACAACCGCAGAGCGAAACAGTCGGCACTTACCCAGCACAGAGGACATGACTGTGATGCACGGATTCTCCGCCGCTCTGTTGGGGTTCTTGACGCGCAGCACCTTCACAGGCGGCAGGCGCATCGGCTTGGTGGGCATTGTGGGTGGTGGGCGCCTGTGACGCTGCCCGGCGAGGGTCTCAGTCGTGGTCGGGTCGCGACTTGTTGTCGAACGTGACGTTCGTCGACGAGGTCTAGGTAGGAAGTTGTCGGCAGTGTCGGGGGTGGTCCAGTTGCAGGTTGAGCATGACAACGATCAAAAGTAGAAGTCTCGAAGATGTGGAAGCAAACTTGGGACCTTTGCGGATGGTCCGTGCACTACGTGCTCCTGGATGCGTACTGTAAGCCGATCTCGGCAGGCCAACGCAAGGATCTCTCATTGGCTGGAACGTAGCAGTCAACAGATGCTGTCCGTTATCAAGGAGACAGTCTAGCACCGAGCACATCTGTAGATCACGCGTCGAAACCCACGCAATTCGAGCAGCATACACGGTTTTTCGCCAGAACGACGCTTTCTTTCATTGCATTGACCTGAGACGCTTGCTTCACACTTTCGCGTTTTGCACAGCCTGTTTACGGTGTTCTGGCGGTTGTTTACCCAAGCTCGCCCACCTTTCGCACGCCCCACACGCCGTCGCAACCCGTGGCAGTAGCACCATCATGGGTGCTGAGCCTTATGGAGCAACCACCTCACCGCGGGGAGCTTGGAAGCGAACGGAGACACATGGAGATCTGGAGTGGCTTGAGAACCCGTGAGCACTGCGCACGCCCTCCAACTGTCTCTGGCGCGCGTCGCGAGCGACTGACATTGTGATCTTCGGACGATAGGACCTTCATATCCGCCGACTGCTTCAAGCCACCCACGCCGACAGCCCAGCCCCGTGCTTGGGAGCGCATAGCCGTGTCGGCATCCATTGCAAGCCGCAGCACCCACACGATTCACAAGCGCATCAGTGCAAGGCCGGTGGTGGACCGAAGGTACTGCGCTGTTGTCACTGAGCTCGAGAGCCAGTCTTTGGACGCGAGGAAGCGCGCCCGGACAGAAGAACATGTCGTGCCATATGGGGGCAGTGCGTTCCAACCGAAAATCAGACCAGAGGTCACTGGCCAGCGGGATCTGAACGAGGCTCGAGGTATGTTATTTGCTAGCACCACGCAGAGGGTGCCGTGCATCGAGTCGAGCATGTGACTAACAGGAGCTTCAGCACATGTCAAAATCGCGTTGCAGACCATACGCAGAGACAATCGGCGCCTGCAACGCGAATCGTGCCATCAGAAGACCAAACGCCCTTCCTTCGATCCCGCACAGCTCACATGGATACCTCGAAAGAGACACAATACCCGATGGCCCATCCATCCTCCCACTCCGCATTCTGTGTTCATTGCCGACCTGCAGCCACATATCAGGTTCGAAATGGAAGCCAGCCAGATCGATGAGGTGGCTTTCTCCGACCTGCAGGGTGGCGGGCTTCAGAGCGGCCTTCAGGACAAGACTTCCCCACCAAGCAGCGTCCCGCAGTCAGCACGTGTGCCAGAGCCCTATGAGCCGGCCCTCAAGTTGAAGAGGGACAAGCGAAGCCACCGCCGCCAAGTCCTTCGCCCGTCCCTGAGCACCATCTCGGAAGCCACCGACGAAACCCCCATGATTCCACTCTCCACCGTGGCCTCGAGTCGCTCCACAAACGCATCACCTGCGAAAGAATGGCAGGCCACTGCAGACACAGCCAAGACTCCCACCAAGATCTCTGAGCCACCTCTGAATGACTTCACTATCAGCGCTACACCGAAGGCCGGTGATATCGAAGCCACCAATCAATGCGACCAGGCCACCGTGCCACCGTCGCCAGCCGACATGAAGAGTGCTACCAACTTGCCGCTGCCCCCTCCCAGCAACACAGAGAGCACCACTAACCATACGCCTTTGTTCAACTGCATTGGCCAGTTCCATGCGCCCTCCACCATCGGTACAGAGAGCACGGTAAGCCAAGCCGCGGTGTCAGTCCATGAAGGCCATTTCCGCGCCCCGCCCACGACATGCTCCGACAGCAGACAAAGGCCCCCCGAAAGCTCCAGCACCTACGTCACCGCACTGCCGTTCTTTGACCAACCGATCCCCGACGTGCAAGTCGAGCTGGAGCATGAGTCTAGAAGACGCTTCTCCCTCGACGCCGCCCGCCGCAGCGACCGGACCTCCAATGTTAGGATCATGAAGAGGATCCACCACTGGATGGCTGGCTCGTCTATGGGGCGGAAGCGTCGGTTTGGTGATTATGGCGAAATGTCCGAGAACTGTCAGGAGCCCAAGCGCCGCCACACGCTTGATGTGGATGCGGGCATGAATCCTGACATTTTCGGTCAGCTGCCGAATCTTCCGGCTCCTGTGAAGACTCCCGCAAAACCAGTCAGTGCATTCCACGATGCGGTTGAAGGCTTGCGGGTCAATGTTCTGGCTGTCCTAGCCGTACCTGCGAAGTTTCCCACAGCCCGGCAGGCGAAATCTTGGGAGCAGAATGCTGCCACTGTCGAAAGCGAAGGGTCCAAGGACAATGCTGGAGACCAAGAGAGCCAGGAGACTGTTGAGGAGGGATCGGACGACGAAGATGTGGAGGGCGACTCGGACATGGCCTACCTCCAGAGCTTCGTCCAGCGGAGCAAGAATAGCAAAGGCGATCAACGCGAGGATGTCGCAAGCGCTCCCATCCTCCCCACAGCCTTTCCCAAGAAGCGCCGCTCAGGATCCATGAGCTTGGTGACCTCGGAAACAGGATCGCCCAAGGCCAGGATGACTTCGACGGCTTTCATGATGACCACCGAAGGCTCTCGCATGCCGCTAGGCGAGAAGGACGCTAACAAAACCCCCTCCCCGAACAAGAAGCACAAGCTAAAGGGATTGGAAACCGAGACGGCGGTGTCCATCAAGAACAAATCTGGCCGCCTTTTCGCGCCAGACCTTGATGACTTCGAGCCCACCGCTCACCAACGCCGGAAGCGCAGGAAGGGGATGGAGTCCGAGTCCGAGTCGGACGACATTTTCAACCCGAACATGGACCAGAACCAGGTGCTAACGCAACGTTCCGGCGCGGGATGCGGCACTGGCTCGCGACGCTCGAGCCGCCTCCCTACCGTGCAGAAAACTGGGCCTCCAGCGATCCCCGTGCGTCTGCCTGGGTCGGCTGCTAGCTTATTAATTGACAGTGGCGACATGCCTGCAGTCTCGACGGCGGGCATCACCAACGCAGTGCTCCAGCGCAAAGCCGGGAAGAACCTTGCGAGTGAGACCAAGGCCAACACGAGGAAGAACCGTGGCGGTGCTGTACCGGTGCAGAAGGCATTGGCCTCGATGGCCTTGCGCTCGAGTGACGGCGACGAGACTACCACTACTGTGACGGTGCAGCGCAAGGTGGGCCTGCCCGGCGGCGGCAAGACCGTCCGCTGGGATGAAATTCTCACGCGGGTGCAGGGCGAGGAGACGGTCTCTAGGAGCCCTGCGGAGAGAGAGAAGGCTGAACTAGAGTCGGCGTCGGCACCAGACATGGTAGAGGAGGAAGAGCAGTTCCCTTTCCCACCGCAGCTGCGCGTCGTCGAGCCGGCGCCCGACCGACGGGGAAATTCAGTGAGCACTCAGTTGAGTTCCAGTGACGCCGTGGGCGACGAGGATCTTGGCGCGAAGAAGTCGGAGTCCGTCCGCCGTAGCAGCCGCGCAGCGACGGCGTCGCGACTGCCCAAGCGCGGCGGTGTGGCAGTGGTGACGGCGGCCGCTGTGACAGCCTCGCCGGCCACGCCTGCGCTTGTGCTGACGCCCGTGCGAACTCCCAAGAGGCGCGATTCGTTGCTTCCGGCCCCGTCGTTGCGGGCTCACAAACCCGGTGGTAGGAGCGGTGCTGCTGCTGCTGCTGGGGGTGCGTCGGAGGCGCGCGCTCGGCTGGGTATGGCGGGGCCTGGGACGCCGGCGCCGAGGAGAGGGGGTCGAAGGGGTGGGAGGCGAGGGTGAGGAGATGAAGATGAAAGGCGGGGGATGGTTGGGGGAGGGGGGCAGTAGCCGTCTGTGTCCTAGAGACACTTAATGGCCGGGGACACTCAAAGACTGTACCCAAGAGGGCTTGGGCCGGGGCGGGCCAGAGCGGGCCAGTACGTTGAAGGTCACTGCCGCCGGCCACTTTGCCCGTGATCGTGGCGAAGTACGAGGACGGTGCAAGGGCGAGATCGTCAAGAGGAATGTGTTCGAACCTTGACTGGGGAATGATGCTTGCGGTGGACGTGGGGCCTGCCATTTCCTGCTTGTTGAGGGAGATACTCTTGGGATAATAGATACGTTGGAGTAGATACCCCGGCGAGGTGTTCCACAATTCGAAATGGATAGCAGGTTTTCCCTTCGCCCGTCCCGGGATTTCATTCATTGGCTCTTCATCCGACTTGCTCTTGCCGGTCTATTTTGAGCTGGACGCTGAGTTGGGGGTCGTTGCTCGCGATGGGCCACCGAAGGGCATGTTGATCGGGAGGCTATTTAGCCCGGAACAGGCCTGGCGGAACCAGTTTTCACTCGACAACATTCTGTCTACAGACGAATACCACGATCGCTTTCCCCCCCTTCTTTCGAGGAGCTCGTTCACCTGCCTCCCGGCCGTGCGATCCGGGCCACCACGGGCCGGGCTCGTACGTGTCCGGACCTCAGGTATGATGCACACGAAACAAGAGCTATCGAAGCTGGGAAGGGGACGGGAGGGGGCAGATATTGCGCAGTTTCGGGCAGAGGGATATGTAATCTCTGCTTTGCAAGCTCCTGAGACACTTGGTACGCCATTCCAATGCAGCCCAAATCGTCCCTGTCACGGGTACATACCAAGCAACGAGGCAGAGCGAACAAGGTCGAAAGATAGGAAAGGCACCGGAGTGTTGTAGAATGCCCGACAGCGAATGGGACGGCCAATCCTGCCCATCGTATGAGGTATGTGATAAGCTGTGTCTCACAGCAAATGGTCGACGATGGCCACGACGAGCGAATGAGGCAATTCCATATCCAAAAGCGATCGTGGACATTCCGGCGGAGGAAGTCTGACCACCAAAAAAAAACCGAGAACATGGTGGACAGGTGACAGTGACTGTTGAAGGAGAATGGGACCAAAGAGGAAAATATATAAAGGAAGGATCACTCCCTTCTGCCCAGCACCAGTACCTTGGAAGACTATTGTCCCAAAGGACTTTCCAGCCTCTTGCAACGTGCCTACATCTTTCAACATGCACCGTTCTCGGCTTATCGTCAGTCTCGTCTTTTGTGGTCTGGCCACTGCGACGGCTGTACCAGCCGTCTGGTCTGAGCCTGAACCACTCGAAGAACGTCATCTGCTCGACGGTGTCAACTGCCGTCTAGCCGGCGTCGTGGTCCTCCTTCAGAACCTTCTTGGAGATCCTCATGCCACCACTTTCTGCCAAAGGTACGTGTCTGGCGATGTTGTGCTGAATCCACCTGAGCTCCCGCCAAGCTCTCTGGTGCACGCACACCTTGGCTTTCCCAAGTGCACCGTGCAAGATAATCACCTGCTGATGGTGCGTGCCCTTTCAGCGTCTTGGGCTATACGACCTCAACGGTCCGAGTCACCTCCACAGTCTCGCGAAGCACCACTGCGACGGACTATGTCGCAACAAGGACAGAGACCACGCACGTCGCGACTGTTACGAAAAGTCCCGTGACTGGGCCGCCAGTCACAAGTACTGTTGTGAGTAGTCCCCGATTCTGGCCAGATATCTTGTGATGCGCTCCACCTTGGATCCACACGCGACGCCCGCTTGGGACTATTCTGGTGCTTTTCAAGCAGCGTTCATAATACTCACGACGGAGAGAATCATAGACAGCAACGAAGACAGCTACTGTCACAACCTGTGTCTCGACCAAGGCCGCTTCCAAACGTCAAATTGCGGTCACCATCGGCCTTCCTACCACCGGAAACCCAGGTTTCGATATCGGGGCGACTGTCGGCCTTCCCACAGCCATGCCCAGTGCTCTGGTTGGCGACAGTAACTCCCAAATAACGACCATCTGCAAATGTCTCGGGCCTCCGACCATATCGCCTGTCACTTCCACCGCAACCGAGACTGCAGTCTCCAGTCACAACAACAGTCAACGTGATCACCACCCAGAGTGACACCGCAACTGAAACCCCGACCGTAACGCCCATAAGTTCTGTCTGTGTCGAGTGTGCCGGGAGGAAGGGAGGGAGGCCACCCGCTGATGCTCACATCATCCCCCAGACCACCACCGAGACGTACACCCCCACATCCACGGTCATCTACTGCACCCCGCCGCCGACGCCGGGCACGTCCTGCGGAAACCAGGGCTTGCAATTCGCCCTCTGGATCAGCGACACCGCCCTCAGCGCCGGCTCCCACCCCGAGCAGCTGCAGACCCTCGCCCCCTACTACACCGGCGCGCGGTCGCCGGCGCCCCTGGCCGCGGCCCTGGCGGGCAGCTGCGACGACGGGCCGTACACGCGCCTCCACGGCATCTACCTGCCGTGCGACCGCTTCTCGCTCGTGCACCGCGGCTTCGTCTACGCCGGCGCGCGCGGCGCCTACACCTTCACGCTGCCGCGGCGCGTCGACGACCGCATGCACGTGTGGGTCGGCGACGCGCCGACCGTGCGCCACGCCTACCGCGCCGCCAACGGCGCCCTGCGCGGCGAGCTGGCCGAGCCGCCGCCGCCGAGCTACACCCACACCGCCGCCGCGGGCGAGTACATCCCCGTCCGCGTCCTGGCCACGCAGGCCTCCGGGACGTGGTACTTCTACCTGCGCATCACCGCGCCCGACGGCTCCGCCATCCTCGACGCGTCCGGCCAGACGGAGGCGCTGGTGCAGTATGCGTGCGACGGGTCCACCCCGCCCTGGCTGCCGTGGGGCAAGGAAACGGCGTGAGACCGTGGCCGAGTCTTGCTGGGTGCACATGAATCGTATGGGGCTGCTTTGCGATTGCGGAATGCCGAATGGCCAGCGGTTAGTTCTTCCTGCGTTGTTGCGCAGACGCAGGACGTTGCTGGGACTGCTGTGCAACAGGTTGCTGGATCCTCCAGGCTTGACCTATCATGGATAGATGATTATGACTTGAATGTTTCTCTGTTTGTCCACGGATTGGTTGGCTTGGGGGTTGGAGAGGTACCACCTTGACAGCGTCGATGATCAATTTTCGCCGGGGTGCTGATTTTCCACGGTAATGGAGTCAAGCCAAACGGGCTGGCGGTCGCCCCGTGTATTCCCAAAATACCTGGGACACAAAAATCAAGTCAGTTGCTTGATAGGTCAAGTAGGGAGATGGTACCATGATCAATTCAGTTACAAACCTCGCGATTTACACTTTATCTACCAATGTAAATAGAAGACAAGGCCTTGGCAAAACATCTAAACCTCGGCCTATCTATTAAGTTATCTATTCGCCTTTTTAAACAGTTCATTAAATCATCGGTGGGGCCGCGCGGCTCTAGTATATATACAAAGTGATAGAGTATTCTATTATATATAAGAATGGCTATCTGCACAGGTAAAATTGGCTTCTACATAAGTAAATTGGATTTCGTACTGAAATCAATCATGTTTCTGTATAATAATAGGGTTTGGTGGGGTTCATTGGGCAGTTTATAGGGCTAGCTTTATTGAATATTTTCATTTTATGCATATATATATTCATAAGTTTTTTATTCATATTTAACATTTCATTGAGTGTATTAATATTACCTATAATACTTTTTTATCCATTAAACTTTTTTAGCTACTATTAACTACTACATTTTTCTTTTATTTTATATGCTTTTTGAAAGGTATTTTCAACCGTTTTCTGTACTTTGAAATCAATGTTATATGTTTAATTAGCTTTTAACTGTTGAAAAAAATTGATATATAACGAGTTTAAAGTTCAATTAAATACAATTATGTTCTCTGAAAACATATTCTCTATTTTTATTATTAATGAAAACATAAAATAAATACCCTATAGGTAAAAAAGAAGATATCAAAGCAGCTAGATAAAAAAAAAGGTATTAAAATGAGAGGTTATTGTATCATAAAAGTCACTTATGTATAATGTTATATGGTATTTGAACTTAATATACAAGATGATTTGGGTTTTATATTTAACGCTCTTCATAATTAATACGTTAAGTCATTAAATGTTGTACTAACCTAAGGGTTTACTATAAGAATGCCTACATTAGTTGACCCCTGCAAGTATTACAAGTAGTCTATGCATACTGTATATACTTAGTCTTTCTTATTTGTTTGGTTCTATAAGCCAGACTTGAACGTTTTTTTTTACACTTTATACTATAATTAAACACTGCAACACCAACTTTTTTGCTTTACCCTATATACTACCTAGTAAGTGATAGTTATAAAGTTTTAATCTTTTTGGAACCAGAAAGTTTTTCAGCTTTTTGACTTTAACAAAGCCATAAATCACGAGCAGTAGCAATAGCACCAACAGCTACAGTAACACTATAATAATAAGCTACCCCTCATTATTAATTACTTTCATTTCATTAGTATAGCGTTAACTATAATATACTTCCTCTTAACAATCACAATATATATTACAACGCAAGCTAAAGGCACTGCTCAAGAAAAACGCTAGCTGTCTCCAGTTTAATCGCTGCTATCGTTATTACCAATCCATTACAGCCGTACAAGTTAACTCAACCCCTTTCTTAGCCATATAAATCCACTTAACAGTAGCTCTTTCCCCTATAAGTACCCTTATATACGCGCTTTTTCTATCATAAACTCCTAAACACTGTTTTTCTTTTAAAAAATGACTTTTAAGTTTTATAAATCCTCAAATTTACACTTTAATCATAGCCGCTCTTTGAAACGATGCCCTTGATATTCAATTATAGTAATTGGAAGTAAATGTTACGTAACCCTAAACAATCTAATAAGCTTAATTAGCCTAACTAGCCAAAAGTTTGAAGAAATTAAAAAGTCACCGCCAGTCTTCCAGATCTTGCTGACCTTCGCTTAACCCTCGTAAATTTTCGTTTCGCTCTCGCTAACGCTATGAGGATAAAAGGGAAATAAGAGACGTGTCCACACCTTTTTCACAATACTTAATCGGCGATTAGCGCTTTATTTATAAAAAAGGTAAGCGTTTTTAACCCCAAATCCACTAACCTGAACAGTCTGAGTATTGTTACAATTAATAAAAATGCTATTTTTACGAATGTTTGAATTTTTTAATAATGCTTTAGTAGATTTAAGGAAAAAAATACAAACGTTAAGTATTATATTTTTAAAATATTATTTATCTTACCATACAGATATCCAGTATATTTATAAAATATCAAACTAATATTAATCATTCGTCACGATATATTTTTCCAATGCTTTAACGTTATAATAGAAAATTTTACAATATATTTCGTTATGGATGTAAATCAAGGTACAATTTTTATAAAGATTTTTTAGGATCCAAAACTTATTCAATAATAAGTTCGCATTGAAAAAGTATATTCAAACTACAATACATTAACTTGAGGCTATATTTATACTGTAGAAAGATAATTTCAATTTACAGGAGTGGTTGTTAATATGCGGATAAAGCTAGATATTGAGATTTAATGATTCGTTTTTGATTTTAATAAAGCTTAATAATTAAGTATCACATAAGAAAAAAAACTATATTTTTGTTGTAAAACAAATGAAGTATCCTTATAATCATTCGGAATTACTAACTAAAAGCTCAGATTGTTGAGATAGCTGTAAAGAATCTTATAGTCATAAATAATAATACGTGTGAAAATTTCGCGTAAATTAAAGAAACGGTAAAACCTATGACCGCTACCTTGATTTCTAAGATAACTTTTGATAATTTAAATATAAACGGGATGGTTATACTAGCAAGCGTTATTATAAAAACGGGAATCGACGTAATGTAAACCATAATTGTAATGGTTATTACCGCGATGAACTTCATGATAATTGTGGTGTTCGCTATAAAAATCGCGGTATACAATGCAATAATCGTGAAGCGCAACTTGAAAACCACTATAAGGATAGCCATCATAAAAAAAAAACAGAAAAAATACATAATATTTAGTCGGGTTTCAACGGGAAAACTTATAGGTTTCATCCTCCTTCTTTTGGAAGACTACTTCAACTTCGTCCATAAGATTTAAAAGTTTTATAAACGTATCATTGAAACATGACAGTAATATCGCAATTATTATTACCAATAAATACCATCAAATTTAAAACTTTTATTAAAGTACCGTCGAATCTAAAAGCCAACCATTCACAAATTTACGAAAATACTTTACTAAAATCTCTATAAATTTAAGTAAAAAACTAAGATACTTGGTATGTATTTAGCCTCGTTAAGCTCTAATAATATATATAATTCAGTTAATTGAATATTATTATAGCGTCATAAGTTAATAAGGAAGCTACTATTAATATTGACAGCTACAGATATCTTTTGATCACTATTTGAGGATTTTCTACTATCCCAAACATTTCAATTTTTTGGATATTATCACTGGACAATAACTTCATTTCAAAGGCTTTTATTAAATCAAACTTTCCTTATTATAATACAGTTAATATCACGAAACTAGAAGTTATTATAAACGTTATAAAACCACTAATCGAACTTACAATGAAAGTAAGAAAAAGATTTCATGTTTTTGAATATGAAGAAAATATTATACTAGGTTTGTTATATTAATTCGCTGGATTTTAATGTTAAAGCCATCAGTATCAATGTTTAGCTGAAGCTAAAGAATTATAATGTATTAATATTCTTTTCAATTATTGTATTAAGGGATAATAAATTCGAAAAGAATGTTACCATTTACAAGATCGAAAAAAATTAGTTGTATATAAAATCACTTTGAACCATGTTATATAGATATAGCTAGGCCAAATTATACAAATTTAAGAGGACTTCATATAACTTTAAAAAAATCGCTCGTTTATATTCACATTATAATAGCCAGTTGTATTGAATGTAGTTATTGAAAGCAGGACAACTTATGAAATTCAACTTTATTATCTTTTTCAAATTACTGTAAGTATCGTCAAAAAGACACGTATATACATAATTACTTATTGTTAAGACTCATCTTATTCTCAAGTTATATGATATTAAATACTTCAATCTTTTGCGTAAGTTGATAGAGTAAACAACTTATTTTATTTGGCTGTTGAAATTGTATAAATAGCTGTTAGCAGTCGTTAAGTAAAGTTTACATATATTGGTATTATAAACGCAAATACGCCATAACCTACCATTGTAGAAAAATGTAAACATAGCCTTAAAGCTATATAAAGAGAATATTTACTAGTATAGCCGGCTTCTATATATTATATACCTATTGACTCAAAAATACTTACACCCTTCAAAAACACGATTGATTATATAATTCAGAAATTAGTCACTATAAACATTTTCAAGGTAACTAATGTTTTTCTAAAAAGCTAAGACATTTATACCAAACGTCGTATACATAACTTTTGATTTAGTATTTAGATGTCTAAAAGCGTTCTTACAATCATCATATAATAAGGTACTTACATTAGTATTTTTGTAGATATTACCATATATCCCTACAGTTAGTAAGCGGCTACGCTGCAGAGTGCACCTTTGCAGAAGTGCATAGTAACGTACCACTCTGCAAGGTGCATTCTTGCAGAGTGCATGATAGCATGCCACTGCCTAGAAGTAGCATCTGCAGAGTGCATGATAGCATGCCACTGCCTGAAATTGACATCTGTAGAGTGCATGATAGCATGCCACTGCCTGGAATTGGCATCTGCAGAGTGCACGGTAGAGTGCCACTGCTTGGGTGAGAGGTTATAACCTCTCACCTATGGCGTGCACTCTCTGGATGCCTATTCTCCTGAGAAATTATCTTACTACTACAATACCGATATTTTGATTACTCTTCTGTTACGTTGACGTATTAGAAACCTTACCGACAATTATAAATGAAGATCGATTTTTATAAATGTAACGAGTATGTAAACGGTGGCGGAAAATTTCAAAGCATATTGGAGTTGTAAATATTCCTAAGGCGTAAATGATAAAAGTGTCATTTGTAAAAATCTAAAAGTATAAAAAAACCAAGTTTTTTTTTTTTTTTTTTTTTTTTTTTTTTTTTTTGGTTTCAAACTGCTACAATGATCTTATGATGAACACTCAAGGTATTTGAAGGAGATTTTGTCGTTGTTTCACAAAAAAAGTCTTTCTTTTCGGCTCAAGAAATCTTTTGTGTACTTCTAACACGTGAAGAGATTTAGCTTTTATCATAATAAACTCTTTGTATCTAAAATGAAAAAAGAACTTAAGGTTTAGGTAATTTAACTTTCATATATAATTGAAAAAGGTTAGAAATGTTTTTAAAAGCCTAAGGTTTTATGCATCTAAAAATACCCTATTATACTTAGCTTACTGATTTACTGTAAATATTGAAGACATAATTTCTTCTTTAAAACCTTAAAAAATATTGTTTGAGATTTAGAAAAAAGGGTTAGCAGTAGTATTATGCGAAGTCTATTCGTATTAAGGCAACTAATAAGTAATAAAAATAGTTCGATGAGTTAAAAGAGTTTCTTCTTATACTTTTTTATTTATTTTATTTTTATTCTAATGCTTTACATTTTTATAATTCAATGTTAATTCCAAATTAGATTTTAGTATTATGATGTTTTCATTACACCAAAATTACAATAGTATTCGAAAAGAATATATTTCAATTATTTCTATTATACCAATCATATTTTCAAGTTGTTGTCTTATGAAAGCAAAACTTTATCATTTTTTCAAGTATAAAGTTGACTATTTAATGTGGGGGTATAAATGGTTATATATTATATTTATTAGGAATTATTATTGAATTATGATTTTTACGGAATACGAGTTGATGAAAAACAATATTAAATAAATATTATTTAATATTATATGAACATATCGCGGGAATAGAAGGCTTATTGATGAGTTTATTTAATTTAATGTTTACGATCTAAATATAATGTATTTTCCGAGGCGGTGGAACTTTTTACAGAACGCGTTTCTTTTTAATATTACCCGATGTCGAAACTAGGTCAAAGGATAACCAGTTTGTTTTAGAGCAGATTTTCGACGAATACTTATTTATAAGTAATGATTTTATTGGTAGGCCTTTATTGTTGCAACGTAGTAGATTAGAATAACCGTGGTCAAAGTAATTGGTAATGCATTAAAATTAGTTCTGATCGAGTTAGTTGTAAGTTCTAAGTTTGGCCGACTGCTAGCCGGTCTGCACACTAATTTGTATAGTCAAATGTTTTGGTCTTTGCCCCAATTTGAGGTGGGCACCTACTGCACTACACTTTCAGTAAATCCCACAAACTGTTTTCAATTTTCAGTCAGTATAGTCAACTAATTATAAGTATAATTGACTTAACTGTACTGCATTTAACTGTTATTCCAATACTGGCGGCTTTTTGGTTTGTGTTTACACGCCAGCGTAGCCAGCCACTAATTGGTAACAACTTCTAAAATCTCTTATCAACCTACAATCTAAACTCTTGTCAATTCTATTCAATTTGTACTAAAGCTGGTATTAATTACAACCTTTTGTTTCATATCTCCGAGCCCTCTATTCTTCAACTCCTGTGCACAACTCTTCCGCCACCAACTTATACGCATTACGCATTTCACCAATTATGTATCTTTTACTATTAATTTAACCTACTATCATAGCCGCCGTTTCTATCGCTATTACCATTACCCTAGCAGTCTTTAGGTTTGCTAAAGCATCCCTATTCTTTAATATCATATAATGGGCGATTCACGTAACCCTTGCTTCGTATAGTTAATATATTGCTATCTACAAGCCGTTTCAAGGCGCTGTTAGGCGTGGCCTTAGTCATAGCGTTATGGAGGTAATCTTTATCGTTAATTTACCGAAACTTATTGATTTGCCAGGCTTTGTATACCTCCCTTAAAATCAGTATGTTTATTATTAAACGTTTTTTATGAGTTATACCTATCTTTAATAGGTATTCGTAAAAACTTAGAAAGTTTTTATATATTATTACTAATATTGAAGGCAATTCGAGTTACTCGGTAATTATCTTCAACTTATCGTGAATTATTATACCGATATCAAAGTTTATCACTATATCATATATATTTAATATCAATACGCTTTGTATTATATGTTTACACTTGGAGGATATTTAATTTCAAGGTTTCCAGTGATCATAAACTACTCTTCAAACATTTCTTTGGCAATAAGTATTATTGGAAACCCGATTTACGATATAAAGATTATATTATTGGCAAAGGAGCCATTAATAACAATTGTGAACTTCGTCGTCATCAAATTTACTGAAATTATATTAATAACTCTTTCTAAATTCTCCATTTTCTATTAAATCTTTTTGTTTAACATGTTAAAGTTCTTATCCCGTAGATTCTGTACCTATGTTGCAATTGACAGGTTATACGATAATTCCGGTTAATATCACGTAGTAATGTAGGCTGCATTGGCCTTTTACTTCAAGTATCATTATAATTTTGTTTTATTGGCCTCATTAATGAGCATCAAACATGTTACTTATTCTTTTTAATTTCAAATAATATACGTGCCGTTTTCAGCCTTAATACTATTAATAAGAATTAACAATCTATTCAGATCAATTTATATTGTTTTAATTAACATTAAAATTGAACAAAACTTTCAAGAACCTAAATTCTCGACAATACATTGTTTTACCGTAAAAAGCCCAAAGTTTTCGAGGAAAAGGGTATCGTTAATTTGCATACCTATAATACCGAAGATTTTTCCTTAAGTAATTAATAAATACAGGTCAAACGTTAAAGGTATTATACCTAAACTTTTTTTAAAATATACCTAATACGTTAAAAATCAATAAAAAACTCCTTTTATAAAATGACCGTCAGTCTCCACCTAGTCGTTTTTCTTAAAAAGATTTCACGATGTATTGATAATGTTTTGTACACGAAACTTAAGGGTAAGTTTTCCGTCAGAATTTTCTTTCTAAGATACTCACACCGTTATTTATACTCTCCTAGGATTAAAATTCTCGTTACCAACCTTTTCTTCAATATATATAATCCTCTTTATGAATTCTTTACACCGTTGAAATTCTATTGGTTTGTTAACAATCGGCTCGAAAGGGTTATATTAACTAATTCTTCAGGTTCGAGGGTTTTTGTCGTTAGGATTTTCATCAGAGTCTTTATTAAACTTAAGGGTTTTTTTCATACAGCTTGACCTGTATAGCCCGGAAAGTAATAGGGCCGTTATCGGTTTTTACTATAATATCCATGTTAGCAATACTTAGTATCTTATAAGGTTCATCCAATCTACTTGAATCTATCCACATAAAAACTTCACTTTTTGAAGGTAAAGATTACACGTCTATGATCAATAATCTGTTTCTGATATTAAATATATTATTAATCTGATGAAATATCAATTTCTTTCTTAGTTTCTTCAAAGCTTTACCATATACCACAATGATATATTTAGTATTTAGTAATAATAGTAATCTAGTAGTTATATATAGGTAAACCTATAATATCGGTTAAATTGGTATAGGACCGTTAAGACTAATAATATCGTTGAATCACTTTACCTCCATTAAAAGTCGTGTTTCTTAACCTATGAAGATTTCAATTCCTAAGGTGAAAATATTGTAAAACCTTCGTAGAAAAGCGTAAACATTTTCAACCTTATCAATATATTAGAAGATTTTAGTGGAAACCTATTTACACCAAGTACCCATCAATTAAGCCTTAGTTCAAAAATTTATCGTAAAAAAGTTAATATTGTTGTTATAGACTTACACGTTTGGTGGTTCTATATACGTATTAATATACAAAATACATAATGCCTCATATATTTTCTTCGCCGTAATAGTTTTAAGGAACTTAACACCATAAAACGCGGTAACTAAATCAATAACATAAAGTACCGACTTATCGTCAAAGAAGAAAACGTCTATAAAGACTTTAAAATCAAAGTATTGATCTTTATTTCACGTTAACTTAAACCTTAAAGGGGTCTGTAAGTATATTGAGCAGTCGTAACAAAGCCGTTTAATTATCTTTAACTTGAACAAATTCATATATTTATAACCGATCACTTTTGAAACCTTACAAAACCTATTAGGTATCAGGTAGTTAAACCTATAATATAATTAACGTAATACTTATAAAGTTGAATTTAATAACATTATTTCGATCATTTAAAGATAAACTCAAAAGTGCTTCTATTCAAAGTTAAATAGAAACCTCTTACTACCCTCGACTTCACCTATTTTTTAGTCTAAACGTCAACGTTAAGGCCGAAATTATTCATATTGTTAAAGCAAAGGAAAAAGGGGGTAGTGAATTATAGAATGTGGAAAATAAAAAAACTAACGACTGTAGTAATAGTTGTTAATCCAGATAGAAAAAACCTTTTTCCAAGACTAAAACCAACTTTAACCCTACCAATATCAATATAATCAAGTTTCGTAACAATATTAATATCCATTTGTAATGAGAAATATTACGAATAACCTCTTATTAAATACCGTATTACTCTAATATCTGGCATAATAACTTGAAAGACCTACTCCGTATAACGATCGCAAATAGTAAATATGTATATAGAGCTAAAGTCTTTATTGTTATATCGGTTGTAAGGGTTTTTACCTATTAAGCGGTATAAAAAAGCGTAGTCGGCGAATTGTTACGTTATTTACAGATCGGTGCCGATATCTTCGTATCAGCCGATAATCATAAGCTTATTTTCATCCTCTTTTACTTCCTTCCCTTAAAATTTTGTAATATAGTCAAAGTGATTTTATTCGGAGGTCGTAAGATATTAGAAAAAATACATTACCTACTATTTGTAACATTTAACTGGAAGGTGTCGAGTTAACTAATAATCGTATTTGCTATGTATTTTTTTTTTTTTTTTTGGAGTTTAGACTAAACTTACATGGCTAACTCAAAGACTTCAAAGAAAACAAATACCCTCCTCTGTACGTAACTTGGTTACCTACCTAGGTTCGTGCCTTTTGTGAAACGTATTAATCGGGCTTTCCGTATTTACGGTCGATATAATATGCATAAAAAGAGTCTTTTCTGTCGTTACTAAACTTTGAGGCTTAAAGTTATACAGTAATTAAACTTGAGACCCGAGTTATTACGGTTATAAAAGAAGATAGTAACTAGTAAGAAAATCCTTTACAAGTAGTGTTATAGTATTATAAGGTGTATTCGAACTTTTTGTAACCTGTAATGGCTTTTTAAACCTGTTAAAGTAATATAATTTCACCAGATTCCACATTCTCTATTACTTATTAGCAAAATATTAACCTATTAAGTATCTAATTAAGGAGGACCATCTTACATTCTATCTTCTTATTGTAATTAAACTTATAAAACCACTTAATAATATTCAAGTTCATGTAGTATCAGATGAGATTGACATAGTATTGAAAATGACCTTAAAAACCATCGTAAATCTCCTAAAAAGAAAAAAAAATCATCAAGTACCGAAAATAGTAATTCTCGGCTTAATCAGTAAAGATAATGGGAAATAACAAGTAAAAAACTGGTAATTCAACCCTTATATAACGTCTAATATTAAAAAACTGGCGTAACTTAACATCGAGAAGGTTATACAGTTTACTGTTATACTTCGTCTTTCCTCCTCAAATTTTAACAAACATAATAATTGCCGTATAATCCATATTCACTATAGGAACATCTAGAAGGGAAAATGTAAAAACACTTTAAACTCTTCGACCGGTGTAGGAAAGTTACTAGTGTTGGTGACTGAGATAGTTACTTTTGGCTGAATTTAGAAGGAAAAAGCCAGTAGTTGTATCCACAATAGGCTCGCGCATAAAACCGCTCCTTCCTTAATTTGGATGCTATAAATGAACGTATTAAGGGGCCTGAAAGAAAAAATAGGTTAAGGGTTCTTGTTGCAAGGAATTTTCTAATATTTTTCTTTGGTATGAAAAGGTACGTCGAGGTTTCTATTTGATCGATTAGCAAGCCTCAGGATTTTTGGTACGTAAATTATTTAATTCTTCACGGGCAATAACGATAGATGATCAATATTAAGTCAAAGGGTTTCAAAAACTTATATGAGCTTAGGCGTAATTTTAGAAACAAGTTTAAGGGCGTTATAAAATGTTATCTCTAGCGATTCCTTTGCCTTTTCCTTTATTAACCCACTTAAGGTTTTTGTCGGTTACGCATTTTTACAGTACGTTTACCAGATTACCTTCTTTCCCTTTCTTCGTAGGGAGTTCAACGATTCGTCTAGAAAGTTCAATACTTAGTTTAATCTTAACCTATTTATTTGCCAGTTTCCACATCGATAAAGTCAATTTTCTAAACCACTCTTAACAATAGTCAAGCGATTTTAGACTTTAGTTATTACTAATAGGTATTAAATAGAATATGTAATATCTGACAACATTAGTAAAGTATTCAATTAAGGAGTTTTTTTTGGCGTCCATAAAATAGAGGTCTTTATTGTATCGTTTTGAAAAGATTATGTCGAAAGCTCTGATTGCTTTTTTAGTAGGGTCGGCGATAGTATCAATGCCAGCGTATTTTAAAGTTATTGTAACGAATATTGAAAATTGTAAGGGAAAAATAGTTGTAAATGAGTGGGTCGTAGGTTTGCCTTTAAAATTGGTTTTTATTAAAGGTTATGTGATTTAGTTATTTTTATTTTAAATTTTATAATAGTAGTATGTGTATTAATATTGACTTAGCCGTTTAATTTAGTCGTTTGCTAATTTGACGACTTTAAGACTTTCAAGCGGCTAATCTCAACGTTTCTACGACTGTTTTAGTAAGGATTTATTAGTTTTTTTCAATAGAAATACCTTTACTACTTTTTAAGTCCCTTTAAATAGTAGATTCACTTGAAAAATTTCCTCTTTGCTACCCGTATACAGTAGACGCAGAAAAAGGGGGATCTTTATAAGAATCTTTCTTTTACCTTGCCGAAACAAAGCTTAACAACTGGAAAGTAGTTTCTCCTTATACCTATCGTATTTGCATTTAACCTAATATTTATTAATTACTATTAGTAAGCCTTTATAGTTATAAAGTAATCGATTCGAATCACTAGGATCGAAGTAACTGGTACTGCATTGAAATTGGTTCCGATTAAGTTAGTTGTAAATTATAAGTTGGGAAAACTGCTAGCCGGTCTATATACTAATTTGTATGTCCAAATGCTTTGGCCTATGCTCCACTTTAAAGTGGGTACCTACTGTACTACACTTGCAATTAATTCCACAAACTGCAATCAATTTGCAGTCAGTACAATCAGCTTACTATAAGTATAGTTGACTTAACTATACTTAATTTGACTTCAATTACAACATATTTGGTAAATTTTACGGTGGCAGAAGCTTAGGTTAATAAAGATATTAAATTTTGATTGTGAACTTAATATTGCAAAGATTTAGCATGAAATTGAATTTTTTTAGTACCTTACAGATGACCAGAATATTGTCAACGTATTGAAGATAGGGTAACTACTTCGTCTCGTTAATAGAATATTTTATAATAATGATTGAATTCGTTACGAACGGCTAGTTTTTTCAAACGTTTAAATTTAGTACTATTTCATTAATAAGAACAACAATTGCTGGTATTTTTGTCTGAAAAGTATCATAATTACATTTAACGGTCTAGAGTTTCTCTTTGAATGTTAATTTGGTAAGGTTTATTATAAAATTATTTTGTATGCGGATGAATTTAAACCGAGTATATAAAACCTTTGGGTATATTACAATTAGTTTAGGCTGTGGAGAAAGCGATTATGCATCATATGTGTAGATTTTATTCTAGTATTTTCTTTCAATATATCTACGAAACTTCATGGAGTATATCAGGTCGCGAAATGTTTGACTTACTTTTTACTTATTACTTGCAAAACATCTAGTAGAACTTTTCGACTTCCAGGATATACGATATATATTGTGGTAGAATTGGTCTTTTTACTTATCAGGTAATATTTATTAATAACAACTGTTTGTATCTCGTGAATTTGATTTAGATAAAAACGCAAAGTTTCTTTTATGTTTTTAGTTAGTATTAGGAATGGATTTTGGGACGAGGTTAAACATAACTACCCTATGCTACAATTATATTAACGGGTGGACAAAACGAAAAAAAATAATTTATTGAATTGACTATAAAGTATTTCATTGTTTAGTACCTTGAGTTCTCATACATCCGTTTTATATTAACCTGATAATAGAACATGAATAAAGTATCATTAATAATTCTTAATATCAATCATTACGAATTTTTGTTTGAATTTAAGTTACATGCGGTAGTGAATTACCTAACATTATACCTTCATTAATGATAGAACGAGATTATATTTAGTAATATTTATTTACGTGTAAATACGTAGTTTACTTTAGATATCGTTTTAGTAAAGGCAAGTAAATGATATAATATTAATTATTAGTAGTACGAATTTCAGGCTATCAATGAAGTGTGGTTGAAAATTGAAAAAGCCTATAAATTCAAATATTGCTACGGTAAATAAACGTTATCTAGATTTACATTATACGAAATTATTGTTTTTATCAGAGACTGAAGTTGTACCTTAGATTTTCAACAAAACCTACAATTTTATCTTAATATATATACACCATATTTATTACCTATTGATGATAGGAATAAATGTTTATTTTGTTGTTTTCGTTTGCCTTTGAAGTTCATTAAATACCATTATAATGAGTTTAATGTTGAAAATTGTAGATTGAAACGTATTTTGGATAAACGTTTGGATTGTTAGCGTCACCCTAGCTATTAAATATAATACTTGGTTGAAGGAGCAAGTTTCGAAAATAAAGATGATAGATAGAAACATTTGGAGGATTTGAAAAACAAAATCAAGGAACTTACTAATAAGTATTAAAAAGAATTGAAACATAGTTCTTATGAGAACTTTTTATTGTAAGATGTGTTACTAACGAGTTTTATAATCAGGACATTGATATCTTTTTTTGGGCGAGCATTTGTTGTACTAGCTCAAGAGGTTAGTATCAAGATGCTTGCATTTGCTGAACCCGGAAAGTATTGTAAGTAGTTTGTATATACTATACAAATTTAGTGTTTTTTGTTGGTTTAGCTCTGCAGGCCAAAATTATTCTTTTTCCTTACTCTTTATACTACAATTTAACACTATAATACTAATTCTTTGGCTTCACCCTACACAATACCCAGCATTAAATCTTATTAATTCATGATTTTGAATGTTAATTCGTAAGGTTATCCAATCATTAGATATTAGGTTCTTTAAACTTTATGTAGGTAATTATATAATCGTAATATTTAACACGATTCAAACTTTATACATAACGTTTTTAAGGTTAATATTCAATATAATATGAGTTAAATATACAACTTTGGGTAAATTTACATTATAATGGTTTTCAAATAAATCTATATTGTTGGTAGGGCTTTAGACGTTGCAACGTTGTCGATTCGATTGGTTGAAGTAACAGTAGTATTGCGTGGTCAAGTTGTGGATTTATTGTTATAGATTTGGCAGACCGCTAGCTGGTCTGCGTAGTAATTTTCATGGTCAATTGCTTGGCCCGTGCCCTAGTGTGAAGTGGGGCTATATTGCACTTAACCTACAGTCAAATAAAGTAGGCCCACACAAAACAATGCACTCAACTTGCAGTTAGTATAGTCAACTTTACTGTAAGTAAAGTTGACCTAATGCACTGCAAATACTATTATTACAGCATATATAGTTATTTAAGTGAAGTATTTGATATTATTTATGTTCCATATTTAAAATCATCTGAACATGATTCATAACAACATTTGATCTCACTGCGTATGTATTATGACATCAGTTAATTCTTGCGTATTATAAGTCCTAAACACGGTACCCCATTCGGTAAAAGGAACATACTAAGCCGCAGTCCATACAAACTATTGTGTAAACCAGCTAGCAGTTCGTTAAACTAATGTTAATCCACTATTTTTAATGTAAAATCTGATACTTTGACTAAAGATTCCGATCGATTAAGTTGAAACAATAAAAGCCTACAAATACTGATTATTATTTATTAGAATAAGTATATATAGGAAAGATGGAAGAAGCTGCTTTTCAATTACGTTCAAATTTCGCACGATAAAGGGACGGTTTTTGCGAAACAGCTCTAATATTGTGCTGATATTAGTATACAGTAAAAGAGAAAGCTTCTAGGTTCGTTTTTTATTGATAGGTCTTCGGGAGTAGCAATGCTATCGCTAGATTATCTGGATATTTTCATTTAATCAATATCGAAACTTATGCTCTATTATCAAACGTCAAAGGCCTTAAAATGAAAATCCATTACTCAATATCTAAGATACCTGAAATCGGAAAATAGCTCAGTGGTTATACTTCAATATCGTTGAGTTTATAAAACCGCTAAGTTTTAAATTCACCTAACCAAAAAAAAAAAAAAAAAAAATTTCAATTTTCTTTTACTAATATTTTCCTCCATTTCAAGAATGCCGATTCAATTCACGACTATATAGTGATAAAAATCGTTATCAACAACATTAAAATAAATATTGTTACTAACCCTATTAGTAAAATAATAATAATTATAAAGTCGAGAAACATATTAGTTAAGTTCTTTGATTAGGATTTTGGATGTATATACGTCAAGGAAAATTTCGCCAAAAAGTATTTGACGAATTAAGTCGGCCGATTAATCTATCATTATAACGTTTAAAACTATTTTATCAATATTTTTGATATTATTCACTTAGATCATACCTTGATTTAACGTTGTAATATAATGAGATATACTCCTTTATTTAGAATTAGTTCTAAAATTCATTTTGGTGCTTTTAAATACTTTTGTAACATGTTCTTGTTAAAGTTCTTAAAATATTGCTTAAACAAATGAAATTATGGCATTATTCTATGCAAAATTTACCACAACGATAAAGTGACAAATATATTTAGTAAAGTATTATTTTTTAAAATTCTCCATCATATTCATTACCTAGTTTAAAGGGACTGAGACCGAAGCTGTCGCTCAAGGTCGTTAGATTCTGTGTATAAACCTTAATGGATAAGACAGGAGAAACCCCTATTAAAGAGCTGCTACAGAGCTGTAAAAAAAGGAGTGACTCGGTTATATGACGTGTAAGAGAATTCTACTGTGAGTGTTTCAAACGACTTTAGAGAGCCGTAAAAACGTAATAATTACTAGGGCTGGATCCTTGGTAACTATTAGCCCAGGTAATAGCTTATAATATTACGTTTCGGTTTACCCCCACCCCCCCTTTATGTCCCTATTTGTTTTTGTAGCGTGTTGTAGAAGGTGATAGAAGGTGTTGACGATCCAGGGGATATGGTAGGCGCGAAATAACCGCTTGAAAGCGGCTTGTAACGTTATATATCGCGTTAAAGATTCCAGGCCAACGATCGATTTGACAACGTATCAAAGGCGCTGCCGTCGCCCCCATTATAAATAATTTTATAGTCCCCTTTTGAAAAATACAGAATTTCATTTTATAATCATTCTTTAATAGTATAAAAATACCCGGCCGTACTTTTATTTCATGTCTCTTTTTTAATAAAAAGTAAAATTTTATTTTAACTTATGTTTTCTCATTTGAATAGTCGTTATTACCGTCATTTATAGCTTTTGAAATAAATACCTCGTTGATTACGACCGTTGATAAGGATATTAAAAACGTAAGTAAAATTATTTAGAAGTTATTTCGTTCTTATTGAAAAACGTATTATTACTTACTTTACGAGTTATAAACATGTATTTTAACAGAATATATAAGTAAACGTATTTTAATACGTTGATTAGATAGTTTACGATTTTTAAGAATTTCATTCAAAATTGTGGGTGAATTAAATTTACATAACCGTTTGGAAATTAATAATAAACGGTTGAATACCGGTACTCGTTATAGGTTTTACTTTATTAGCGTTATAAGTTGTAGTTTTGGTTATTTTTATTCTCCTTTCGAATGAAAAATTAATATAATTAATGTTGTAAAGAATATATTTAAATTTTGTTTAATATTCAATATTCAGAATCAGAGTATGTAAATTATTGGTAGGCTACTCTTAGGATATTATGAAGCAACTTAATAGAGTGTAAATATAGGTTGCGCCGTTAAAAAAATTATGAGAATTCGTCGTATTATATAAAGGAAGGTTGATATACGAAATAGAACAAGCTTGATGACTACCACTCCTATTCGTTCCGGAAGCTTACGGGTCGTATAATTCCTAAATAAAAAACATAATTTTCAGTAAATCAACGTATTAAAAGGAGGCATTGGTATCGCCTCCAATAAATGGGTAGTGAATGTAGTTTAAGGCGATTCAGTAACTGGTTGCCGTTTTCAAACGTATCGATAGAAACTTGGGGCGTATTAAAGTTAAGTTGAGTAAGTTGATAAAGATGAACAAGAAATAATTAGATAATGAATTTGAGAATAGCGAGTTGAAAGAAATATTCGAATAGTATTAGTTGTTCCTTAATGTAAATTGCGTTTATACTCGATACTTATAAAATAGCAGCTCCATTGCTGCTTAGTAACGTGAAGTGTAATATTTTTAAATTCCGCCTGCGAGATAGGTAGAAGGGACCTTAATTATACTTATCCAAATTATATCGTAGTTTGAAAGCGTCTTAAGCCGCAGTATTGTATAAACTCGAAGACGGCTTTTAAATTAGATGTATATAACTTACCAATTTTACCAAAACTTGTTGATTTGGGGGGTCGCTACGATTAGGGGGGGGTTTACCTAAGATTTATGATGAATTTTAAAATACCCTTAATGTAATATTTTAGTTTAGTTTTACCATCGTTATTTATAATATTGACTGCCTATAATTCAAAGTAACGGTTTTACTGGCTCTGGAGCGGGTTCGAAACAGTTCGAATAAATTAATTTATATAAAAACAGGAATATTTGTCATTTAAAATTTTAAGTTCGACAAAATAAAAATTAACTAAACGTTTTATATGATACTTATTATGAAGCCAATTCAACTTTTTTAAAAAGTTATTTGGCTTATAGTTTTTTGAGAAAAAAAAAACATCGTTATCAACCCGAAAACATTCTCAAGGGGAGCGCTATTTCTTAGAGGTTTTCTTTATACTTTATTACTTAATCGTTATTACGGTTAATATGAACTTCATGATATCGCGGATACATTAAATCAAGTTTTGAGCCTTTTTACTCGACCCTAATAGGGATAATAAAACGTTATACAGGTTATATGAAGTCAATATAATGACCGTAAGTTATAAAAAAAGATTAATACCAATAATAGTTATATCCTGATTATTCAATATTTATTAATAACCGGATAATGAACGGTTTTAATCCAATTCAATATAAACTTAAAAGGAATATAAGTACATTGTGATTTTTTAATTGGTATGTTTAATGGCACCGTCGGTTACAGGGTAAAAAACAGTATTTAAACGTTTTTTCACCCCCATTAAGCTGTAAAGTCGTTTTCAAAATTTAATGGTTTAATTTGAACCTCAATTACTAACAATCGTACAGGAAAATCCGTAAAATTATTAATAACAGCTTGAAAACCGTTTTGTATAAGCTTTAACATTTATAATGATTATATATTCGAAAATAATATTTCTTTTAAAACAGTCTATAACAATTATAAAGTAATATGGGTCGTTGGCGCGTTTTTAAGCCAGGTTTATAATAAAATTGATAAAATATTCATTTTCAAGCCGTTTAAAATTCGGAAGGGATTTCGAAAGCATTTTCTTACGATATTTCTAGTAGGTTATACGTTTACAAATATCGTAATTTAGGCAAAAGCTCCAAATTATGCGGTGTTACCCAGGTTGAAAGTAATATTTAAAAAGAATAAGAATAATAGCGTCGCGACTCAAGTAATGAATAAAAAGTAAATAGTAAATAACTTATATTAACTTAATAGTAAAAAGCTCTTAAACAGGTACTTAAATGCGGTTATGGAACCGCAAAATAATATCGTTGTTAACTAAATATTTCAAAATTAAGACCTTAAATATTTAATATTTATTAATACCAATATTGATAGAAAAGCTCCGATTGTTAATATGTATTACATGAATCAATTGAGGGTAAATAAATTTATGGGTAATAACAGCGTTTCAATTATTTTCAAAGTCTATATGAGCAAAACGTTTATAATCTTTTTGGATGAATTCGCCCGAAACAATTCACTGGAAAACTATATATGCGTAAGTTATTAGAAAGAAGCCTACTTAAGGCGTTAAAGTTAAAGTTCACAGAAAAAAAGGTATAAATAAATAAAATCTTTTGGGAATATCTTGTTTTTTTTTTTTTTTTTTTTGAATAATATATTAGCTTGTATAGAGTTATCTCTGTTCTTATAAACTAATTAAAAATGAAACTAAGAAAGGAGTTCGAATTAAAGAACTTGTCATTTAAAAGGTCTTCGTATAATTATAAATTAATTTAAGTTTTAATAACCTGTAAAAATAATAAATAGACGGTCCATACCCTGAAGCTTCGCGTTTTACGTTTTTAAATAGCTTATATTTCTAAGTTATTCCTCATTATACATTTCGTAATTATACTAGGTAAACAATAAACGGCTAATGTAATATGTTACCGGATATAAGTCATCATAATCTTTGTGTCAAAGTAAATAACTACCCAAGGCCTAACTAAAATAATCGGCTTTTAAAAAGGTATCGAGTTCGGAATCCATTAAGTGAAAACGGATTTAAAATTTTAAATTTTAGCTGTTTAAAAACGGCTTTCTCCTAAGATTCCTAAGGAAGTGGGGTACCTTCTTTCATTGAACAGATTTGAAGCCTAAGAATGTTGAAATAATGATAAATGAAATATCGTTAAAATTTCATAAATCCGAGAAACTCTTTTACCCTTAAAACGAATGTAAAAGCCGCCTATTCCTGTATAACGCGTAATTTTTCCAGATTTAGAGAATTGTCAACATTCATTTTTATAACGAATTCTAAGTATTAAGTCCTGTAAATATAAAATCAATATTTAAATATATCGAGGTTAGGGTTCATAGCATTTAAGGTGTTTAATACCTTCTTTACTTTAATGTTAGAATTATCTAAGGTGTTATTTAAGTATTCCAAAATACCATCAAAGGAAAAATAGTGGAAAATGTTGACAAAAGAATATAACAAGTTGTTGATATACCATTGAAAGGTGGCCGATATACTACGAAAGCCGAAAGAGGTAATAAACTACTTGAAAAGTCTAAAGTGTATACGAAATATATATTATAGACTTAAGCTGTGAGCTGTACAGGTTGAGTCATGAGTCATTTAATTATACATATTGTGGTATACGATATTGCATCGTATCATGTCCCTCTTCTTATAGTGTAGTTAACGTAATCTAAGAGCATTTGGATTATTAGTACTTTTGACTTGATGTAACGGCTAAGGGGACTAACTTTGATCAATTGATACAAGTTAATTGAACCGGCTTAAGTTTATTTATTAAACCTATTTCATATAATACAGATTCATAAATGTTAATGGTTCGAGCAGATTTTATTTACTTGCTAATCGGATCGTAGCTAAAAGGCGATGTCGCGGATAAGTTTTGGAGTATTCTAGGCATTATAAAAGGGGATAAAGAACGGGGTATATCATGGACTTGAGCTATAAACCGTATAGTTTGAGTCATAAGTCATGTAATTGTATATATTGTGGTGTACGATGTTTTATCGTATTATATCCCGCTATTTATAATACAGTTAGCGTAATCCGGGAGCATCTGGATTGTTCGTACTTTTGATTTGGTACAACGATTAAGGGGACTGACTCTGGTTAGCTGATAGTAGCCACGTTAACCAGCTTGAGTTTACTTAGTAAGATCATTATATATAATCCAGACCAATAAAGGTCAACGGTGCGAGTAGACCTCATCCACCTGCTAATTGAATCGTAGCTGAAAGGCGATGTCGCGGATAAGCCTTAGAGTATTCTGGACACTATAAAAGGGGATGGAAAATGGGGCATATTATGGATTTAGGTTGTCAGCCATACAGTCTGAGTTATAAGTTATGTAATTGTACATATTGTGGCGTACAATCTTATATCGTGTCATATACCGCCCCTTATAGTGTGATTGGTGTAATCCAGAAGCGTCTAGATTATTAGTACTTTTGACTTGGTGCAACAGTTAAGGGGGCTAACTTTGGTCAGCTGATGGAAGCCACACTAACTGGCTTGAGCTTAGTTAGTAAGACAATTACAATAAAGTTTTCTCTTTATCTCTCTCTTTAATTCGAAACTTATCAAAACCGGCTTTAATATTTAACTTAATAAACTACTTAACTTGAAAGATATTCATAAGCGTTTTTTTAATAAATGGATAGGAATAACGATCCATTGTCGTAATAGTGTTAAATTGAAGGTAATTGATACAAAAACATAAGATAACTTCGGGTTTCTTAACGAATAGCATGGGGGCACCCGTTAAGAAGTCATTTATATAAATATAACTTTGATAGAGTAACATAATTAACATTTTTCTTCATATAAAAAACTCCTCCCACGATATACCGTATAATGGGATTCATATGATATTGAAGAACCGACTTAAGCTATCGTTATAAAAGATATTTTTGTAATCAGCTTTGAAAAGATAAGGGGGTAATTTGTCTTCAAGTTCCTATCGAATAAGGGGGCGAATTTTTAAAGTTGTTGGGAAGTATGTTTTTAATATAGATGAGTAGTTTTAGGGCGAGTTTTTTTTATTAATATTTTTAAAAGAAACGCCGGCAAGTTATGTGGTAATAACTTGATTTTTTTTGGCCTTTTTATAAGATAACGTAAAAAGTGGCGGCGCCGACTTTAAGTACCTTTTGTTTTGGCGTAAACCTCTATTTCAAAACGCGGTAGTCATCTGCTCGTTTTGAAAGTAGTACATATTTCGGAGTAATATAAGTCACCTATTAGTATTTTATTTAGGATTTACCTAAAATAACGTTGTATTATAAGTAAAAGATAATGTAAGCCTATATTTGGTATCAATTTTAATCGAGGTTAATATTTAAAAATTCTATAAAAATAATCTGTAGGGTAAACCCAGGTACGTAATACGTAGCCTCATTAAGTCATCGGAGTAGAATAGAGATATGAGGTAACTTTAAACGATTACTAAACTACTTACTAGTAATGTTATAACATTTACAACGCATATTTAATTAAGAGTAAATGAATTAAATGAAATTTCAAAGTAAATTTACTATACACAAGAAGTTGGTTGAAAGCTAGGGAAATATTACCGGGTTGAATTAAAATCCTATTAACTTTTATACCTGACTATATATAAGAGTTACGCTTTTTCCTTCTAAAAGTCAATGAATATTTCAGCTGAAATGAGGTAAATTTCTATAATAGAATTAACTTAAAAAATCGCTCGAGTGATATATTGGATTTAGTAAGTAAGTACGGATACGATAGACGTTTATGCCATACTATAAGTATAGTCCAATGTTTTTGCGACTAAAGAGTTCCGAGTGGTTGAACTAGGTAATATGACGCTTAGAAGCGGCTCTAAAGGCGCGTACGTTAATTATAATCATATTTCTCTAGTCATTGCGGGTAGGTACATCGTCATTACTATTCCTATTACGTAAAGTACCTCCGGTATTAACGTCATCGTAGCTAGCGTTACCGTATCGAATATAAAGGTTGTAAATTCGCTTATTTATAAGTTGGGTACAGGCGACTTATTCGTTGTAATCCGCGGGAATATCGAGGAGAAGTAATGTATTGATTAACTTATCGTTGATAATTTGCTTTAAAATGGCGAGCTTAGTGGCGGATTCCTCAGCTATACTGCTAGCCTTTAAAAGAAAGGCCTTTTAAATGTTTAAAAAACGTAAAATCGCTCGCAGGCCTCTTACTTTATATTCGTAAACCGAAAGATAACGATTTTAGTTGAGTTATGGTTATAGTAATAGGCGCAAAGTATAATAATAAAAGTATTGTAGTCGTTAGCATCGTCTTCGCTACTATGGGTGTAATAGACTTTTATAGAAGTTTTTGTAAAGCCCTTTGATTATTAGAAAATAGCGTAAAAGTGATTTTTTAATACCTATAAACTTCTAGTTCTAACGTAACTTACGTAATATCGTAACTTTCTACGTCGTAAATCGTAATTTATTATTAAAAACTTTAATACGATAATTAAGTGATTTACGTTTAGGTTGTGAACACTCGTTGAATAAGGCACCAGTATCGTAGTCAGAATTAGAGGAATTCGAGTTGTCGTTATCTGAAAAGCTAACAGAGTCCCCGGTAGGAAGCGACGTAATAACTACGTCGTTTATAAGTAACGTAATGGAAACTAATTAAGGGGAGTTTCGTTTCAAAAACGTAAATGTATCGGTAACTTTGAATTATCGAATTATATTTGTTAACGCATTCAATCCATTGATATTCCGTTATTCTATGTAAAAAATATATTCGCCAACGGTTTAATCCCGTTTAACGCACTTTAAATTTAAAGCGTCGGTAAAACTTTTATAGTAGGTAATAAAAAAGTTATATTTAGCTGTTTTGGTATTTCAAAGTTATTTCCTAACACGTACATAGAAAAACTATTTCAAAGCCTAGGGTTTTAAATTCGGGAAGTTAGATAAGGAAAATATAGCCTTAGGTTACAACCATTGATAAATGGTTAAAATATCTTCGGGAAAAGGATTCGAGGTTTATATGTAAAGGGACTAAAGCCGAAATTATCGTTTAAGGTGGTTGGATTTCATCTATTAACCTAGATAGAAAAAAGAGGAGAAGCCTCTATTAGGAATCTGTTATGAAGATGTAAAAAAGGAGTAACCAAGTCACGTGACGTATAAGAGCATTCTCTTGTAAGGCTTCCAAGCGGCTTTAAAGTACCGTAAGAACGTATCACCTATCAGGGCTAGATCTCTGGTAACCACCAGCCCAGGTACTAGCTTGTCACACCTAGAAGTAAGTTTTAATATAACAAGAAAAGGTGCCTAGATTTTATTAAAATACTTCCTATACTCATGTTTACTATCATAGTTGAATATTTTAACGATTGATCAAAATATATATTATAAATATTTCTCGTTTGTTGATAAATTCTAAAGTTCTTTCATTCTTAAAAAAATTGTCGGTTCAACTTTCATGTTTTTAAATATTTTTCAAACGATATATATTGAAGATTCAGTTTTCTTTATCATATTGAAAGTTTTTTAATTTCAAATTTATCAATTTTCATCGTTTTTCAATTTTTCATCCATAGTTATCCATATATATATATATTAGATATAGTATACCTATGTATTGTAACTTTATTACTACGTTGTAATAGTTATTGAGTCTTTATCAGTTGGTTTTATATACATGATTCAAAGCTAACTAATAAGTACCAAATATTTCGAGGATATATCCTCATTCTAAAAATATACATTAAGTTTTTTTTGTTAATTGATAACTTTTGATATTTTTTTAAAACTACATTCATGAATTATGAATGATCTTCAATTTTAAAACTTTATTTCCAAGTTATAATCGTTATTTAGCTGTTTATCCGTATGCTTTACATGTATAGATAAAAAATATTCGAAATTATCCAACTTTCTGTAAACTTTAACGAAAAAACAATAATGAATATTTCGTGTTTGTTTGATTTTATGAACGCTCCTAACGAATTACACGTATTTATAGCCCATATTTTAAAGGTTTCTCTCTGAAAACGACTCGTATGAATGATCATAATTAAAAGAAATATTAGTTTCAAACCCTTTTTTAAACTATCAAATATATTAGAAAGTCTTTCAATTTTCTTTCATATATCTCATTTTTACTGAATTTAGTATTGTATACATTGATGTGGGTAGTTATTTAACAATTAATTCCGATCATTGATTCAGATTATTTATTTGAATAATATAAATAAAGAGTCAAGTATGAATTTTTGAATTGTATGTTTGAAGTTATAAGAACTGAAAGCTTAATCCCATCTATTTATCTTTATAACAACGTTGTTCTACCCTTCATATAAATAAACACTTCAATTGTGACTTTATTAGAGTCATGACAATTACTTTTGAGTTAACTAATATAATCAATAATACAATCAACTACAATACTTCGCGTTTAATAATACAATTAATCTAACAGTAACAACGCTTTTACGAAATAATCTAGCTGTAGTAGAAAGGGTTAAAATTGTGGTTTTAACCAGTTTTACATGGTTTTCATATCAATGTACTATATTGACTATATTATGAATATTAATCAACCCCGGCAATAATAAAAGATAAAATTCTGTATTAGAACTATAAATACCCTAATTACGTCGTTTTATACAAAAGCTATCCGGATTTAACAGAATACCCTCTAAATACAACTTCGACAATGGTAGTGGTTTAACTTTTGCATCAGGCGATACATAATGAAACTACAGCTTTTTAACTAGAAAATAAGATCTGATCCGAGTATTATATCACATCCAACGCTTAATTCAGGTATTTTTATAAGTAAGAGCCTAATGTTAAAGATCTTTATGATGAAATGATATATTACCAAACTATTATTCTTTATATTAAAACAACTTATAATTAAGTTACATCATTTTATCCGATTGAAAAGATTAATATGATTGCATCAATTGGTTAGATTTGGAATTGTTACGTGTTATTACTACGTTTATGGGAAGATTTTGGAGATTTGTATCTATACTTATATATTTTTGTACGAAATGTATATTAGAAATAAAGTATTGTTATGGGTTTCATCGGTATTATATATCGTATATTGTATAAATTAATTATGATTTTGTTTCGCTATTATATTATTTTATACTTTTGTGTATACATTGTTTCAATTGTTGGTTTTTCTCCTTTATGAACAAACTTATGTATATTGAGCGTATTTTTAACACGTAAATTTATGCCCATTTTAACGAGTGTTAATTTCTATTCTTTTCGTATATTGATAATGTAGTTACCAATGAAGGCATGAAAATGTACATAATATTCCTTTCAATACTATATTATACTTCATCTTCTTAAAATCGTAATCGTTCATTTCATAATGATATTACAATCGATTAACTTCTGTAAAGGTTCATTTTTATGTTAACTTATTTCATCATCTCATTGGTGAGTCTGATGATCCACCTAATGAACTGAATGGTTTCGCCGTTGTTATGTATGATCCAGACTAGCTTATTAGATATAGATAGTTGAGTACAAGCGACAAGGGTGGGCGGAAAGCGGCAGCCGGCAGCCTCCTTCACGCCTACATACAAGGACATAGGTACAATACAGCATCTCCTACATCTCTCCTCCCTTGCCCATATCCTTCGACTATGTGCCCGCCTTGATCCTATGCCTGTTTCACGACCTGCAGGTTCTTAGTCCGGCCCTTTGGGCCATTTCCGCCTCTATATAAGCAAGCAAGCAAGCAGGCAGGCAAGCCAGCAAGCAAGTCCCCCCTTGCACTCAACAGACAAGACGCACTGCTGCAAACCCGCTGCTTCCACATGACTCCATTCCCACAGGAGCTTGTTCTGGTACTGTGATGGACCGGTTGGTGTGCTGATACTGTCATACTGAATCTCGACAAGATCACGATGTGGAGGAACCATGGGTGGTACGTGGACTCCTCCAAACCGCCGCCATCGCCCACTGTGCATGGGACTGACTGTCACAGGCCCCGAGAAGGCCAGGGCCCCAACCATGGCCCTGGACGCAGTGGTTCTCCCAGCCTCGAGGTCACTCCGAAGCCCTGTTTCGGCTTCAAAAACACGGGTCAATGCCGCTTTGGAGCCAAATGCAAGTACTCCCACAGCCCGGCCGCACAAATCCAGTCGCCGCCAACGACTGCTGCCGGCCGCGAGGGGCCCTCCACAGCTTCCCCAAACCGCTGCACAGGCAACCTGCACGAGTAGAAGCGCATCCTCAAGCAAGCCTCAAATTCTCTGTCGCGTCCGCCCCAGGCCATAGCCAGCCGGCTCTTCCAGGTCGGCCTCGGACTGCTGGACGGCGACCCGGGCGCCGCGCAAGAGGCGATCAAGCTGCTCGTCACGGACGTGGGCCTTGAGTTCATCAGGGACAACGCTGAGAGGCACATGACGGCGGCCGTCGGCGAGCGCGCCAAGCTGGTGTTGTGGACGGCACAGGTCCACCCGCTCTTCCAGCTCGTCACGCACCCGCGCATCGTCCACTCGGCCGCCCTGGAGCAGGAGGTCGCGGCCATCTTCAACTTCATGCTCGGCGTCGGCGGCGGCCGCATGGTCAGGATGTTCGGCTTCGTCGCGGCGCTCGCAGCGGCGCTCGCGGAGGCGGCGTTGCTGCCCGGCACAACAGCCGCGCCGGAGGTCTCATGTAAGGTCGCCGCCACAACAACGACCACGCCAACATCGCCGACATCAGCATCATGCCGACCTACCAGGAGATCATGTCACCGCGCGCCGAGTACCTCCCCACCACCGACCCCGCGCACTGGCACCAACAAAAAGGAGGTCTCGGGTGCTCACTGAGATGGCCGACCGCACCAAGAGCGAGAAGAGGGACCTATGGCAGCTCGGTAATGGGATCGACGAGGATTGGCGGGAGGCGAGTAGGACGCTGCGTGAGCTTCCGAATTGCGACTCTGCGGCGGCTATCCAGAAGTTTCTCGCGGCAGAGCACGTTCAGCATCACCAAGAGCTGTTTGGGAAAAACCGCGACGGCGACGAGGAGGAGGAGGACGATGACGACAACGACGAAGGCTGGGAAGTGGTTGACCACCACCGAGGAACTGTGGTCGATCAATGGCTGCGCGGGGGAGATAGGACCATGGCAAGGCCAGGGCGCTCAGCGAGGGTTCTCGCGAGCACCGAAGCTCATGTTCCATTGACTGCCATGTCACATGCTGAGCGAAAAACACTACATCAGTACCGGCTCGAGACCATCCGAGAAGGACTCATCGCCAGCCTCGCACAAACACACGCGAGTTATACCAGTAACAAAGACCGACGCAACAGGATCCGCCATGAGGACGACCTGCGCTGCCTCCAACAGGCCGATGTGGTAGGCGTCACCACGGCTGGCCTCGCGCGGCAACTGGACCTGGTGCCCGTGGCCCGCACCGTGCCGGGCTGCGGCCACGGGGTCCATACTCTGTGCCAGGTCGACGTCACCGAGGCCATCAAGACAACCGTCGTCGACTTCATCGGGATGGAAGAGTACTGCGAGATCGACCTCCATGCCGACCCTTGCATCGTCCCCGACTGCGGGCACTTCCTGACCGTCTCCTCGATGGACGGCCAAATGTCGCGGGCCGCACAATACACCCTTGACCCCACCACGGGCCACCCCACCGCCATCGCCAGTGCTGCCGCCGCGGCGCCCTTCTCCATGGACGAGGTCAAGATCTGCCCGACCTGCCGCGGCTCGCTCCGCAGCATCGCCCGCTACGGCCGCATCGTGGCACGAGATCAAGCGGTACGTCGGCGAGGGGCGCGCCGAGGAGCAGCCGTTCCAGCGCGTGGCGGATCTCGTGCGGCATGCGAACCGCAGCCGCAGTCATCATGGAGGCGGGGGCGGTGCAGACGGCGCGTTTTTGTTTGACGAGGGCGTGATCCAGCTGCGCGGGGACCTGATGGCCATCGCGCTGCTGCGGCGGTGCGGCGTCGTGGTCCTGGCCGACTTCCTCGAGCTGCGCAAGGCTGCCGAGCAGACACGGACCGAGATCGGCGTCGGCTTCGGCGAAAGCCTGGCCGCGTGCAAGCAGCTCGTTGCGTTGGAAAAAAAAAAAAAAGGCGCGCGGCCTGCTGCAGCGCGCGCCGGCGCTGGTCACGACCACCACCGAGGCCGAGCTGGCCGGCGTGGAGGAGATGCTCCGCAGCGAGGGCGGCGTCGTCTGCCGGCCCGTCACGGCGGCGGAGATGCGTGCCGTGTACCGCGCGATGGCGGCGAGCTTCGCGGGCACAGGCCACTGGTACACGTGCGAGCGCGGCCACCCCTTCACGGTCGGCGAGTGCGGGATGCCGATGGAGCGAGCGCGCTGTCCCGAGTGCGGCGCGCCTGTGGGCGGGCAGAATTACCAGCCCGACGAGGGCGTGAGGATTGCGACGGAGATGGAAGAGCTTGCTTGGGGTGCTGCGGATGTGAGGAGGGTTGATGTTGATGAGTGACTGGCGCGTTGGCGATGTAGCTCTCCTGCCAAGATCACGGCGGACAGCTGCATTGCGTCATAGCCAGTGATGGCAGGTACTATCTCTCATTATGGGAAGTGACGAGCAGGGTTAATATGGTTATATCTGACCATTCGTACGATGGTCGGGTAAATAATAATTCCTTTATAAACTTAATACAAACCATTGTTGCCAACCTCTGTAAACACGATAAATCGTTATACGTTTATTTGGTGATCTGCATATTTATCGAACCTTACAAACCTCCTAATTCGCAACCAAAATCATGTTACTTTAAACTCAATTCAAATATTCATCGAATTAATTCGATACTAATAATTACCTACCGCCCATAACATTATATAAAGATGTATATTCTCAAAAACACAGAAATACTAATTAGTAGTAAACGTTAATATACAAAACTTTGCATTATTAATATTATCCAACCATTTCCGATTATTCTATAAAATAAGTTTTATGAAAACATTTACCGGCTAACTTGGATGAAATTCAAATAATTATATCAAAGATGTTAATATCGCGGCGAAAACATAATCTTGAAGCAATATACGCTATAAAAACTTATAGAATGATTATATTAAAACCGAATTCAAGGAAAACATACCAAACGGTACAAATATATCCCTGAAGATGAACGCAAACAATAGGTGAAACTAAAAAAAAATTCACCGCTGAATTCAAATTACAACTTCTAACGACAAGTATAAGCATCGCGATAAGAGTAAATTTATTCCAACGATACGTTGAAGAATAAATGGTAAAATATATACGGAAAGTCAACGATTTTAAAATATGAAGCCCATATATGATGCTGAAAGGCCGAAACCCCGATTTTTAACTTATTTGACTAATAATAACATCAAGATCGATATTACGTTACTCTGTATATTATTATATATCACTATAGTCAGTACATATAGAAACAACCTTGTAAGTTATAGGGCAGTGCATTATGCTGCAAGGTGCACTCCTACAGAGTGCATGATAACGTGTCACGCTGTAGGTTGTACTCTTGCAGAGTGCATCATGCGTGGTGCCGTTTAGAAGAGACGTTTGCAGGGTGCATGGTAGAGTGCCACGCTTTGAGTGAGAGGTTATAAGCTCTTAACTAGGGCGTGTACTCTCCGAATGCCTCTTCTCCCTTTTCATTTTATCTAACTATTACAATTTAATACCAATTTTTACGATTGCTCTTCTACCCTTTACGTTCACATATATAGGTAAAGACCTTACCAACCCTAATTAGTAGCCAACTTAGTCGACTATAGATAGCCTAGGAAAGAAAAGACAAATGCAAGTTGAGTACCTATAACGTGATGTTATAGCGGTTCCAATTATTTGTACTCTAATATTACGTTTTTACAAGAATTACACGGGAGTGTATAAAGACTGTAAAAGTAAATTGACTTTAAGAAGAATACTTTTAGTACGATATTATTAACCCGGTTGGTACCTTATTTACTGAAAGCTCCATTACGCCATTATTATCCTAGTTGATGCTTTAACGTATCCGGGTACTTTTTAGAGAGCGTTTTATTATGTATTAGGCCATGTAAGCTAAAACCACCAAGTTTCGAAACCCTTCGTTAGGACTTATCCGATCTAAATACAGCATTTGAACCGCTTACACACTTCGGAAGCAGCTAAGACGTAACATACAAACCTCTTATAAACCTTAAGAGCAGCCAAAACAAAGTAAACAAATTGCTTACACACTTCGAAAGCGGTTAAGAAACAATTTTTGTCTCGTAAACTTTAGTAATAGCTAAGACAAAGTATCCAAACCGCTCGTACACTTTAGGAGCAGCGAAAATAAAGCATCTAAATCGTTTACATACTTTGAAAGCAGCTAAAACTTAATATCCAAACAGATGTTAATATTTCGTTACTATTTGAGTTTCCTTTTTTTAAACCAATTATGATATTCTATTACTATTTAACTCTACTATTCCTAACGCTTTTCACATTTTGTTGTTTAGATTCGACTTTTATAACTATTTGACCCCTTTCATGTTTTTATGGCTTGATATAAAGAATCTTTAGCCAAAGTTAACGTAATTTTTTTTTAATACAACGTGTTTTGGGAAACCGTTTTTAAGCTTATAAATTTTAATTTGTATAATAACGAAATTAAATCGTTAGTGACAGACTTTGACCCGTTGCTTGTAAATACATACGTTATTTATATAATTGATTAATATTGGAATACAAGTACTCGGAATATTCCCTTTTTAATTTTAATTTACTTAATGCTTTTAAGGAAGATTGTTAAGCGTAGATATTGTAAATATAACGTATAGTGAATACATTAATTTCGAGGATATTACGTACGTAATTGGAAATCGGTGGAATTAATATACCCAGTATTAAACATCATCGTATTATTAAAGCATTATTTACTACAAACCAACTTTACGAAGTGCTGTAGTAGGAAAATAATAAGGAATTTGGTTTGAAAGGTTATTGGTTAGGGATTTTGCATTTTCGTATTAAAAAAACAGGGTTAAAGTAATTTTCATATACTTATTAACAAATATTATCAGTCCTAACTGGTATTGGAGCCCTAAAAGAAAAAAAGTTTGGATAAATAATCTGGGACATACCTTTAATAGGGAAAAAGAACCGTAATAGAGTTTTAATACGTAAATTGAAAAAGAGGAAAAATCGGAAACATTATTAGAAACACGGCATCAAGAAAAGGAAGGGCCAGGTACAAAGTCCGGGTCGTACTTTTAGAAAGAGAACGGCTACAATACGTCATTTTGGCCACACTTTCAAAAAGAAGAAAAACTACAATGGTAGGTCAACACGTATATTTAAAAGAAGGTAGGTTTAAATCAATTACCCGATTTGTTACCTTAAAAAAAGAAAGGTTCCCTTCAGGGAAAAGAGGGGCCGGATAAACTTTTTAACACGTTGTACTAAAAGATGAAAGGGCTAGGAACATTATTAAAAACATGCCTTTATAAGAAGAAAATCCGGATACTTTATTTAAGTCACGTCTTGAAATGGAAAAAGGCTTAGAAACGGTATTGGTAATTTAACTTTAATGGAAGAGAGTGCTTTTATAAAAGAAAAGACCGGGTAGAGAATTTAAGCCGTAATTTTAAAAAGAGGAATAGTCAAATAATTTATACCTAACTAAAGTTTAACAAAGGAAAGGGTTACTTTGATAATCCAGCCTTCAACTTTAAGGGAAAAAAGAGCCATAATAGGGTTTTGAAAAGCAACATGAAAAACAAAATAGGTTATAATAGAATTTTAGGCCTTGGCTGCTAGAAAAAGACGGGCGTTTTGGATATCGCGTTGGAAACGCCTTTATGATATACGGCTATAGAAAATAACTTAAAAACGTTTCTGTTCACGTTGAACGCTCCAAGTATCGTATTTAAAAGGCTTTTACGGAGATAAGACATTAAAAAAAATATGTATTAATACTGCTTGTTGGTAGGCCTTGGACGTTGAAACGTTGTCGATTCGATTGGTCGAAGTAACAGTAGTATTGCATGGTCAAATAGTGGATGTATTGTTCTAGGTTTGGCAGACCGCTAGCCGATCTGCACTGTAATTTGTATGGCCAAGTGCTTAGCTTGTGCCCTAGAATGAAGTGCAGCGTATTGTACTCGACTTATACTCAATGTGGTAAGTCTGCATAACGCAATACACTTAACTTGGAGTTTAGTATAGTTAACTTTACTTATAGTGAAGTTGACCTACTGTACTGTATGTAATACTATTTCAACACTGGCGGCTTTTTGTTTTGTGCCTGTACGTTAGCGTGGCTTGCCATTAATTGGTGGTAACCTCTAAAATCTCTCCTTAATTCACAAGCCAGACCCCTGTCAATTCCAATCAATCTGTACTGAAAACAACCTTAATTACGGTCTCTTGTGGCCCTTTTGCTCCGCCCCTCCGAGGCCTCCGTTCCTCAAATCCCGTGTAAAGGTCTTTCGTCATAGACCTGTATAAATTAAGTACGTTACCACTTGGGTATCCTTTGCTAGTAGTTTAAACTACTGCCATTACTATCGTTACCCTGGTAGTCTTCCAATTTGCCAGCATATCCTTATTTGTCGTTACGTGATTTAGGCTTTTCGGGCGGTTTATCTACGTATTACTTAATGCGTATAGTTAGCTTATTGCTATCCACAAACCTTTCTAATGCTTTGTATAGCGTGGCCTTCGTTATAGCGTCTATAAGATTATCTTTTCCATCGATCTATCGGAATTTCTTAATCTTACTCCCTTTGTAGGCTTTTCAAAGTGCTATTACATCGATTATTAGGCGTTTTTCGCTTGTATTTTCGAGATTTAAGAGGTACTCGAAGAGACTTTTTAAGTCGGTATAAATTACTACCGGGATAAAAGAAATCTTTAGTTGCTTAGTGATAAGGTTAAGGGTTTTCCATAGCGCTATGCCTACGTTAAAGCCCGTTATTATGCCATAGACCTTTAAAATTAGTACGTTTCATATAATCCTTTTACATTGGACGGAGGTTTGGTAAATTAGATTGTCGGTAATATTAAACTGATTTTCCCGCCTATTTTCGTTAACGATGGTTACTAGGAAGCCGATCTATGAAAGAAAGTCGGTGTTATTTGTAAAGGACCCGTTTGTAAAGATTATTAGCTTATTCTTTAAGAGGTTGATTGGTATTATATTGATTTCGCGGTCTAGGTTCTTTATCTACCACTTCAACCTTTCATTTAGTTGATTAAAGTCTTTATCCGTTAGTATTTGTGTTTGTATCGCAATAGATAAATTGTATAGGGCTCCCGGTTAGAATAAGGTAGTAATATAGCTATTTCATGTACACTATTCCAAATACCATTAAGTACTAGCCTTATTAATCTTATCGATTATGTTAAAAATAGCGCACTGGCCCTTTTAGCGGAAAATTAAGCCGGTATTAACACTGAATATATGGATTAACGATTTATTAAAGTTAAATTAATTGTTTTCCGTTAACGTCATTACTGGCTTATAATTTCAAAACTTAAAGTCCTCGATCGCTTGTTGTTCCTATATTATAACACTAGCTGTTCCGACGAAAAAAGTATCATTAGTTTATATACTTACTATACCGAAGTCCTTCTTTTACGTTACTAATAAATATGAGTCGTATATTAAAAATTTTATCGTTAACCAAGACTCCAAGTACAACTAGTAGGTTAGGAACTAATAAACACTTACTTTAGCTAATTTATATAGTGGTTTAACATACCGTATTATCGTTCCTAGTAGATAAACGATACGGAGTTCCATAGTAGTTTTAATATTATAATCCATTATTAATCCTTTGCTAAATGTATATAAGTTTACGTAATATTACAGTTATTAAGTGTCAATTTGTTATTAGTCCTGCTTAGTAAACTTGTTATTAGAGTAATTACGAAATGTTGACTGATCTTTTAAATTGTCGGCGACTACGTGAGGATTTAATCCTTATTTTTATCGCTGTATACTTAAGCGATTAGCTGTAAATTTTTATAGGGTCGTCCCGTAGTATTGCCTTTGATCTCGTAAATAATCTTCGACTTAAAGATCGTAACGTTTGGGTTTTAAAGGTTAAAGCTAATCTTCGGTATAAATTGTACTATACCTCGGGTTAGTAGGCTGTTGATTTTGATTTTGTCGTTTTCTTTAAAAGGTTTTCCAGAAATCTTGATAATTCTTTGTACCCTGAGCTTTATTAATAAGTCTTTGTTATCCTTTTTTTTCCTGCTTACCTAAATAGTATTATAGATACGGCCCGGTGTGTATTCCTCCTCTTTAACGTTTTCCTTCTTTTTCGGGGATCGTCCGCGCCGGCGGCGCTTTATTGGTTTATTAACAACGGGTAAAAAAGACTAGTATTAGCTCAGTCGTTTTCCTTATAATGTTTAAGGGTCTTTATCCTTAGTACCCTTAATATAAGGCTTGACCTAAGTAATCTGGAAAAACATAGAGCCGTTAGCAGTTTTAATAATCATTTTAAAGTTTGTGATATTTAATATCTTATACAGCCCTTTTTATTTTCCCGGTTCCGCTATACAAGGACTTTACTTTGTAGTGGCAAAGTAAGTACGTCGGTTGTTGTAAGCTCGTTTTTAGTGTTAAGGGTATCGTTAACTTGACGGCATACCGATTCCCTTTGTAGTTTCCTTAAAGCGTTGCTATAAGTCGTAACACGTTTTTAAGTACTTGCCGAAGGCGGAGATTTACTCGTTAAGTGTAGGTACTCTCCGAAGACCAGCAGTGTTGGCACCAGGTCATTAAGGCCTATAATGTCGTTTAATTCCTTTACTACTATTTATAGGCGTACCTCCAGATTCATAAAACTTTTAATTTCTAACGTAAGGATACTGTACGTTCAGCGAAGTAAAGCGTATGCCCTTTTAATCTTTCTAATACTTTAGTAGGTTTTTACAGGTATCTATTTATACTAGATAACTATTATTTTAGTATTTTTCTGAAATTCCGCCGCCGTAAAGTTTGTACCGGTATCGTAAACGATGACGTTAGGTGGACCTAGGTACGTGTTAATTTACAATATCCTTAACGTTTCCCACTTATCCTTGACGAAAGGGACTTTAGAAACTTGGCTCCGTGGAAAGAAGTTACGGATTTATCGACGTAAAAAATAGACTTGTTATTTAAGTAAAATACATTGATAAAGATTTTATAGTTAAAGTTCCTATCATCTTTTAGTGTAAACTTAAATCTTCGGGGGGTTTAGGTATACATTTAATAGTAGTGGTAAAGTTTTTTAATAGCTTTTAGGGTAAAGTATTCCATATTGTTATGCCTTACAGACTTTAAAACTTTGTATAGCCTTATAATAACTAAGTAGTTAAAACGACAGTATAATTAACGTATTTCCGAGTTCTTTAGGTTTAATACTACTACTTTCGGATCTTAAAGATAAAATTATAAGCATCCCTACTTAAAGACAAATAAGAACCTTTGGTCGTTTTTAACTAGTTCGTTTACGTTTACGTTTACTTTAACGCTAAGGGTTTTTATATTTTTTAAGTAAAGTAGGAAAGGAGTAGAGGACTTAAGGATATAAAAAGTAATTACTTTTATAATAGTTTCAATTACTGTTATCCTTAGTAACGATAGTTATGTACCCGGGTTAAAATCAACTTTGACCTAACTAGTATTGTAACGATTGATTTTAGTAGCTATAATGCTTTCTCTATATAGTGTTACATACTGAGAATATCTTTTTGTTAAGTACCTTATTATCATAATATCTAGTATAATACCTTAAAATGTATGGTCCGCGTAACAATCGCCAAAATTAAAGGTTTATAAAGGGTTAGGGGTATGCTTGAGGTAAAGGTAAGGATTTTTATTACCTAAACGGTATAAAAAGGTATAGTCGGCTAATTACTGGATTGCTATACCGAAAATAGTATTTTCGTATTACTTGATTTGCTTAGGGGCGTTAGCGACGTTAGTTAGCTTATCGCCTTTAATATCTGTAACCTGGTCTAAGTAATCTTATTCTGAAACAGTAGGATACTAGGTGTAGTACGTTGTTTTCTTATTGTTATGTTCAGCAAGGGGGTGACGAGTTAACCAATAACCGGCTTTACTATAAATTCAATATCTTTTACCACTATTACGACGATAGTACATGTGGTTAACAAGTCCGCTTAAATCTTAATGGCGTTAACATAGGTTTTGCCTCCAGTTTAGAGCCGAGGTTAATAGATTTAACCTTGGGCGTTATAAACGTAAGTACTTGCGATCGACGTAGTTGACCACCGTAAGGTCTTTTTTATTTACGTTAAGGAAGTTGACGGCTTAAAAATATATACCAAGCGAGTTTGGTATACGTGTTATCACGGTAGTAAGCTAGGAGCGTAACTGGCTAAAAAAGCTTTTACAAATGGTATTTGGACGTTGTAGGATGTATTCGAACTTACTAACTCCCATAATAGCTACCTGTACCTATTTGCGAATTATGACTGCGCTAACGTAAGCCTTTCTTATTGCTTTTAAACATATTATTATCCTTTTAAGTATTTAATTAAAAACTTTTATTAGTAATTTGTTTCTTGCTTTTTTGTTATTATTATAATTTACTACGTAGTGGCTTAGTTTGTGTGGAATTACACGAGATAGATGTCGTATTTGAAGTGGTTTTTCATACTATTGTAAATTTCGCGGGATGTTATAGCGTTAGTTAGAAAGGTTAGATAATAATCCTTGGCTTACCCTGTAAATATTCCAGGAAATAGTAAGTAAAAACTAAAGGGAGGTGTTTCTATTTACTTGTAAATGTTGAAAATCGTATTTTTTTAGTATTAAAAGATTATAGGCCTTTTAGTTATACTTTTTTACATTATCCTACATCCTGGGAAATCCTGTCATTAGCTTATAATTAATATTAACTATCTTGATGGGTCTTAGAGGAAGTTTGTAATAGTTATCCCAGATTTGGTTAGTATTTACTAGCGGTTTAAATCTTAAAGGTTCCGAGGTACGGTGTTAAAGATAATTACTAGTTGTTTAACTCGATAAGTAAAGTTTTTTAATATAGCCTATAATCGGTTTACGTATGTAGGGTTTAAAAGAAAAAAGTTTTTAGTATATTTAGCGATTGTAACGCTAAGGATCGGTAAGACCTTATAAGTTTTAGGGGGCGTAACGATCTTGTTTAATTAACTGGTGTAAAGCGCCGACGTTAATACCTTTGGCCGCGTTGATAGCCCTCGCTTCGCGTGCTCTTCTACCGCTAAGGCCGTACTCCGCGTTATTACGTAGAGGTTACAGTATACCGAATAAATTAACGGGCTCGTTGTCCGTATATAAAAAGGCCTAGCTTGATTAGGGGTGAATAGGAGGTCCCCTAGATCGCGTATAAGAGCGGTAAGGTTCCTTAACGCCTTTCCTTTTTTTTTTTTTTTTTTTTAGGTTTTTAAGGTTTAGGGTTGTAAATGCGTTCTTCTTATTAAGCTAGCTCAAAAAGGGTTTCTGTCAGTTTAGTAAAGTTTACTTTTGGTACATAGATACTTTATCGTTCAAGTTTAGCTTTCAGCTTATATTTGATGGTCTTTTGAATTACTTTTCACATTTTAATAGTCAAGTTGTCGAAGAATTTGCGATACTTACGGAAAGTGAGGTTATGGTCTTTACCGCTGTTATACTTAATAATGTAGTAGCCGACGAAGTTAGTAAAGTGTTTTGCCGTTGATTTTTCCTTAATATACATTTCCTATAAGCTATCGTCATAGAATTTGGTAAAAACATATCCGAGGGCGTTAACTTCGTCTAAAAGTACCCAACTTGGAGCTATTTTGTTGGTTTAGACGGTAGGGAATATGGTAAAGCATGTAGGGTTTGACTTGGTAATCTTGAGTGTGGAGGACTTGGTGTTTCGAGGTGAAGTCGCGTGGGAACTTGGCGACTTGGCGACTTGGTGATTTTGCTTTGAGCAGCGAACTTGACGATCGATGCGATAGATGGAGTGAAAAGAGTAAAGTAGTGCAAAGGTTTGGTATAGAGTGTAAGGTCGAAAGTTATTGGTGGTAGTAGACGTCTAAGGCCTATCAACACTGATTAGTGCTTGCCAGCCTATTGGTTAAGCACAGATAAGCTAAGTAGAAGAAGAAGCTACTTTTCGGTCACGCTCTACGCCAAACAACGGTGACTAAGGTAGAGGAAAGATTCTTGTGAAGGGCCTCTACTGCTGCGTCGGTTTTCAAGGCAGTATATAAAGAAGACTTCTAGGTTGCGTCGGTTTTCATAGCAGCTTAGGGGTAGCGACGGTATCGCTATCGAAAACACCAAGAAATCTTTGTTGATCTTTCTTGAAGATGTTGAGATTGACTGTCAGAAGTCTCAACGTATGGCAAGTTAGCAAAAAGCTAAATAAATACTACTGCGGGTGCTACTACTGCAAGAAAAACGATTAAGTCCCTACGCCAAAACAATAACCTTCGACATCTACCATATGACTACACAATACTACTGTTACTTCGAAGACCAATCGAATCGACAACGTTGCAACGTCTAAGGCCTACCAATACTGCTCCTATTTACGAAAAACGCTTTAAATTACGTATTCGGAACGTAAACGGTATTTTTACTAAATAATACTGTTAATAACGTAAAGAAAGAGGTTAAATAACCTAAATCGTAACACCTGTATAATACTAATAAAAAAAATGGACAAAAGTTTGACCTAAACCGATATTATACACCATTATCGTGATTAAACGAAGGCTTAAACAAATTGTATTATTATTACTAAATTACGGATACGGATCAGATTACAAATTGTATTGTTATTGTTAGATTACAAATAGAAATCGCATTATAACTAAACCATTGCTATTAGATTACAAATACTAATTATATTAAAAATAAACGATTACCTATATAAATATTTTTATATATTATTATAATTAGTATATATATCAACCACCTTATAAGTTATAAATCAGTGTATTATTTTATAAGGTTCACTATTATAAAGTGTATGATAACGTGTCACGTTACAGGTTACACCTTTACAAAGTGAATTATATGTGGTGCAGTCTAAAATAGACGTTTTTAGAGTATATTTTAGAGTGCCACGCTTTGGGTAAGAGCTTATAAGCTCTTACCTAAGGCGTGCACTCTTCGAATGCCTCGTTTCCTTTTAATTTTATCCAACCATCACAATTTAATATCAATTTTTATGATTACTTTTTCTTTTTTTACATTTACATATATAGATGGAAACATTACCAATACTTATTAGTAACCGAATTAGTTGATTATAAATAGCTTATGAGAAAATCACAAATACAATTGAAATACTTATAACGGGATATTATAACGGTTTTAATTATTTGTACTTAAATATTGCGTTTTAACAAGAATTATATAATGGTATATAAAGACTATGAAAGTTAAAATGACCTTGGACAGGATGATTTTAGTATAATATATATTAACCTAGTCAAAACCTGATTTATTAAAAGTCTTATTACATTATTAGTTACCCGTTTGAAGATTTAACATATCTGAGCACTTTTGAAAAAGAGTTTCATTACGTATTAGGCTACGTAAGCTAAAACTACCAAGTTTCGAAACCCTTCGTTAAAACCTATTCGATTTAAATGCAGTATTTAAACCGATTATACACTTCGTAAACGGTTGAAACGTAATATCCAAGCTATTCATGGATTTAAAAAGCGACTGAAATGAAATGACCAAATTATTCATAAACTTTGAAAGCGGCTAAAACATAAATTTTGTCTTGCACACTTTAGTAATAACTAGGATAGAGTTTTCAAAACATTCACATACTTTAGGAACAGTTATAATAAAGTATTTGAAACTCTTATACACTTTTAAAGCGGTTAAATAAAGTATCCAAATAGTTTATATACTTTGAAAGCGGTTGAAACTTATTATCGAAACCGATTTCAATATTCTGTTATTATTGAAGCTTCATTTTCATACCGATTTTCATATTTTATTATCATGTAAACTCTTTATTTGTAACGCTTCTTACATTTTGTTATTCCAATTTGAATTTTAAAACGATCTGATCCTTTTCGCGGTTTTGTGACTTAATATAAAGTATTCTTAGCTAAAATCAACATAAATATAGATTTTTTTTAAATATAAAGTGTTGCGGAACAACATTTTAAAGTTCATTAATTTTAACTTGTTGAATGGCGAAATTAAGGCGTTAATAGCCAACTTTCACCCTTTACATATAAGTATATACGTTATTCATATTATTTATTAGAATTGTTACACAAATAATCAGAATATTCCTCTTCTAAATTTCATTCTATTTAATGTTTTTGAGCACGATTTTTGAGAATGGAAATTGTAAATGTGGCATATGGTAGATACTTTGATTGAGAGGATACAACTTACGTATTTATAAAACGGAGGAATTAATATATCCGGTGGTAAATATCGTTTTATTACAAAAGTATTATTTGTTATAGGCTGAATTTACAAAGTGTCGTATTAAGAAAGCAATAAGGAATTTGATTTGAAAAGTGATTGGTTAGGGATTTTACGTTTTCGGATTTGAAAGATTAAAGGGTTAAATAAGTTTTTATATATTTATTAAAAAGTATTTTAAGGCGTAACTGGTATTCGAACCTTGAAAAAAGGAAGGTTTGGATAAATAGTCCGGGAATTACATTTAAGAAAAGAAAGGGTGGTAATGGGGTTTTAAAACATAAGTTAAAAAAAAAAACCGGAAAGATTATTGGAAGCTCAGCATTAAAAGAAAGAGTGATCGTGTATGAATTCCAGATCGTACCTTTAGGAAAAGAATGGCCTTAATACGTTATTTAGGCTGCATCTTTAAGAAAAAAGAAAACCACAATGAAATTTTAATACGTATATTTTAAAAAAAGTAGGTTTAAATAAATAATCCAATTTATAGTTTAAAAAAAAGATCTTCTTTAGGGGAAAGAGGGGCCGGATCAACCTTTAAAACTGTAATATTTCAAAAAAGCCAGGAATATTTTCAAATGAATGTCTTTAAAAGAAGAAAAAAACAGATAATTTATTTCATCCGCGATTTTAAAGGGAAAAAGGCCTAAAAACGGTATTGGAAATTAAACCTGAACTGAAAGGAGTGCTTTCATCAAAGAAAGATCCGGGTAAAAAATTTAGATCGTAACTTGAAAAAAAGAAATAGCCAAATGCTTTATATATAACTAGACTTTAAAAAAGGAAATGGTTTTTTTTTCTTGGTAATCTAGCCTTTAACTTTAAGGAATGGAAAGGCCGTAATAAAGTTTCGAAACGCGATTCAAAAAAACAAAATAGGCTATAATAACATCTTAAACCTTGGCTGCCAGAAAAAGACGAGCGTTATAAATATTGCGTTAGAAACGCCCTTACGGTATACGGCTATAATAAATAACTTAAAAACGTTCCCATTAACGTAAAACGTTCTAAATATCTAATTAAAAACGTTTTTAAAGAGATAAAACGTTTGAAAATACGTATTAATACCGCTTTAATTTACGTAAAACGCTTTGAATTACGCACTCGGAACGTAAGCATTACTTTTGATAACTATTAATGTTAACAACATAACAAAAAAGGTTAATTAACCTAAACCATAACACCTGTATAATACTAACTGAAAGAGAGGGGGAAAACAATTTGCCTAAACTAATACTATATACTACTATCGTTATTAAACCAAAGCTTAAATAAATTCAATATTACTATTGAATTACAGATATAGACCGTATCACAAATTGTACTATTATTATTGGATTACGAATAAAAATCTCATTACAACTAAACTGTTATTATAAGATTATAAATACGGATCGTATTAAAAAAGAAACGATTGCTTGTGTAAATATTATTACATATTATTATGGTTAGTATATATGAAAACCACCTTGTAAGTTATAAGGAAATGTATTACATTGTAAGATACACTTCTGTAGAGTGTATGATAACGTGTTAAGTTAAAGTTTGTATTTTTACAAAGTGCATTATGCGTGATGCAGTCTAGAAGGGACGTTCACAGAGTGTATGGTAGAGTGCCACGCTTCGGGTGAGAGTTTATAAGCTCTCACCTAAAGCGTGCACTCTCCAAATACCTCTTCTCCCTTCTCATTTTATCTTACTACTACAATTACTCTTCTACTCTTTACGTTCACATGGATAGGCAGAGATCTTACCGACAGTTGCAAATAAGGGTAGCTAAGTAATTGATATTTCAAAATTTGATGAATGAAAGTAATATATATAGAAAAGAAATTACACAAGATAAATTTAAAAAATACTTATCTCATTCATTATCGCTCTAAGCCAAAATAATAACTCTTTTTATACATAATTATCGTGAGAATTGATAAGTAGATTGATACGAAAAAGAATACGGTATTGAATTTTGAAATAAATTATAAACCCACTTTTATACTTGATACAGCTACTCAAATTAACCTTATATCCCTATAACGATTATAATACACTGTCGAGAAATATTGAATAATAAAAAAGAGAAATTGTACATAGTTAATTAAGATTGAAACATAAAAAACGGTATTAATAAGAGAAAATAACCCCTGGAAAGTTAATTAATATAATATAATACACAGGCATATTTTAACTGTAGGAACCTACCTAATCTATACCACCGATTCAACGATTATCTTTATTGAAGAATTTTTTTTTTCCAATCAAAATAATTATATATAACCGAAAAATCCTATTTTGAAAAAGCTAAGACTACAAATAAGAACAAACAACGCCGTAAAATATAAATTATCGTATATAGTTTTGTATCAATTGAGATAAATACGACAATTATCAATTTATATTCAACTAAAGCAACGAATTAACGATGTTTTTAAATATACTCAACTTAATAAACCGAGTTTTGAATAGTATGTTAAATAAGTAGATTAATAATAAAGAAATCAAAACAATACTAATAAACCGATGGTTTTTATTTTATAGATAACCGCCGAACTTTGCCAATGAAATTGATATATTAACCCTGAAAATCATATAGCAAAACAAAAGGGAAAACATATATGATTTATTACCCGTTCAATACGTTGAAATTAACCTTCTCCTGTGATAATACTATTCCAAACAATAACTTTGATAATAAAAAATAAAACGAATCGATTTTGAAAAGAATAAGAAAAATTCATCTCGTATACTAATACAAAAAAAATAGAAAGCAAATGTAGGTAAAAAGAGAAATACTGTTGGTAGAGCCTTAGATCGTTGCAACGTTGTCTATTCGAATCGTGGTCGAAGTAACAGTAGCATTGCATTATTCAAGTAGTGGATGTATTCTTCTAGGTTTGGCAGACCGCTAGCTGGTCTACACTGTAATTTGTACGGCCAATTACTTGGCACGTGCCCTAGGGCAAAGTGCAACGTACTACACTCAACTTACACTCAATGCGGTAAGTCCACACAAACAATACGCTAAACTTGAAGTTCAGTATAGTCAACTTTACTGTAAGTAAAGTTCAGCTACTGCATTGGACGGAGTACTATTCCAAAAAATACCGTATTAACTCCAATATTTTCTGGTTGTTTCGAAAACCATTTTAAGATAATGATCACCTTACGAAATATATACCAAAAATTATATTAAAATAATTAATTACTTGTACCCCTATCTTTTGCGAATAAAGAACGAGTGTTCATAGATTAAATACTATCCGAGGTAATTAAACAAATAAATAAAAATCTTTCAAAAACGAAAACTCTTTTGCTCTCTGTACATATTGGTAATAATAATAATACGAAACTATGCATTTCCTAAGGCAACGGAAACGTATTTGGAATAAATTTAAAAAATACCTATAATACTGAAATCAATCGTTATCTAATAGATAATCAGTTTTTCATATTCTTAATTACTTGTTATACCAAGAAATGCTTCAACAAAATTATTTAAAAGTTTAATACACCTTTAATATTTCCAATAACCTATAACAATAGAATAGTATTAAAGAACTATATTTTTATCTCGTTCGTTGTCAACTTTAATGTAACTTTAATATATCTCTATATTACCATCAAGTAAAATTCGTATGATTTATTGCTACATTATAATTTACTAGTTTATAATTTTTCTATGAATATTTATATTAAAATATATTGATATTTATTGTAAAAAACTAATATCCGTTTTTATCCAAATAAAGCACCGCCTAATACAGTTGTATTTTAATATACGACTAGCATATATAAATGAAATTACGAGTTATTATTAAACATCGTCAAAAGAATGAAGTTATGATGTGGGGAAACAATCGACATTTAAATCAAACGTTGAAAACAGTAATAAAAACAAGGAACAAAGGTTATATGAAAAGGATGAGAAATATATAACAGAGCTAAACGAGTTATTCGACTTTGTGAATTTGTAGATATTATTATATATCATTGAAGTTAGTATACGTAGGAACTACCATACAGGGTATATAACAATGCATCACGTTGTAAGGCGCACTCCTACCGAGTGTATAATAACGCTTCATATTGCAAGTTACACTTTTACAGAGTGCATGATCTGGGCGAGAGCTTATAAGCTCTCATCTAAGGTATGCACTCTCCGGATGCTTCTTCGTTTTATCTTATCTTACTACTTCAATACAAACATAATCTTGAAGATTACTCCTTTACAGTTACTACATTGACGTATAGAGACTTTACCGACAGAGGAATACTTTATGGTAAAAATAACTGAATTGAAATAAGCTTTCTACCTAAGGAATTCTTTTCGACAATTAAAAACCGCAGAAGAAATAGGATTACTAAATACGAATATTTTTTTAAGTATTTCTATTATTTTCTTTTCATATTTAACTAACAATATTATAAGGGAAAAGTTGGCATTAGTTGTAAAAATACGACATATTTATATTTGGACAATATTTGAGACGCGTAGAGGTATTTAATTTGATAATATAAAGGAATCACTAGTATAAAAAACTGGGAATTATTGAACATTCATTTTGGTTAGTTTGTTCCTATATTGTAGTTAACGATTAGAAAAAAGAATCATTCGATTTATTCAATAATTTCACGGTTGTTATAACCCAGACAGAGGTTGGACCAGGAAGCAGGCCAGTATGCAACACTGCACCACTAGAAAGCCTAAAGTCTAGAATCAGGTGGGGAACTTCTCTTATGTCAGCAACCCCGAACAGGGAAAGACCGATGGGACCGACAGCGGTGCAGTCGATTATACAGAACCGATGGGACCGACAGCGACTCCAGCGGTCCAGTACTGAAGACGGTATGAAGGCACAAATATATAAGGATACGGTCATCACCACACAGATAGTATTTCCTTTATAGCTCTTCATTTGTCAATCTAAGTATTCAGTCTACACACCTGAATAGCCTAACGGCTAGTGATCATTCTACAGCACAAACAAATATCTTCTTGATATTGCAACTTTGTTACCTCTGCTACCTTAATGCTAACATAACCCCCCTGACACCTTCTATTTACTTACGGGTATTTAGTATGAATATTACAACGGTACTCCCATCGCTAATATAACTTTTAATTGATTTTTTACGATTAGTAAACGAACTCGGGTTTAAATAGTTAAATTGATAATGTTATAATGTTATGGGCGATGAAAATGGGAAATCAGGGCAATATTTCTAGTCATAATAATATACAAATGTGATTTTGGGATGAAAATTGAGGTGAATTTAACAAAACGGTTTACGGTCGATTATAGAGAACGAACCCCTATAATATAAAATATTAAATTTGATTTCAGTGTTGAATATGAACGAAAACAAAAAGTTTGAAGCGAAATATCATAGTCAGTTCTTTATACATGGTTTAAATTATCTAATATTGACGCCAGTTGTATGTATAAAATACTTACTATTTACATCTTTTTAAAACTGAAAAGGTTATACAATGGGTAAATTCTTCATTATATACACGATATATATATATAAAGATATATTCTTATTAATATTAAGGGACTTTTGAATGATTAACTATATTATTAGTTTTATAGAATTAAAATTGAAAGATAAACCATTTAGATCAAGATAACCAAAATATATGTAAAATAAGGTAACCTTTACGTAAATATTTCATCTTGTAATAAAAACAAGAGGGTTGTTATACTAAATAGTCGGAATGAAAAAAAATTCTGATACCCTCCTAAAAAATCAAATATCCAGTTTATGAAATTTTCTTTTTTTATAACTTTATAATTAAATCATAATACTTAAGAAATGCCAAAAATATTGGAAGAGTATTGCAATGGTATTGCAGGCAGTGTAGTAAGTCAACTTTACTTGTAGTAAAGTTGACCGTACTGCAAGTGTATTGCTTTGTATGGACCTACCGCATTGGGTGTAAGTCGAGTGCAGTACGCTGCACTTTACTCTAGGGCACAGGCCAAGCACTTGACCATACAAATTACAGTGCAGACCGGCTAGCGGTCAGTCAAACCTAAAACAATACATTTACCATCTGACCACGCAATACTACTATTACTTCGAAGACCAATTAAATTGACAACGTTGCAACGTCTAAGTCCTACCAATACTAATCAGTGCTTGCCTATTAGGTTAAGCAAAGATAAGTTAAGTAGAAGAAGAAGTTCCTTTCCTGTTGTTATTCTCTATGGCTACGGCTGCTAGAGTAGAAGAAAGATTCATGTAAAGTGCTTTTATTATTACTGCGCCAGTCTCCAACGGCAGGAAAACAAAGAAGACTTTTAGGTTGAGTTAGTCACCAACGGCAATCTAGAAGTAAGCGACGTTATCGCTATTTCAAAATACCAAGAAATTTTCAGTAATCCTTTTTGAAAAGCGTTAAGATTGACCGCTAAAAGTCTTAATTCGGCAAATTAGCAAACGGCTAAGTCAATAATACTGTAGGTGTTACTACTGCAAGAAAAATGACTAAGTTCATACGCCAAATAACTACAAATAATAACCTTCGTTCTTCACCATCAAACGACCTTCGCTTTTACCTTTTACATCAAACCTTTACCCTTACTTTACTCTTTTTCACTCCATATATCACTTTAATCGTCAAGTTTGCTGCTCCAAGCAAAAACACTAAGCCGCGCCAAGAAAGCCACGTTACGCAACCTCTCGCCAAGTCACCAAGTTTCTACACAACTTTACGTTAAAACACTAAGACTCTATGCCTAAAACCACCAAGTTCCTCGCCCTCCACACCTATTGAAATTTCTGACACAAGCGCTCACTTCAAAGCCATTACCGACTCTGCCAGGAAGGAGGCAATTAAGAGCCTTGGAGCTACCTTCATCAGGAATTTGACAATAACCTTTAGACCCGAGATATCGACGAAGAATCTAAGGAAAAATACCTTACCAACTTCTTCAGATGCTTTATCGTTGAACATACTGCTAACTACGACACTGACCGCACTTTTAGTAGATATTATGAGTTCTTCAACAACTAAACAATTAACATGTGGAAAACAATTTAAAAAGCGGTCAAATCAAAGCTTAGGTCCCAACTGGAAGAACGAGGGATCTTCTTTCAAATATAAGGAACTGTAAAGTTAGCCTAAGCTCTCTTCGATCTAACCCAGCTTAAAGAATACCCTTACAACCTATAGCTAAAAAGGAAAGTTATCAAGGAACATCACCGCCCTTATATACGATCTAGGGGACCTCCCCTTCAGCCTCAGCTAAGCCAAGCCTCTTTACGCGCTAACGATGAGGAATCTGTTTTAGTACCACCACGTGATAACGCGGAATATACCCTTAGCAACGGAAGAGCATGCGAAGTAAAAGCTGCTAAAGCGGTCAGAGGTATTGATGTTGGCGCTTTACACTAGTCAATTGAATAAGATCGTCAGGTTTCCCAAAAACTACAAGGCCCTATCGACCCTCAACGCTACAATCGTCAATCACACCAAAAAACCTTTCACTTCGGACCCTATACACGTAAATCGACCACAAACCCCATTACAAGACTTTACCCATCAGGCTAAGCGATTAGTAATTATACTTAGTACTGTGTTTCGAAATCCCTAAGACTTAAGCCACCAGGAAACACTAACCAAACCTGGAATAATTATTGCGACCTCCCCCTAAAACCTATTAGGATGGTTAACACTAACTATAAGCTGATAACAAACTTCTCCAAGATTTGGAATAATGTAAAGAAGTATAAAGGAAAACCCTATAACCTGCTTAACACTAAGATAATGCTATTTTTAAACATTTGCAAATGGATAGAGGTACTTCCCTCTAGTTTTCACTTATTGTTTTCTGGAATCCTCACAAGGTACGCTAAAGACTACTACCTAACATTTTTGACTGGCATCACAACGTTCCGCGAGATTTACGATGGCATAAAGAGTCATTTCGATTACGACATACACCTCGCGTAATACTATATGGATTAGGCCACTACGCGGTGGACTATAATGATAGCAAAGAAGAAAGAGGAGGAATTATTAATGGATATTCTAAATCAAATGTTCGACAAGCTAATAATGTGTTATAAGGTAATAGGGGAAGGTTTACGCTAGCGAAACTACACTTCGCGAGCAGGTACCGGCAGCTATCACGGGCGTTAGTGAGTTCGAATACGTTCTATAACGCTTAGATGCCACCTGTAAAGGTTTCTTTAGCCAGTTTCATTTCTTGTTTATCATCATAATGGTACGTATACTAAACTCGCTCGGTATATATACACAAGCTGGTAACTTTTATAACGTGAAAAAGGAAGACTTTATGGTAATTAACTACATGGACCGAAAGTACTTACGCCTATAACGATTAAGGTTAAGTTTATTAAATTCGGCCCTAAATTGAAGGTAAAACCCATGCTAGCGCTATCAAAATCTAGGCGAACCTATTAATCGCAAGTATTATCGTTGTAATAATGATGAAAGATGTTAAATCTATGATAAGACCAGCTATTAGTTAACTTGCCATCCCCTCATCGAACGTAACAACAGAGAAGCAATATACCACGTTAATTATCCTATTATTTAGAAATAAAACTACTTAAACTAGGTTGCAAATGCTCAAGGTAACGAGTTAAATAATACCGCCGATTACCCTAAACAAATTAAGTAATACGAAAATACTACTTTCGATACTGTAACCTAATAACTAGCCAACCATACCTTTTTATACCGTTTAAGTGGTAAAAAACCTTACCTTTACCTTCAAAATGCCCCTTACCTATTATATACCTTTAACCTTCGCAATCTTTATGCAGACTACACGTTTGAAGGTATTATTCCAGATACTAGGGTAATAAGGTACTTAATAGGAGGTTATTCTAAATATATGGCATTATGGAGGGAAAACATCATAGCTATTAAAATTGATTGTTACGATGTTAATAAGGCTAAAGTTGATTTTAATTCGAGCGAATAACTATTGTGGGAGTAATTACGTTTTACATCCTTAAGTCTTCTACCTATTTTCTACATTAATTAAATAATATAAAAACCCTTAGCGTTAACGTAGACGTTGATGTAGACGAGTTAGTTAAAAACGGCTAAAGGTTTCTATTTGCCTTCAAGTGTGGGCACCTATGGTTTTATCTTTAAGGATCGGAAGCAATAGTATTAAACCTAATAAAGCCGGAAATACGTTAATTATACCGGCGCTTTAACTACCTAGTAATTAATAGGCTATATAAAGTCCTAAAGTCCTCAAGACATAATAATGCAGAATACTTTGCCCTAAAAACCATTATAAAGCTTTGCTATTACTATTAAACGTATGCCTAAACCCTTCGGGAATTTAAATTTATATTAAAAGACGATAAAGACTTCAATTGTAAAATCTTCATTAATATGTTTTATTTGAATAACAAGCCTGTTTTTCATATTGTTAATTCGGTATCTTCTTTTTACGAAGTTAAGTTTCTGAAGTTCTTTTCGGCAAAGGATACGTGGGAAACGTTGAAAATACTATGGATTAATACGTATCTGGGTCTATCTAACGTTTTCGTCCACGATATAGGTACCAAATTTGCAGCGGTAAAGTTTCAGGAATATACCAAAATAATAGGTATCTAGTATAAACAGGTATCTATGAAAACCTACCAAAATATTAGGAAGGTTAAAAGGGAATACGTTTTACTTCGCCAAGCGTATAATATCTTTACGTTGGATATTAAAAGTTTTACGAATTCGGAGGCACGCCTTTAAATAACAGTAAAGGGTTTAAATGATATTGTAGGCCTTAATGGCTTAGTATCAACACTGCTGGTCTTTGGAACGTACCCACGCCTAACGAGTGAATCTTCGCCATCGGAAAGTACTTAAAAACGTGTTACGATTTATAACAAAGCTTTAAGAAAACTGCAAAGGGACTCGGCACACCGCCAAATTAATAATGCCCTTAATACTAGGAAAGAGCCTATGAAAATCGACGTTCTTAGTTTTCCACTGCAAAGTAAAGTCCTCGTGTAGCGGGAGCCGGGTAAATGGAAGGGGCCGTATAAGATATTAAATATCGTAAATTCTAAAGTGGTTATTAAAGATGCTAACAGCTCTATATTTTTCCGGACTACTCAAGTTAAGCCTTATATTAAGGCTACTGACAATAAAGACCCTTAAGTTAAACGATTGAGTTCATACGAACCTTCCTCGCCCGTTATCGATAAGCTACTAGAACAATACTGGCGTGGACGACCTCTAAAAAAGAGGAACATTAAAAAGGAGAAATATATACCAGGTCGTATTTACAATACTACTTAGGTAAATAGGAAAAAAAGGATAACAAAGACTTAATAGTAAAACTTAGAGTATAAGGGATTATTAAAACTTCTGGCAACCTTTTTAAGGAAAACAATAAGGTCTAAATCGACGGATTATTAACTCGAGGTATAGTATAATTTGTGCCGAAAGATGACATGAACCTCTAAAATCCAAACGTTACGATCTTCAAGTCGAGGATTATACACGAGGTTAAGGGAAAAACTACGAGGCAGCCATATAAGAAGTCACGGCTAATTGATTAAGGATACAGCAAAAAAGTAAAGATTAAATCCTTACGTAATAGCTAACGATCCCGAAGGTTAGCGTTTGGTATTTACTTTGGCAGTAAGTTTGCTAGCTAAAATTAATGGAAAGTTTAAACTTAATAGCCGTAATAGTATGTAAGCCTATATATAATTAGTAATGAATTTATAACGGATTGTACTATTAAAATTACCATAGGAACTCCGTGCAATCTACCTACTAGGAACGGTAATACGTTGTGTCAAACCACTTTATAAACAAGTTAAGGTAAACTTTTACTAGTTTTTAACCTGTTAATCGTACTTTAAATCCCGGCTAACTATAAATTCTTTGATATACGATTCGTATTTATTTATAATGTAAAAAAAGGACTTTACCATAATGGGTATATCAACTAACGATACCTTCTTCATCGAAATAGCTAGTTTTGGAACACAAAAACAACAAGTAATCGAAAACTTGAAGTTTTAAAATTATAAGCCGATAACGACATTAACGAAAAACAATCAACTCAACTTTAAGAAATCGTTAATCCGTAAACTTAGTATTAATGCCGGTTTAAGTATTCGCCAAAAGGGTTAGAGCTTTATCCTTGACATAATCGCCAAGACTAATAAGGTTAGAACTTAACGATATTTGGAATAGCGTACATGAGGTAGCTATATTAAAATTTTATGCCAACTAGAAGCCTTATACAACCTATCCGTTATGGTACAAGTACAAATACCAATGGATAAAGACTTTGATTGATTAAAAAGAAGGTTTAAGTAGCAAATGCAAAACTTGGACCGCGGAATTAATATAGTGCCAATAGACCTTTTAAAGATCAAGTTAATAATCTTTACGGATGGATCCTTTACAAACAATACCGACCTATCTTTATAGATTGACTTTTTAATAACCCTTATCAACAAAAATAAGCGGGAAATTCAGTTGAGAATCACTGGTAACCTAATTCACTAAACGTCCGTCAAATGTAAAAGGATTACACGAAACGTATTAGCTTTAAAGATTTACGGTATAATAGCGGACTTTAATGTAAGCATAACGTTAAAGAAAACCTTTAACCTTATTATTAGGCAACTAAAGATTCCCTTTATCCCAGTAATAATATATACCGATTTGAAGAGCCTTTTCGAGTACCTGTTAAAACTCGGAACCACTAGCAAAAAGCGCCTGATAATCGATGTAATGGTACTCTGTAAAGTCTACAAAGAGAGGGAAATTAAGGAGTTCCAATAAATCGATGGCAAAGATAATCCTATAAATGCTATAACGAAGGACACGCCAAACAAAGCACTGGAAAGGCTTGTGAACAATAACAAGCTAACTATACGTATTAAGGGATACGTGGATAAACCGCCCGGAAAGCTCAGATCACGTAACGGTGAACAAGGATGTGTTGGTAGATTGAGAGACTGCCAAGGTAGCGATGGCAATGGTAGTAGTTCGGATTACTGGCAAAAGGTATGTAAGTGGTGGCGTATTTGATTTGCGCAGGTCTGTGGCGAAGGATCTGTACACGGGATTTAAGGAACAGAGGCCTCGGAGGGGTGGAGCAAAAATGGCAACAAGGGGCCGTAATTGAGGTTGTTTTCAATACAGATCAATCGGAATTGACAGGGGTCTCGCATATGGATTAAGGAGGGATTTCAGAGGTTGCTACCAATTGATGGCAAGCTACGCTGGCATGCAAGCACAAAACAAAAAGCCGCCAGTATTGGAACAATATTGCAATGGTATTGCAGGCAGTGCAGTAGGTTAACTTTACTTGTAGTAAAGTTGACCATACTGCAAGTGTATTGCTTTGTGCGGACTTACCGCATTAGGTGTAAGTCGAGTGTAGTACGCTGCACTTCACTCTAGGGCATAGGCCAAGCACTTGGCCATACAAATTACAGTGCAGACCGGCTAGCGGTCTGCCAAACCTAGAACAATACATCCATTATCTGACCACGCAATACTACTGTTACTTCAAAGACCAATCGAATCGACAACGTTGCAACGTCTAAGGCCTACCAACAAAAAATAAGTTTTTTTGATACTATTTTTGAAGGTAATTTCAAGTGAGTATTAAGATATACTGATTTCCCTAAACCACGAATATAAATACTATTACCTCTAATATACAACATTTAATACCATTTAAAAAGTAGTAATTGAAGTGCAGTAAGTCAAGTAAAGTTGACTATACTAACTGAAAGTTGAGTGTATTGTTTTGTGGATCTGCTTTATTAACTTCAAATCAAGTACAGTATATACCCACTTTATACTAAGGAATGGACCAAGCAAATAGCTATACAAATCACTGTGAAAACCGGCTATCGGTCTGACAAACCTAAAGCAATACATCTACCACTTGAACACGCAGTAATAATATTACTTTGACCAATATAATCAACAAATTTGCAATGTCTAAAGCTCTACCAACACCAATCAGTGCTTTTAAGTTAAATACAAATTAGCTAAGTAGAAAAAAACAGCTACTTTCTAGTTACGCTTTACGTTAAACAGTTGGTAGGATAAAGGAACGATTCTTTTGAAGAGCCTTTATTAGTATTGTATTAGTCTACAACGACAAAAAGTAAAGAAAACTTTTGGGTTACGACAGTTTACAATGGTAATTAAGAAGTAAATGATGGTATTGTTATTTAAAAACACCGAGAAATCTTTACGGATTATTAATAAAGAAAAACGTTGAGATTGACTGATAAAAGTCCCAAAGTTCGTTAAGTGAGCAAACGGCCAATTTCATACTACTACGGATGTTACTACCGCAAAAACGACCAAGTCACGCGCCAAACAACCACAAATAACTTTCGACGTAACCTTAAATACAACCTTTATCCTCAGCATTATGTGTTTCCTCTACTTCACCTTTTTATCTTCTCCTACGCCAATTCCATCGTTAAAATCCTTACTTTAAGCGAAAATACTGAGAATTAACAAGGCACGTCAAAAATTTACATCCTGCGAATTTACGTTAAACCACCAAATTCCCAAGGCCCTGATTCGCTAAGCTTCAACCATCAGGTCCTACACCAGCTAGAACTATAAAATAGCACCTAATTAAAAGCAAATAGACGCAATTGAAATCCTCGGACTCCTCTTTTCAAGAAACCTCGATAATAACCTTTGAAGGCTAGATATCAACGAAGACTCAATTAAGAAATACATAATCAACTTCATCAATTACTATATTTTCGTTTAAAATAGTGGAAAAAAATCGATTGCAACGCCCACGCCTTCCAAAAGTATCGTAACTTATTTAAAAACTGGAGAATTGATACATGAAAATTGATTCAAAAAGAGGTCAAATTCAAGCTAAAGTTAAAACTTAAACGACAAGGAATTTATATGATAGAAAAGATTTCCTCAAAATTGGTACAAATTCTCTTCAACTTAGCATAATTCAAGGAATACCCTTAAAACTCTTACCCTTAAGATCCTTGAGGCAAGAGAAAGGACGCTGAAAATCTTAACCGCCCTTACACACGTTCTAAAAGACCTTCTCCTTATACCGAATTAGTTTAAGCCCCTTTACAAACTGACTATAAAAAAGAAACGGTTCATTTGTTTAATAACCAAACAACTTTATGTTATAACGCGAAGTACGCCATTAAAAATAGTAAAACGCGTAAAGTAACGGCATCAAAAACTGTAAAAGGAATTTACGTCGACATTATTCGGTTAATCAAAAGAATCTGTTGGACCTAGATGGGGTACTATAACCCACCTGCCTTTTTGGTTGTTATATACATATATCTTACTACAAACTCTGCTGTTGGTCAGTCTAGACTTAGTTTCTTCATCTTTTTATACATTGAAAATCATACCACCAACAACCAGTACCAACAAATGGTAGCTGTAAACAAATTATTAAGTTAACAACAAGCTTAATTGCTACAATGACTTTTGTGTTGTTACTAGGCTTTATTGCCATTAAAAAGTCTGCAATACAAAAAAATCTAGCGTGCAGCAAAAACCACTAAAAACATTATCATTAGTCTCTTAAGCTGTTTAATAGACCTAATATTTATATTAATAATGATGAAATACTTAAAATCTTTACTTCGAAATATTTAGTAGACGATGATGTCATTTTACGATTTGGTAACCATATTTGGGTGCTATTTTATGAGCCTTTCACTATCACGTTAATTCAAATTATATACGATTTTCTTGATACTAGCTACCCTGGTTGTAACGTGACTATTATTGTTTTATCCAAAATGTTGGAAGAGTAGTAATTGCAGTGCAGTAGGTCAACTTTCCTGCAAGTAAAGTTGACTATACTAACTGCAAGTTAAGTTTATTGTTTGTGGAACTGCTGTATTGGCTGCAAGTTAAGTACAATATACGCCCACTTTATACCAGGGCACGTGCCTAGCAATTAGCTATACAAATTAATATGCAAACCTGCAAGCAGTCTACTAAACCTAAAACAATATATCCATTACTTAACCATGTAATACTACTGTTATTTCAACTAATCGAATAGACAACTTTGTAAAGTCTAAATTCCTATCAACACAGATGAATAATTATTAGGTTAATTACATATAAGGTAAATAAAAGAAGAAGCAATTTTCCGGTTACACTTGATGTTAATACTAGAGGTTAGGTTAGAGGAAAGAATTTTTTACAAAAGGATTTTACTTCTGCATCGGTTTTTACGGTAATAAGTAGAACATAATTTTAGGTTGCGGTAGTCTTTATGACAGTTTAAGGGTAAAGACGGTATCTTTATCGAAAATATTAAGAAATGTTTACGGATCTTTCTTGAAAAGCATTGAGATTGACTGTTAAAAGTCTTGAACTATAAGTTAGCAAACGGCTAAGTTAGTACTACTACGAGTATTACTATAGCAAAAACGACGAAGTCCTATAGTTTACAATTTAACATTTAACCTCTACTAATAATAACAAATGATCTTTAACCTTACTATTTACACTAAACTGTTAACTATACGTTAGTATTTCCTCTTTTCCTACGCTAATTCAATCGTTATGATTGTTTCTCCAAGCGAAAACATTTAATTACGTATTTTTTTTTATTTTTTTTTATTTTTTTTTTTTTTAAAAAAAAAAAAAAAAAAAAAAAACGTCGCGCAACTTTACGCCAAATTATCAAGCGCTTATACCCCGAATATCCAAATCCTTTTACCCACAAAATTTCAAACTAGCTAAAATATCAAGATAATACTTTGGCAAGAATTATTAAAGGTAATCAAAGCCTTCGAATCCGTCTTTTCTAAACATTACAATAAAAATATTTAGTATTATAATGTTAACGAATACTTAATCAAAAAGAACCTAGTTAACTTTATTAGCTATTATATCATCGAATAAAATGGCGGCGAAGAATTTGATTGACACGATTGCGTTTTTCGTAAGTATTATAAGTTTTTTGACGATTAGACTATTAATATATGAAAGAAGATTTAGAAGACCTTTAATTTAAAGTTAAAGTTAAAATTCGAACGATAAGAGACATAAGTATAAAAAAAAGCCTTTTTAAGTTAAAAGAACCCTTTTCGAGTTCGCTTAACTTGAGGAATGCCCTGAAAACCTACATTTTTAAAGAAAGAGTATTCAAAACCCTTAAAGCCCTTGAAAACGTTTTAAAGAACCTTTTTTTCACCCCTAGCTAAGTTGAATCTCTTTATGTATTAACGATAATGAACCTGTTTATATACATGGTAATTTAATACCTTTACGTAATAGCACGGAGTATGATTATAGAGGCGATACAACGCATAAAGAAACGAATACTAACGCAGAAAAATTTATTAAAGTTGTTGTTATACGGTTAATTGAATATGATCGTCACGTTTTCTAAAACCCTTCCTATAGCTAAATCAACATTACCCTCTAACCCTTTACTTGAGATCGTCAAAACCATCGAAAAATTTCCTATGACAGGTATGGTTACATGCGCAAGCTTACCACAGATTCTATCATAGGGCTTTACCCCTCGGGTTAGGCAACAAATAATGAATCTTAATACCACGACTCGGAGGACAAAAAGTTTAAATTGTTAGAAAATACTCACGAAAATTAAGATGATTATCGCGATCTTTTTCCAAGACTTATAGAAATGTTTAACATCAACAATAATCTTTTTATGAACTTCACTAAGATTTGGAACGACGTATAAAAGTACAACGCAAAGTTTTATAACCTTTTTCATACGAAGATAATATTCTTTTCTAACATTTTTAAGTAGATAGAGGTTCTTTCATTTAGTTTTCACTTATTATTTCCCGAAACATTTACAGGATATTCTAAGGGTTGCTACCTAACCTTTCTGGCATGAATAATAACTTTCCGCGAGATTTACAACAGTATAAAAAACCATTTGAAACACGATATCCACCTTACATAATATTTTACAGGTTGGGTCACTACTATAATAACGAAGAAAAAAAGAGGGGTAATTATCAATGGATATATTAAATTGGATATTATATAAGCTTATGTTATGTCAATAAGTTATAGGAAAAGCTTATGCTGCGAAGCCACGTTTCGCGAGCAGGTATGGGCAACTATTACGAGCGTTAACGAGTTTAAATACGTTCTATAACACCTAAATGCTACCTATAAAGGCTGTTTTAGCCAACTAAAGTCCTAGTTTACGATCGTAATAGCATGTACGCCAAATTCGCTTAGTATATACCCCCATGATATTAATGTTCGCGATGTAGATAAAAAAAGACCGCGTAATGATATATTACATTCATTACAAGTACGGGCGTCCTTAACGTTTAGAATCTGGTTTAATAGCTTCGAATTAGAAGCTGTAGCTACATTCACAACAACAAGGGCAAGATTTAAGCGGATTTATTAAGTGTGAGAACTATCGTTACAATGTTAGCAACAATATTAGATTTGTGCCAAGTATAGTTATTAGTTAACTCGTTACGATTTTACCGAGTATGATAATAAATAGGTAATATATAATATTTAATTCCTTACTATCTCTAGGTAAAACTACTTAAATCATATTATAAATTTCGAGGGTAAAGAAAGTGTTAACGATAAAGATATCCTTAAGTAAATTAAATAACATAAAGATACTATTATTGATGCAACCTAATGATCAACCGACCATGTTTTCCTATACCGTTTAAATAGTGAGATCCCTTTCCTTTACCCTAACCCTGCCCCTAACCCTTTATATACCTTTAACCTTTGCAATTTTCTTTGATTTACTATCCGTAGACAGTGCTCACTATATAGCTAGTATAGTATGATCCTCGCTAATATGAAATACATACATATAACGATGGGAAGGCTCGAAACTCAAGTGTTCCTACCCACAACAACCATACGATTCGAAAATTTCTGTTGCTACCAAATCATACGGTACACTCCGTAGAATAAACCATTGAAAGATACATCCTTAACCAAATCAATACATAAGGTTGAAAACCTAATCCTATACATATATAGCTAATTTTCGGGTAATGTGTTGTAAGTATGTGCTGAATGCCGTTGGAGTCTTATAATTAACCATATTTATCCTTACTACATGGTACAGACTTATGGGCTTTACAAATATAAACCATATTTGTATAAGTTGATCTACGTGCCACGAAAAGAAGGGCAGGCATTATTAGATATATCTAATAGGGATTTTAACCAAATATAATTATAAAGAAAATTCAACGCTGCAACCTTCATTCAAAAAACAGAATAACACAAATATAAAAAGAAAATCCAGAAATTTAACCTTAAACTAGCCTTCCAATTAAGGCCTTAAGGTAACCCTACAGTATAAAGACCCGTAACATACAGGCGTGCAAACTATAGCTTTAGTTAGGCTATGTTACACGGTCATCTCAATCTCCATTCGACGCCTACTCGTATCGAGTATTTAACGGCGGTCCTAAATGAGTAAAGAACCTTTAAAACACATATATCGTGGTCAAAAGGCCGTGGCGGTGGGGAATACATACTTTATAACTTAGTAAGAGAATTCGAAAGTAATAACCCAAGCCACTTTTTTGCTACGTATCGCATGTCTAAAAAGTATAAAAGAATCGTAAAAAGAGTACAATACTAAGCGGGTAGTGTGACGTAAAAATTATTTTGTATACAGTCAAAGAAGGGCATCCAAAGTATAGTCTAAAGCCCTGTTAAGCGGGCAAGGCGCCGGTGTAGGTGGCGATGTCTTAAAAATAAATGAATAAATAAATGGAGCCGTTAAGTGCGAGCGTTTATAAAGTCTCTTTAAGATCTTAAAACGAAAAAGAAATCAAACTTGCATTGCAATTACAGTGCAAGTTCAAGTCTAAAGGGCTATGTTGATACAAATAACGAGGAACAGATTCGTTAGTTATGAGGGCTATTCTCTAAATGTACCGCTGTACGGGTGGTGCGCCAGGCCGACGACGATCTTGATAGCCAAAAAGAAGTCGCCGGAAAAGATTAAAATGGTGATAAAGCCGATTAGTGATGTTGTGGTGGAATAGAATGCATGTGAAGTGATGGTGTTGAAAGCAGCTGGACTTGAAAATTTTTCTCGAAAGTGGGTATTGTTAGGATTTCCAGTGTAAGCCCCCTACTTTTCTTAACAAGTTGTTCCATGCACTCATGCCAAGAAAGTTGATGTAAGGTCGAAGATGTAACCTTTGCGATTGTTACGAGGACTATACATTTTAATGTATTATATTAGATATAGTTGCAACAAGTTATTTAACAGAATGTTATTGGTAATACGTAGTATTACGGAGGAAAAATGCTATTGCTACTAGGATTAATAGTTAAGATACTGGAAAGGCCAAAGTTAATTTAGGTTTAGGTAAGTAATTATCGTTACTAAGGATAACAGTAGTTTAGACTGTTATTAGGTTAATCACGTTTCATATCCTTAGGTCTCTTACTCCTTTACTTTTTCGCTTGAAGGATATAAAGATCTTTGGTATTAATGTTCACGTTAACTCGAATAATCTGGTTTAAAACAACCAAAGGTTTCCTCTTACCTTCAAATGAAGGTATTTATAGTTTTATCTTTAAGGCCTAAAAACAACAGTATTAAATATAACGAAAATAGAGATACTTTAATTATACCAGAGCTTGAATTACTTTACTATTAATAGGTTGAATAAGATGATACAATTTAAAAGGAATAAATATGTGGAATAATTTACTTTACGAGCTATGATAATTCTTTGCAATGACAATTAAACTTATATCCAAACACTTCAAAATTTAAGTCTATATTGAAAGATAACAAAGACTTCAATTACTAGGTTTCTGTCCACATATTTCACTTCGATAATATGTTTATTCTTTACATTTTTTTTTTTTTGCGAACCTTTTCATAAAGCTAAATTCGTAAAATCTCTATCATCAAAATATATGTAGGAAACGTTAAAGATATTATTCATTAACACGTACCAAGTCCTCCATAACATCATTGTTTATTATACTAGTGCTAATTTTGCGACGGCGGAGTTAGAGATAAACGCTAAGATAATAGGAATTTAATGTAAATAGGTGCTTATAAATGTTTATTGGAGTATTGGGAAGGTCAAAAGAGCACAAGTATTACTTCGCCAAGCGTATGATATCCTCATGCTAGAGATTGGAAGCTTTACAGATTAAGAGGTACGCCTTTAAATAGTGGTAAAGGGTCTGAACGATGCTATGGATCCTAATGGCTTGATGCCAACGCTACTAATCTTCGGATCGTAACTAATTCTAACAAGTAAGTTTCCACCATTATAAAATACCTAAAAGAGAGCTGTAGACTATGGTAAAACACTGAAGGAATTACGGAAGGAATCAGAACGGCGTTAAGTGAATAACAATCTTAATACTAGAAACGTCCCTACGATAATCTACGTGTTTACTAAGTCATTAAGTAAAGCCCTCGTGTAGCGGAAGCCAGACAAATAGGATGGTCTATAGTAAACCTTAAGTATCTCCAAAATTGAGGTAATTGTTAAAATTACTAATGGCTCCACAACGTTTCTCACCACACAAGTTAAACTCTACATTAGGGCGACTAAAAATGAAAACCTTGAATCTTAACTATGAAACTAACATAACTTTTTTTCACTAATTATCGATAATCCAATAGAACGCTACTAGCGTAAATGACTATCGAAACAAATTACTGTGCAGACCAGCAAACAGTCTGCCAAACCTAAAACAATGTATCAACCATCTGACCACGTAATACTACTATTACTTTAACCAATCGAATCTACAATGTTGCAACGTCTAAAGCTCTACCAACACTAATAAGTGCTTATTAGGTTAAGTACAAATAATCTAAGTAGAAGAAAAATCTACTTTCCGGTTACACTTTACATTAAACGACGGATAGGATAGAGAAAAGATTCGTATGAAGGGCTTTTACTATTACGTCGGTTTTCACGGCAGTAAGTAGAAAAGATTTCTTGGTTGCATCGGTTTTTACAACAGTTTAGGAGTAGCAATGGTATATCTATTGAAAACACTAAGAAATCATTACCATATCCTTTTTTTTTTTTTTCTTTTAAAGAGCGTTAGAATTGACCGCTAAAAGTTTTAAATCGGCAAGTTGGCAAACGACCAAGTTCCACAGCTAAATAACAAACAAACTTCGATCTTTACCATTAATAACAACCTTCGACCTTACTCTCTACACTAAAACTTTGCCCTTACTTCACTTTTTTTCACTTCTCCTACGTTAATTTAATCGTTAAGATCGCTGTTCTTAGCGAAAACACCAAATTGCGCTGAGAAAAACCACATCGCGCGGCCTTACACCAAGTCGCTAAGTCGCGAAGTTTCTACGCGATTTTACGCCAAAACACCAAGTACCCCACACCCAAAAATCATTAAGTGCCTCGTTTATAAAATCTCATACAAGCCAAAACCCAAGATGACATTTAGTTAAAAACGAATGGGGGTAATTAAAGCCCTCAGACCCTACTTTATTAAGCATTTTGACAAAGAGCTTTAGATATGCGATGTTGACAGAGAATCAACGGGGAGGTAATTGATTAATTTTGTTGGCTCCTATATCGTCAACTACAATAAAGGCGAGGATCTTGACCGTAGTGACAATATTTTTTACAAGTAACGCGACCTTCTTGACGACTAGATAATTGATATATGGAAAAAGATCTAAAAAAGTATTAAGGTTAAATTAAAGGATGAACATAAGAGGCGAGGGATTTACATACCAGAAAAGACCTTTACTAAGATAGTAAAAGTCTTTTTAGACCTATCTTAACTTGAGGAATTCCCTCAAGACTTACGCCCTAAGAGAAAGGGTGTTAAAGAACTTTAACGCCCGTATATGCGATCCAGGGAGCCTCCTTTTTACCCTTAGTTAAGTTAAATCTTTTTACGCGCTAGCGATAAGAAACCTATTAACGTATTCGATAGCTTATCGCCTTTACGTAATAACGCGAAATATGCTTTTAGAAACGGTAAGACACATGAATTAGCGGCCACCCATACGGCTGGGGGAATTAACGATGGTGCTTTATATTAGTTAATTAAATAAGATTGTAAAGCCTCTCAAAATCTTTAAGTATTTATCGCCCCCTAGTACTTTAATAGACAGGCTCTTTAAAAAACTTTTCACGGCAAGTTTACCTATATGCGAAAGCCTAGTATAAGTACTACCACACGACTTTACTCCTCGGGTTAGGCGACTGGCAATTACCCTTAACACCGTGCCTCGGCGGCCGAAAGACTTAAACTATTAAGAAACACTACTAATAAAGATTGGTATGACTATTATAAATTTCTTATAAAACCTGTTAAAATGATTAACATTAAATATAAGCTTCTTACTAACATCACCAAAATTTGGAACGATGTAGAGAAGTATAATAGAATGTCCTATAACCCCCTAGATACGAAAATGATACCTTTTTAAATATCTATAAGTGGATGAAGGTTCTCTTTTTAATTTTTCACTTACTATTCCCCGAAATCCTAACAAGGTCCGCCAGTGATTAATATCTAAACTTTTGAATCCAAACAACTACGTTTCAAGAAATCTACGACTATATAAGGAGCTATTTCGAATACGATATCCACCGTACATAATTCCACACAGATTAGGCCACAAAAAGATAATAGAAGATAATAATTAAAAAGAAAGGGGAGTAAATATCAATAGATATGTTTAATCAAATAATTGATAAGTAGATATTATGCCAAAAAGTAATGTGGAAGGTTTACATTAGCGAAGTTACACTTCATAAATAGGTAAGGGCAACTTTTATGGGAGTTAGCGAGTTTAATACACCTTATAATGTTTAGTTGTTATATACGAAGGCTTTTTTAGCCAGTTGGGTTTTTTGCTTACTATTATAGTAATACGTATACCAAATTTATTTAGTATGGACCTTTAAGTCAACAATTTCCCCAACTTAAATGAAGAAAAATTTATGGTAGTTAATTATATCGACCGCAAGTACGTCTACGGGAGCTTTTAAAACCTAAGGTTTAGCCTATAGATTACAGACTAGAGGTAGCAGTCACGTTAATGCTAATAGTATTAAGATTTAAGCGAACTAACTAACCAGAAGTACTATCATCCTAATAGTAGTAAAAATGCTGGATTTGTAGAAAGTCTGGCTATTAGTTAACTCGATAGTCCTCCACTAAGCGAAACAATAGAAATTTGATGTATTATATTTAGTATCGTATTAATTTTGAACAGCATTATTTGGATTGAATCGCAGATTTCGAAGACGACGAGCTAATTAATAGCGATAATGCCTATAGGCAGATCGAGTAGTATGAAGATATTATTTTTAACGCGGCCTAATAACTAACCGAATACGCCTTTTTATTTCGTTTAGGTGGTAAAGACCTTTAACTTTACCCTGATTAAGCCCCTAACCATTTACATATATTTAATTTTTGTAACTGTTACGAGAACCACACGTTGTAAGGTATTATACTAGATATTAGGGTAATAAGGTACTTAATAGGAGGCTATTTGTAATACGTGGTATTGCGAAGGGAAAGCACTACAACTACTGAAATTAATCTTTACGATGTTGGAAAGGCCAAAGTTGGCTTTAGACCAGGCGAATAACTATCGTTACTAAGGATAACGGTAGTTTAAACTGTTGTCAGAACAATCATATTTCACATCCTTAAGTTTCCTATACCTTTTCTTTTTTTCTTAGAGGATATAAAGACCCTCGGCGTCAACGTCGACATTAACGTAAACGAGTTAGTTAAAAACGGTTAAAGGTTTTCCCTTGCTTTTAAGTGAGTGCACTTATAGTTTTATATTTAAAGTCCTAAAATAGTGGTATTTGATCTGATGGAGCCAGAGATATATTAACTATATGGGCGTTTTAATTTAGTAGTCGTTAACAGGTTACACAAAGTCCTGAAGTTTATAGGGTATAAAGATATGGAATACTTTGCACTAAAAGCTATTGAAAGGCTTTATTACCATTGTTAAACGTATACCCGAACTCTTTAAAATTCAAGTTTATATCAAAAGACGACAATAACTTTAACTAGAAAGTTTTTGTTAATATGTTTTACTTAAATAATAAGCCCGTTCTTCACGTTGTTGACTCCGTAACCTTTTTCTATAAAGCCAAGTTCTTAAAGTCACTTTCGACAAAGGATACGTGGGAAACATTAAGAATGTTGTGAATTAACATGTACCTAGGTTTATCGAACATCGTCGTCCACGATACCGGCACCAACTTTGCGGCGGCAAAGTTTTAAAAAGATGTGAGAATAATTGGTATCCAGTATGAGAAAAGTGCATATAAAGGCTTAATAAAGTATTAAAAGGGTTAACAGAGTATACGCCTTACTTAGTTGAACGTATAATATCCTTACATTGTAAATTGAAAGCATTACTGATTAGTAGGCACGATTTTAAATAGCGGTGAAGGACAGAAACGATAATGTAAGCTCTGACGGCTTATTACTAACGCTATTAGTTTTTGAAAGGTACCTATGCCTGACAAGTAAATAAATATTATTAAAAAGTATATAAAAACGTACAGCGACAAATAGCAAAACTTTAAAGATACTGCAAAAGGAATCAGTACATCGTTAGATTAATAATACCTTTAACAACATAAATAACCTTATAACAATTAATGTATTTGCTTTGCCTTTACAAATTAAAGTCTTTTTGTGGCGAAAGTTGGGTAAATAAAAAGGCTCATATAAGATCTTAAGTATCGTAAACTTTAAAGTAATTATTAAAACTGCTAACGGTTTTGTATCTTTTTAACTTATTTAGATTAAGACCTGTATTAGGGTTATTAACGATAAGAAACCTTAATCCAAACGATTAATTTTATACGAACCTCATTTACCCGTAATTAATAAGCTGATAAAACGCTGCTAGCGCAGAAGACCTTCGAAAAAATAGAACATAAAAGAAGAGGAATACATACCGGACCGTATCTATAATATTGCTTGGGTAAGAAGAAAATAAAAGGATAACAAAGATTTGATATTATGACTCCGAGTACAAAGTATTATTAAGATTTTCGGAAAACATTTTAAAGAAAGCAACAAGGTTGATATTAACGGCTTATTAACTCAAGGAGTTGTACAATTCGTGTCGAAGGCTGATTTTAACCTTTCAAATCTAAACGTTACTATTTTCAAGTCGAGGATTATTTACGAGGTTAAAGGAAAAACCACGGGGGGTCCATATGAAAGGTCACGTCTAATTGATTAAGTATACGGCAATAAAGATAAAGACTAAATCCTTATATAATTTCTAATGATTTAGAATATTAGCTAGCGTTGGGTAGCTGTTTTGACCACCAGTTTACTAGCTAAAACCGAAGGCAGGTTTATACTAAAATATAACGTAGGCTTACATATAATACGCAATAAATTTATAACGGATTATACTATTGAAGTTGTTATAGTAAATATGTTGTATTTACCCGTTGAAGACGGTATACGATATATTGAGCTATTATACAACTCATTAAAACAGAATTTTATTGGTTTTTGACATATTAATCTAATTTTAAATTATGATAATATATAAAGTTTTTTATATACGAGTCGTATTTGTTGATAACACCAGAAAATGACTTTGACTTAGTGGGTATATAAATTAAGGATACTCTTTTTGTTAGAATGGCTAGCTTTATAGCATTGGAATATCAGGCGATTAAATACTTTAAGTTCTGTAATTGTAATCTGGTAATAACGTTATAGGAAGGTAGTCAACTTGATTTTAATAGATCGTTAATCTATATACTTGATATTAATGCTAGCATTAGGTTTCTCTAAAAGAGTCAAGACACTGATTTGGCTATAATCGACAAGATTAACGTGGTTAAGGCCCAGCGGTACCTAGAATATCGTGCCCATGGCTATTATATTGCTAGTCTTTATTAACCGAAGACCTTACACGACGTTTTAATTGTAAATTAAGCGTAATATCCAACGGATAAGGATTTTGACATGTTGAATAAGAGGATTAAATAGCAGATGTAAAATCTGGACCGAGTAATGAATATGGTTTTAATCGACTTTTCAAGGAAAAAGTTAATAATATTTAAAGATACGTTTTTCGTAAATAACACCGACCTTTTTCTATAGATCGGCTTTCTGATAACCCTCGTTAACAAAAATAGGCGAGAATATTAATTTAGTATTATATTTAGCCTGATTAACTAGACCTTTATTAAATATAAGGGATTTCAAAAAGTTTATTGACTTGAGAGGTTTGCATTATAATGATAAGCTTTAATATAAGTATAGTATTGTGGAAAACCTTTAACGTTATTACTAGGTAGTTTAGGATTCCTTAAATTCCGGTGGTAATTTGTATCGATTCGAGGAACCTATTCGAATGCCTTTCGAACTCGATGATACTGACGAAAAACACCTAATAATCGACGTAATAACACTTTTTAAAGCTTGTGAAAGGAGGGATTTTAAGGAATTCCGATAGATTAACGGTAAAGATAATCTTGTTAATGTCATAACGAAGGCACTACCGAATAAGGCCTTGAATTGGTTTGTGAATAGTAATAGGCTAATTATACGCATCGAAAACTACGTTAATAGGCCACCCGGTAAGCCCAAGTTACGTGACGATGGTTAGGGATATGTTGGCAAACTAGAAGATTTCCAGGGAACTGAAGATAGCGAACTGTTTAAGTGATACGGCTAAAACGGAGGTTTGTAAAGGTTTGTGACAGAAAAACTTTTTATGGAAGTTCATAAAGTTATACCTTGGAGCCGTGGAGAAATTAACGGCAATTACAGCTAATTTATATTCAAATAGGTGCATTTTCATGAGGAGTTTAACTGAAATTGACAGGGGTTTTGCTAGTGGATTAGGTCGCAGTTTAGCGCTTACCGAAAAAGATTAGTTAACGACACTGACGTGCGCATACAAACTAAAAAACCGCGAGGATTGGAATAGTATTATTTGCAGTGCAGTAGGTCAACTTGATTTACAATGAAGTTAAATTTACTAACTGCAAGTATAGTGTATTATTTTATATGTGCCTACTATATTAGCTGCAAAGCGAGTATAGTATACGCCCAATTCACACTAAGGTACGGGCCAAGCAGTTTTTCATACAAATCACTGTGAAAATCGGCTAACAGTCTGCCAAACCTAAAATAATACATCTATCATCTGACTACGCGATACTACTGTTAATTCGACCAATTGAATCGATAACGTTGCAACGTCTAAAGCTCTACCAATAAAAGTAAATATTAGGTTGTATTGTTGGAATAGTATTACATGCAGTACAGTAGGTCAACTTTATTATAAGTAAAGTTTACCGTACTGCAAGTGTATTGCTTTATGCAGACTTACCGCATTAGGTGTAAGTCGAGTGCAGTACGCTGCACTTCACTCTAGAGCACGGGCCAAGCACTTGACCATACAAATTATAGTGCAGACCGGCTATCGGTCTGCTAAACCTAGAACAATACAGCCACTATCTGACTACTGTAATACTACTGTTACTTCGACCAATCGAATCGACAACGTTGTAACTTCTAAGGTCTATTGACACTAATCAGTGCTTATTTGCTAGGTTTAACACAGATAAGCTAAGTAAAAGAAAAAGCTACTTTCCGGTTACGCTTTACGTTTATCGTTAAGATAAAGGAAAGATTCTTGTGAAGGGCCTTTATTAGTACTACAACAGTCTTTTAATGTCAGGAAAATAGAGAAGACTTTTGGGTTGAATTAGTCTTTAAGCGGCAATCTGAAAGTTAGCAACGGTATCGTTATTCGAAAACACCAAAAAATATTTAGTGATCTTTCTTAAAGACGTTGAAATTAACTGTCAGAAGTTTTAACGTTCGGCAATTTGGCAAACGGCTAAGTCAGTACTACTACAAGTGCTACTACTATAGAAAAACGACTAAGTCACTCGGCTTATAACAAACAACCTTTGCCCTCTACCACTACTACCGATCTTTGCTATTACCTTATACACCAAACCTTTGCCCTACTTCACTCTTTTTCACCCCCTACATTATTTTGATCATCAAGTTCACTACTTCAAGCAAAAACACCAAGTCGCGCCAATAAATCCACGTTGCGCGACCTTTCGCCAAGCCGCCAAGTTCCTACGCGACTCTACGCCAAAATACCAAGTCCACACGCCCCTAACCGCCAAGTCTATACGTTCAAGATCACCAAGTTCCTCGCCTTATACGCCTATTAAGATATCTGTTCCCAGCACCTACTTTGACGCCATTACCGACCCCAGAGAGGAAAGAAGTAATTAAAAATATTGGATCAGTCTTTGTCACCAACTACGACTATTAACTCTAGATCACAGATGTTGATAAAGCCTTAACTGAAGCTAACTCGACCAATTAAGTTGGCCAGTACATCTTCAAAACTAACGCTGGGGAAGAGTTTAGCCGCGGCGCTAACGCTTTTCAAGATTTCCGCAAATTATTTAACCACTGGAAACCAGACATATGAAAGAATATCTAACGTTACATTAAGGCTAAGTTGAGGATAGAAGTTAAGAGGCGTGGAATTTACATACCAGACAATGCTTTAAAGAGAATGGCAAAAACTTTTTTTAAGCTGGTCCAGTTTAAAGAATATCTATAGAACCCTTAAGAAAAGGGAAAAGTCGTTGAGGAACCTTAACGCCTTTATATACGATCCAGAGGACCTCTCCTTTACCTTTAGCTAAGTTAAGCCTCTTTACGCGTTGACTATAGGAACCTATTTAGGTACCACTACGTGATAGCGCGGAGTACTCCCTTAGCGGTGAAAGAGCACGCGAAGCAAGAGCTGCCAACGCGGCAAGAGTTATTGACGTTAGCGCTTTACACTAGTCAATTAAACATGATCGTCAGGCCTCTCAAAGCCTACAAAGACCAATCGACCCTTAATACTACAATTGCCAAGCACCTTAAGAACCCTCCCTCTTCAGACTTACCTACGTACGTAAGCCGATTATAAGCCCTATTATAGGACTTTACCCATCGGGTCAAGTGACTAGTAATTAACCTTAGCACCATGTTTCGAAACCTTTAAGATTTAAGCCGCTAGAAAATATTAACCAAGCCTAGGATAATTATCGCGACATCCCTTTAAGACCTATTAAGATGGTTAATATTAATTACAATCTAATAACGGACTTCTCTAAAATCTAGAATAATATAAAGAAGTATAATGGGAAGCCTTGTAACATTTTTAATACCAAAAGAATGCCTTTTTTAAAATATTTATAAGTAAATAGAGGTCTTACCTTTTATTTTTTACTTACTATTTTCCTAAATCCTTATAGGTTACGCTAAAAACTACTACTTAACTTTTCTAACGAGCGGTACTACGTTCCGCAAGATTTACGATGGTACAAAGGGCTACTTCGAGTAACGTTCACTTTGTGTAATACTATATAAACTAGGTTACTACGCAGTGGACTATAATAATAGTAAAGAAGAAAAAAGAGGAATTACTAATGTATGTTTTTAATTATATGTTTAACAAATTGATGATTTATTAAAAGGTAATGGGGAAGGCCTACATTAGTGAAGCCACGTTTTGCGAGTAGGTACAGATAGCAGTTACGGGCGTTAGTAAATTCGAATACACCCTATAACGCCTAGATGCCACCTGTAAAGGCTTTTTCAGCTAATTACGTTCCTCACTTACCTCCGTAATAATACGTATACCAAACTAATTGGGTATATACACCTAAGCCGGAAATTTCCTTAACGTAGATAAAAAAGACCTTACGGTAGTTAATTATATCGACCGTAAATACAGACGCTTATAATGCCTAAAGTTTGGCTTATCGACCTTAGCCCCGGACTAGAAGTAATACCTACGTTAGCGTTAATAAGATATAGGCGGACCTGACAACCGCTAGCACTATCGTCGTAATAGTAGTAAGAGATGTTAGATTTGTGGTAAATCTAGTTGCTAGTTAATTACATATCTTCTTGCTGAGCTAAATAATAAAAAGGTAATATATTATATTTAATACCCTATTGATTTTTAATAGGAATTCTTATAGTATATTACAAATTTCACGGGGGACCAGCTTATCATTGGCAATACCCCTAAGTAAATAAAGTAATACGAATATATTATTCCTGATACGATAGCCTAATAACTAACCAACTATGTCTTTTCATACCGTTTGGGTGGTTAAAACCTTTACCTTCACCCTAACTATACCCTTAACCCCTTATATACCTTTAACCCCCCCAATTGTTACGCGGATCACACGTTTTGGGGTATTATACTAGATATAAGGGTAGTAAGGTACTTAATAAAAGGTTATTTGTAATATGTAATATTACGAAGGGAAAGCATTATAGTCAATAAGATTAATTATTATAATGTGGGTAAGGCCAAAGTTGGTTTTAGCTTAGGCGAACAACTATTGTTACTTAGAATAACAGTAGTTTAAACTATTGTAGGAGTAATTACGTTTTATATCCTCAAGTCCCCTATTCTTTTCCTTTTTTTCTTAAAGGATATAAAGACCCTTAGTGTTAACGTGGACATTAACGTAGACCAACTGGTTAAAAACGGCTAAAGGTTTCCATTTACCTTCAAGTAGGGGTATTTATAGTTTTATTATTAAGGTCCGGAAATAGTGGTATTAAACCTAACGGAGCCGAAGATACGTTAATTACACCGGCATTTTAACTAACTAATTGTTAATAGGCTGTATAAAATCATAAAGTCCGTATGTTATAACGATATGGAATACTTTGCCTTAAAAGCTATTAAAAGACTTTGCCACTATTACTAAATATATACCTAGGCTTCCAGGAAATTAAAGTTTACATTCAAAGACGATATAGACTTTAATTGTAAGATTTTTATTAATGTGTTTTACTTAAATAATAAGCCTGTTTTCTACGTCGTTAATTCCGCAACCTCTTTTTATGAAGCTAAGTTCTTAAAGTACCTTTCGGTAAAGGATACGTGGGAAAAGTTAAGGATATTATGGATTAATACGTATTTAAGTCTACCTAACGTCATTGTCTACGATATTAGTACTAACTTTACGGCGGCGGAGTTTTAAGAAGATACTAAAATAATAGGTATCTAGTGTAAATAGGTATTTGTAAAAGCCTACTAAAGTATTATGAAGGTTAAAAGGGCATGCGCTCTACTCCACCAAGCGTATAATATCCTTACGTTAAAGATTAAAAGCTTTACAAATCCGGAGGCACGCCTATAGATGGTAGTAAAAGGCCTTAATAACGCCGTAGGCCCTAACGACTTAGTACCAACGCTTTTAGTCTTTGGGGCATACCTACGCCTAACGAATGAATCTCCGTCCTCAGTAAGTATTTAAAAACTTGTTGCAGCCTATAGTAAATCTTTAAGGAAACTATGAAGGAAATCGGTACGTCTCTAAATTAATAACGCCCTTAACATTAGGAACAGTTCCTGAACTATCGACGTATTTACTTTACCGTTATAAAGTAAAATATTCGTATGACCAAAGCTAGATAAATAGGAAGGGTTATATAAGATATTAATTATTATAAATTTTAAAGTAGTTGTTAAAACTGCTAACGATCTTATATCCTTTCAAATTACCTAGGTTAAGCTTTATATTAGGGGTACTAAATATAAAGACTCTTAGACCCCCTAAGTAAAACAACCGAATTAATATGACCCTCCTTTACTCGTTATTAATAAGCCGATAAAACGTCACCAGTGTGGGCGACCTCCGAGAAAAAGAGGAAAACGTTAGAAAGAAGGAATATATACCGGGAAGTATCTATAATATTACTTGGGTAAGTAGGGGAAAAAAAGGATAACAAAAACTTGGTAATGAAACTTAGGATATAAGAAATCATTAAGATTTCCAGCAAACCCTTGAAGAAAAGCGATGCGGTCGAAATTGACGGCTTACTAACTCGAAGTATGGTATAATTTATACCGAAAACTAACTTTAACCTTTAAAATCTAAACTTTACGATCTTTAAGTCGAGAATTATCTATGAGGTTAAGGGTAAAACTATAGGGTAGCCTTATAAAAAAATCACGATTAATCGCTTAAAAATACGGCGATAAAGGCAAGGATTAGATCCTTACGTAGTTGTCAACGATTTAGAAAATTAGCTAACGTTTAGTAGTAGACCTAATAGTAAATTTACTAACTAAAACTAAAGGAAAGTTTACACTTAATAGCCGTAATATTATATAAACTTATACATAATTAGTAACGAATCTACAACGGATTATACTATTAAAGCTATTATAAGAACTCTGTATTATTTACCTACCAGAATCGATGATATAGTATGTTAAACCATTATATAGATTAGCTAAAGTAAGTGTTAATTAGTTCCTAACCTATTAGTCGTACTTTAAGTTCCGGCTGGTGATAAAGTCTTTAATATACGATTTGTACTTATTAGTAACGTAAAATAAGGACTTCGATATAGTAGGTATATGAATTAATGATATTCTTTTCTTTGGAACAACTGGTTTTGTAACATGAAAATAGCAAATAATCGAAAACTTTGAGTTTTAGAATTATAATACAGTAACAACGTTGACGGAAAATGATTAATTTGATTTTAATAAATCGTTAATACGTAAAATTTGTGTTAATACCGTCTTAAACTTCCTTTAAAAGGGTTAAGGTGTTATTTTTACCACAATTGACAAAACTGATAAGGCTAAGTCTTAACGGTACTTGGAATAACGTATACGGAGTAACTATATTATCACCTTATGCTAACTGGAAGCCTTATACAATTTATTTATTATGGAACAAGTATAAATACTAATGGATAAAAACTTTAATCAACTAAATAAGAGGTTAAAGTGGTAAATATAGAACCTGAACCGTAAAATCAATATAGTGCTAGTCGAACTTTTAAAGGCTAAGCTAATAATCTTTAAGGGCGGGTATTTTACAAATAACACCGACTTATCTTTAAAGATCGGCTTCCTAATAACCCTCGTTAACGAAAAGAGGCGAGAAAATCAATTTAGTATTATCAGTAATCTGATTTACTAAACCTCCGTTAAGTGTAGGAGGATTATACAAAGCGTTCTAGCTTCGGAGGTTTACTATATAATAGTGAGCTTTAACTTAGGTATCGCATTATAGGAAACCCTTAACCTTATTACTAAACAATTAAAGATTCCCTTTATTCCGGTAGTAATTTGTATCGATTCGAAGAGTCTCTTCAAGTACCTATTAAATCTCGGAACCACTAGCAAAAAACGCCTGATAATAGACGTAATAGCACTCCGTAAAACCTATGAAGGGAAGGAGATTAAAGAGTTCCAATGAATCGATGGCAAAAATAATCCTGAAAATACTATAACGAAGGTTGAGCCAAATAAAGCCCAAGAAAAATTTGTAGATAGCAATAGGTTAACCATACGTGTCGAGGGCTACATTAACTGATTACCCGGGAAGCCCAAATTACATAATGGAAAATTAAAAGATTGCCAGGGAAGTAAAGGCTACAATGGTGACCTACTTGACTGGCACAGTTGAAATGGAGGCATGTGGCGAAAGAACTTTTCATAGGAGTTAATAAACTCGGACCTTGGAGCGACGGAGCAATTAAGGTTAAATAGTGTCAATTTTCATGCAATTTGGTGCATTTCAATGTGAAAGTCAACTGGAACTGACAGGGGTTTAGCCAGTTAACGAGGAGGAAATTCAGTGGTAAGCGGGAAAGATTGGTTAGCTACACTAGCGTACGCGTACAAACTAAAAAGCCACCAGTATTGGAAAAGTATTACATGCAGTGTAGTAGGTCAACTTTACTGTAAGTAAAGTTAACCGTACTACAAGTATATTACTTTATACAGACTTACCGTATTGAGTGTAAGTCGAGTGCAATACGCTGTACTTCACTCTAGGGCTCGAGCCAAGCACTTGATCATACAAATTACAGTATAGATCGGCTAGCGATCTGCTAAACCTAAAACAATACATCACCATCTGACTACTGTAATACTACTGTTACTTCAACCAATCGAATCGATAACGTTGCAACGTTTAAGGCTTACCAATATGTATTTATAATAATGTTTGGGTAAGAAGAAAAAAACCTATAAATACTTAATGTTAAAGCTTCGAGTATAAATAGTTATTAAAACATCCGGCAAACTCTTTAAAAAAAGTGATAAGATCGAGATTAACGGTTTTTTAACCCGAGGAATTATACAATCCATACTTAAACCAGACTTTAACCTTTAAAACTCGAATGTGACAATTTTCAAGTCGAATATTATACACGATGTTAAAGGTAAAACCACGGGACAGCTATATAAAATGGTATGTTTAATCGCTTAAAGATACAGTAATAAATATAAAATCTGGATCTTTGCTTAATCGTTAACGATTTAGAATATTAGTTAGAGTTTACTGGCTGTTTGAACAGAAAGTTTTCTAAATGAGATTGAAAATCAGTTTACATCTAATGGCTGAGATATAACGTAAATATAACCGTAAATAGCGAAAAATTTACAACGAATTATCTTACTAAAATTACCATGGGAATTACGTGCAACCTACCCTTCGGGAATGGTAATACAATGTGTTAAGCTATTATACGGATTAGCTAGAATAAACGTTTATTGGTTTTTAACCTATTAGTTATACTTTAAATTACAACCATGTATAATGTTTTCAATACCCGACCCGTAATTACTGGCAATGTACAAGGAAAACTTTGTTTTAATAGGTATATAAATTAACGATATATTTTTTATGGGAATTGTTAGCTTCATGATATCGAGATAGCAGGTAATTATAGACTCTAGGTTCTTAAATTCTAAGTTAATTACAACTTTAATAGAAAACAATAAACTGAACTTTAACGGATCATTGATTATCATATTTAGTATTAATACTAGCCTTAGATTTTATGAAAAGAATTAGGGCGTTAACTTAGTTACAATTAATAAGATAAATGTTGTTAAGGCTTAACGGTACTTATAACAATACGCTCATAACAACTACACCGTAACCTTATGCCCACCGAAAGCCATTTACGACATATAGATTACGATAAAAGCGTAAAATCCAACAAATTAAAACTTCAACCGATTAAATAAGATACTTAAATGGTGGATATAGAATTTGAACAGAAGGATTAATATGATATTAATGAATTTTTCGAGTGTTAAATTGATAATTTTCACAGACGGTTTCTTTGTAAATAAAACCAACCTATCTTTAGATATTGGCTTCTTAATAACCTTTGTTAAAAAAAATTGGCAAAATGACCAATTTAGTATCATATAAAACCCAGTTAACTAAACTTCTGTTAAATATAGGAAGATTATACGAAACGTGTTAGCCTTAAAAGTTTACAGTATAATAACTGCCTTTGATATAGGTATAATATTATAAAAACCCCTTAAGGTTATTATCAGATAGCTGATGATTTCTCTTACTTTGGTGGTGATTTATACCAATTTAAGAAATTTATTTAAATGCCTTTATAAGTTGTAAACTACTAGTAAAACCGCCTAATAATCTACATAATAGTACTTTGTAAATCCTACAACGGGATAGAAATTGAGGAGTTCCTATAAATTAATGGGAAGGATAATTTCACTAACAATATAACGTAATTATCGTCAAATATGGCCTTTCAAAGGTTTGTAAATAGTAATAGGCTGACTATATATATTAAGGGTTATGTTAATAGGTTATCTATTAAGGCTTAGTTACATGTTAAAGAGCAAGGATGTATTGGTAAAATGAAAGATTGTTAGGGGAATAAGGATGACGACTATTTTAAGTAATATAATTGAATTGGTGGTAGAAGTAAGTTAATTAACATATGTTGGTTCAATAAGTTTAAAAGTGGCTTAACCTATATTGGTTGAGATAGCTAGTAGTAGTAGGGATAGCTTTCGTAGTAAAGTAGTATTAGTGATAGTAGTGGCTCATTTAACCTACATGGGTTAACTAAAGTAACAAATAATTTAAGCTACGTAGGTTAAAAAGGCTAATGGTGGCTATGAGTTAATATGCGAAAATCTGTGATGAAAGATTTGTGTGCGGAAATAGTAAAAGACGAGGCTCGGAGCTATAGAGCAATTAAAGGTAATTGAGGTTAATTTGGATGCGAAAGTCAATTGGAATTACCAGGGGTCTAATTAGTTGATAAGAGCGTAATTTGGTAGTAATTTGAAAAGTTTTGTCGACTATACTGGCGTACGCATACAAAAAAAAAGCCGCTAGTGTTGGAATAGTAGTAATTACAATGAAGTAGATTAACTTTATAATAAGTAAAATTAACTATATTGACTTCAAGTTAAGTGCATTGTTTGTGGTTTTATTATATTAGTTACAAATCAAGTATAGTATACACATACATTATACTAGGATATAAGCCGAGAAATTGACCATAAAAATTACTATTCAGACCTGCTAGCGGTATACCAAACCTAAACCAATACATCCACCACTTAATCATGAAATACTACTGTTATTTCGACCAATTGAATCGACAACGTTACAACGTCTAAATTCCTGCCAACACAGAACATATTTTTAACCCAAGTTACATTGTATAGTCCGACATTTTAACCGACATTATAATATTTGTAAGTAAACAACTTATTAATTATATCGTCGAAAAAGATTTTTTTAAAATAATTTTTTTTTTTCATTTTCGAACGGCTTCAAATCAAATTTTTAGTAGAGTTTATAGTAAATTTCACTTAAAAATGAGATGGTAACCTACGAAAACTATTAATTATTATAGATAATTCAAGTGAAGTTATTACTTTCAAAGTAAAAAATACTATTAACGCTGAAATTTGCCTAAAACGGTTCCTAAACTGCTATTAACGATTTTACCGATTTTCTTACGTTATTATTAATAATCGAAATTCGAATTAAGCCGGTGGGTTTTGAAAACGCCTTTACGACTTAACGGGGGTAAAACAAAGTGTAGATACTGTATTCCATCCCGAAACGGATAATACTACCAAACAGGTTAATAAAAAAACTTGACGAATTTACTTTTTTTGTTATTTATACTCCATTTGATTAAAGCCTTTTATTGATTAATTATCAACGAAAGTTGAAGAATGAATATAGTACTATTATTAGTATCAACCCGTTTTGTATAAAATATATCTACTTGGTTAACCCATATAATTTATTTAAGTTTTACTTATTCCAGTTATATAACCACGTATAAGAGTCGAATACTTCGCCTAACGTATTTGTGATGTTATGAAATTCGCATAAGACGTAACAGCGGTTACGAAATTACGTACAAATGAAACCGCTAATGAATAATGCTCTTTTTCGGAATAGTTTCAAATCAATAATAGTATTTTTGGAACAAAAATTATAAATCTATTTCATCTATGAAAAAAAATAGATCAATTTCATCATAAATATCGTGTTACATGTATAGTTTGTTTCTATTTCATCAAACTTAATATTTAGGTTAAAAAATACCTCTGATTTCACGTAAACTAACCTTTCCGAATCTCTTTTGACCCGTTGATAAGCTAGCGGATCTGCGATTATTAATTACCCGTTACCGACGTTATAAGTAATGATAGTGAACCAAAACTAAATACCATATTAAAAGTATTTTACGAACCCGGAATAAACCTTAAATAGGTCGTTCCCGCATTATAAAATCCCTAAAACGATGTGTTTTCATTCAATGTGTAAGGTATATATATCCGATTTAAAATCCGCTTTCAAACTTTTCGAATACTACGGCCTTCGACACTCTTAAATACCGTTATAACTTGGCCGATAATAACGACGAGACTTTTCGCCCAACCCGCCAACAGACTTAATTTAATTTAATTTTTCACGAACTACCTAACCGTTGAAAGTCGTGATTTCACTCATACTAAATACAATCATAAACTTATATTACTACTGCGACTACAAATATAACTACTAAACTATACCCATATAATCACCGGTATCATTATCCGAATCCTCGTGCAAACAATGAATAGTAACCAATTTCTCGCTTATAGTAATAAACTTACTCAACTTGATATCGATACTTTAAAAGACCTAAACTAAATTTTAAGTTACTTCCAACTAGACTCCCCTTCCGCTCGTTAGCTTCGACATTTATATTCATTACTAAAATGTCTTCTTTACGGCAAAATCACGCTTTTTGTTTAGAAGTTATATAATACGGAAACCATCGGAACGAATAGATGTAAACGACGTAGAGCCGCCACCGCTATGTATACCAACCTTATATTAAATAACACGATGAATTCTTATACCTATTTTAGCTACGACTTCTCAGGTCTACATATTTTTTAACCGCTGATTAAGATTTAAAAACCAATCGAAAACCGGACAATTTATTTCGGTTTTAAATCGAAGCCAAGAAAATTTTCTGAAAGCTCTTTAATTGTTTTGTTTATATTAAGGTTAATATTGAAGAGAGTAAAGTTGTAACCGGTGTTCCATCCAGTAATACCAACAGTATATAAACGGTATTTAACGCTAATATTTAGCTATTTATGAACATGTTTCTAAACATTACTTTAATTTATATTTATCTTCGGTTTCCTGATGACACATAAAGAAATTATACGTTATCTTATATACTTATTTAAATAATGTCTGTTTTTTAGTACTATCAAAGTATATATATTATAATTCGTACTATTGGAGATCAAATGTTTGTGAGTAAAGACTAAGCAACTTCTTAATAGACAAACTCATGTTTCGGATAACTTTATTTACCTTAACAACTGTACTGACGTTTATTTCGACAAATAATAATAATAACAAAAATTAAATCTGGTTTTTGAAATTAGTAATACACGTATCATGAAGAAAAGATATATAGCACTGTTGTTTGAAAAAGTGAAAGGTAGTTGTTAAAGTGAAAAGAAATTCATATTTTGATGGGCCTACAGTGACTATTTATAGGAAAGGCCGTAAGGAACTAGTACCGGTGTCTTTTAGAACGTGTCAAAATGATCGATGATAGGAACATTCTATACGTTAACATAATGTTTTAAACTGTTTCTAAGCAGTTATCACTTACTTTTCGAAACGTTTTAATGTAAAGGGATACCTTTCACTACCTTTTACGATTAGTCAACGCTTTTTAACGTTTTTTACAAGGCGCTAGAACTTGAAGGAGTAAGTCGGAGGTAATATTACAAGCTAATACCTGGATTAGTGATTACCAAGGATTTAGCTCTAGCAATTGCCACTTTTTTAGAATGCGTTAAAGCTGATTTCGAGTATACTCTTATACTTGTTAAGTAACTTGTCACGTAGCCTGGTCACCCCTTTCTTATAACTTTATAGCAGCTCTTTAGTAGAGGATTATACCTCTTTCTCTTCATCTAGAATTATAAATAGTATTCGACCACCTTAAGCGATAGCTCTAAATTAGTTTCTTCACAGTTTATTCATTTTCTGTATGCATATAACTAGTGATTTGTGGATACATCATTTTAAACAAGTCATAATTTCTGTTATATTAGTGTTAGTTATTATTTCGCGGGATTTAGACCTGACAGTGAACAGTATTTTCACTTCGTATTATTTTTGTTTTTTGTTTCAAGTATGTTTCTGGATTATTTTCCTTCTTTTTCTTTCAGTTCCGTTTTGAAATAGCTTTTGCAGAATATTTCCAAAAGTATATTGTTTCAGGATTATGTTTTCGCCACGATTTAGATGTTTTCGATTTTTTTTTTTTTCGTCCGCTGAGTTCCGCGACGAATAGTTTTTTGAAATCTATTTCTTCAATAATCGGGGATAGTTGGGAAATATTATGAGTATGAGGTTTTGTATATTAGTATTTACTATGAATAAGTGTTTTTATTCTTCAGTAAATATATATTTCTTTATAATATTATAGGTGTTATATAGTTACAATTGTCGTATTGTTTCAATGAATATCTGAAGTTGTTTTTCCCTTGTTGTTTCACTTAAAATTGTTTTAGTTTGGAATTGTTTTTGGCTTACATGTTAGTAGTTAAAGCTGATTCTCTTGATTAGTATCGATTTAAGTTGATTTGAGTTACTTCAATTAGACTTTGATGCGATTTTTGATTCCGATGTGGTTTCTGATTGCGAATTAGGAGATTTTTAAGGTTTCGACATCTGTATAGGTTACCAGATGGAAAAATGTTGATTTACGGTGCGTATAAAGTTTATCGATGGGGATTCGTATTAGGTTTATGTAAGGGCTATTATTTTCCCTACGATCGCTTAGATCATTAGATAGGATCACTTCATCCTAGCTCGCTACTTCCTGCAATAAGAAATTGTACTTGCCATCAAATTTTGAAATTTACTTATTAATTAAAATGTTGAAATAGCAGTCAAATACAATATAGTCAAGTCAACTATACTTACAGTTAGTTGATTGTACTCACTAAAAATTGACCACAGTTTGTGAGATTGACTATAAGTGCAGTATAGCAGGTTATCAATCAAATGTGGGGTACAAGCCAAAGAATTTGGCTATACAAATTAGTTTGCAGACCGGCTAGCGGTCTAACAAACTTAGAACTTACAACTGAATTAATCAGAACTAATTTTAATGCAGCACCAGTTACTTCGACCATAGTGACTCGAATCAACTACGTTATAACGATAAAAGCTTATCAACATTGATTACTGCTTACTAGGTTAATCATAGATAAGCTAGGTAGAAGAAAAAGTTACTTTCTGGTTATGCTCTACATTAAATGGCGGCTAAAGGTGGAGGGAAAATTCTTGCGAAGGGATTCTATACGCTGTGTCAGTTGTTCGCGGAAACAATTAGGGAAGACTTACAGGCTATATCAGTTATTCGTAGCAGTCTATAAGTAAGTAACGGTATCTCTACTGAAAACACCAAGAAAACTTCATTAATGTTGTTTAAAAAGCGTTGAAATTGACCGCTAAAAGTCTCAAATCAACAAGTTGGTAAATGGCTAAATTAGTACTATTGTAGGCACTACTATTCTAAATCGTAAAAACGACTAAGTCCCACAACCTTTAATTTCAAACACCAACTTTGACAGTAAACCTATGATCTACCACTTTATATCACCCTTTTTCCCCATTTAATTTTTAATCTTTATTACGATGGCTTTAGAATGCGTTAGAATTAATGTCTTCACCAACCCTGTTAGGAAAAAAGCGATTATGGACTTCGGTATTACCTTCGACACGCATTAAGATGAAAATCTTTAGTTTGCTGAATCTAACAAAGACTCCTTAATGGAATACTTTATTAAAATAATCGGATCTTACATTTTAGATTGAGATATTATTGGAATCGTTTAAGTCTTAAAGGTATACAATAACTTTGAGAGATACTTCAGGGAATGAAATATGAATATATGGAAAATGGCAAACAAATACGCTAAGGTCAGGCTAAAGACTGAACTCATAAACCGAAGCCTCGACCTCCCAATAAAAAAGGAAAAGGGGTAATATCTGGTCAACTTACTTTATGAATGCGCTACCGATAAGGACCTGTAATAGATTTTTAAAGCTAAGTACAAAGGTATTATTGGCAATGGCATCCCTTAATGCCCCCACACGCGTTGTAAGGCTCTCTTTAAGCTGAGATGGTGTTTTCAAACCCTTTTATGCAATATTAACGGTCTAATAATACTGGCTATAAGTAATTAAATAACATATACGACGTAAGCGCTTAAGTTTACTAATCAATTAAACAGGAACCTCGATGTATCTCTTAATACTAAGAGAAGTATCACCAAGTTCCCTACGGCGGAAACCTTATGCCTTTCTCTCTCGTGATATCAAATTACACCCGTTTTTCAATATTTGCCGCCAGATAAGGGTTAAATTGCCGAGTTTTCACTCGCTATTTCCCAGTATTCTTACCGGTTAAGCCATGAATTACTACCTTTAGTAACTAAAAAATTATTTCTCTTTCCGTAAATTTTTAGATAGCCTTAAGAGCTACTTCGAATACGGTATTAAGCTCGTCTAATACCACACCAACTAAAATATTATTAAGTGGTTTTACATATTAGATTATAAAAAAGAAACGAAAGACAAGATAGATCTCCCTAATTAGATGCTTAACAGGCTGATACTTTACCAATAAGTAATGGGAAACATGAGAAATAGCGATAGTATACTTTGCTCGTACGTCTGCTAAACTGTTATATGTGATGGTTTTAATAAGTAAGCTCAAACCAGTTAGCTTTGTATCCATCAGCTGATGTGAATCAGCTATATTGACTATTAGGCCAAAAGCGCTAATGATCTAGAACACTTCTAGATTATTCTAACCACACTATAAAGAGCGGGAATATGATACAACACACGAAACATAACATTATGCACGACCACATGACTTAGACTGTACGGCTCACAGTCTAAGTCCATAAAATTACGTGCTATAAAGAGTTTAAATACGCTCTATAATACGGTTAACGGAAGACTCGTACCTGAGGACGTAACTAAGTTACTTACGGAGGAGGTTATTCCTTGTCTTTAAGGTCTTGAAGTTGGATAAGTATATTCACTTTGAACAATAAAAAATATTGGATTTACGGTAAGTAGGGACGTGAAATAACACGCCATAATATTACCGAAAACGAATTAAAGTAGGTAATATATAATATACACTTACTATTTACCTTTAATAATAATTACGTCTTACACGTTACAGACTATAAAGTTAAGAAGGTTAAAAAGGAGGAAGATAAGACTAAGGCTATCGACTGATACCAAGATACCAATACCAGTCTGGAAGTAATGTAATAACTCTCCGAATACGTCTTTTTATACCGCTTGATAAGTAAAACCCACTATCGTCGATATAACAATAAAGACTCTAACCTTAGACATCTTTTTAACATTAAAAACAGTTATGAGAAATAGGTCTTTTAGTATATTATTCTAAATATTAGGGTAACGCGTTACTTAATAAAAAGATATTTATAATAATTCGCGTTATAAAGGAATATTAATACTACTATAAAACTTGACCATACGAAAGCTGGTAAAATTAAAGTTGGTTTTAACCATAAAAAAGTCTATTTTTATTGGGATTGACAACGGTTAATACTATTATTAGCCCTATTGTTTTTTATATCCTAAAATTCTTTACCTCTTTTCTTCTTTGCCTTAAAGATATAAAGAACTTCGGAATCAATGTTAACGTTGAAATTAATAAACTAGTTCAAGATAAGGGCGATAAAAGGTTTTTACTTAACCTTAAATATTGGTATTTCTGGTTTTACCTTGAGTAGCCAAAGGTAATGGTACTGAATCTAACGGAGTTAAAATTTTGTTATTAATATCTTCTGTTTAATTACTCAGAAAATAATAGGCTTCATCAGGTTTTAAAGGTAACTAGTTACGAAAATTTGAACTTACCAACACTAAAAGTAATTAAACGGCTCTACTACCACTATCAAACACACTTCTAAACCCGTTTAATGTATAAGTTTATACTAAAAAAGATTTAAAATTTAACTTCTAGGTCTTTGCTAAAGTGTTTTACCTATATATTAAGCTAATACTTTATGTTTTTAACTTCGCTACGCCTTTTCACGGCGCTGAATTCTTTAAGACTATTACGGAAAAGAAAACATAAGAGGTATTAAGTACTTTATTGATCGACACGTACCTAAGACTATTAAACGTGCTAGTTTATGACGCCGGTATCAACTTTATTACGACGAAGCTTAAATTAATATTAAATCAATAAGGATTTAATCTAAACGTGTCTCTGTGAAAGTTTATTAGTGTATCGTTAAGGTCGAAAAATCTTACACCTTTTTACAAAAGGTTTACGATATCTTTACCCTAGAAATTGAAAGTTTTACAAGTTGAAAAAGGCGACTTTAAATAACGGTAAAAGTTTCAACGATACTATTAACCTGAAAGGCTCTATATACACTTCTTTTTAGTATTTTCGGCCTAGATACATAGATCAATTAAGTCGTTATTATCGCCAAATATTTAAAAACGAGTTACAATATATAGCAAAACCCTAAAGGAATTAAAAAAGGAATCGGTACGCCGTTAGATTAACGATACCTTTAACACTAAAAACGAACTATCTATAATAAACGTATTATCTTGACCCTTTTAAAGTACAGTCTTTATATAGTAAAAGTCAAGCGAATAAAATAGGTTATATAAGATTTTAAATATTGCTAACTCAAATATAATAGTTAAAACTACTAATAGCCTTATCACTATACAAATTATATAGTTCAAGCCGTATAAAAATCCTTAAATTTGATGAAAATCCTAACAATGATAATATTCAAACCGAATGGATCAGATAATATAATCCTTCCGAACCGATCGTTAATAGGTTAATGCAACGTCGACAATGTAGAAAACTACTCAAAGAGAGGGTATATACTGAAAAAGAGGACGGTAACGAGGATTACAGGCCTAAAAAGATATATATAACGGCGTAGGTATCTTAAAAGAAAAGCTTGAACGGAAAACCAGCCTTTAAATTACGTGTTAATATCATTATTAGCATATTGAGTAAGCCCTTTAAAGAAGCGACTAGATGGAGATTAACAATCTACTTACATAAAGAGTTATTTAACTCTTATCATTAACGCAATTTAAAGGTTAAAACGTTACTATTTTTTAATTGAGGGTAGTTTATAACATCAAGAGTAAGATGACAAACCAGCCGTATATGAAATTACGGCAAATGACTTAAAATAAGGTAATAAATATAAAAAATAAACTGTTATCTTATTGCCTACAATATAAAAAAATAACTAGCGTTTAATTGTTGTAATTTTTATTAGTTTGACTATTAGCGTAAACACTTAGTTCACATTTAATAGCCGGGACATAACGTAAGCATATACGTAATTTACCACCGAACTTTATCGGATTATACTATTGAAACTGCCGAAGAAACTAAAAATATAAGTTTCCGGCCGATACGGTAATACGTTATATTAAACTTCTATACGGATTGACCGAAGTAAACGTATATTAGTTTCCAACGTACTAAGCGTGTTTTGAAAACCGTTTGGGGATAGAAACTTTAATGTTTAACCCGTACCTATCAATTATAAAGCGTAAAAACTTTGGTATAGTAAATATATAAATTAACGATATCCTTTTCCTAGAAAATAATAGGTTTGTAGTGGCAAAATAACGTGCTATCGAAAAATCAGGCCTTTAAAAGTGTAGGCAAATCAAAATGTTAGCTAAAGGCATATAACTTAACTTTAATAAATCTTTAATCCTATTTAATAATATTAAGGTTAAGAACGGCACTTATATTAGCCTATACTAAAAGAGCAAGTTACAAGCCTGACGACTATCGACAAGGCCGACAAGGTAAGATTACAAAAATACCTGGAATAAAGCACCTGTGCAGCCTATATTACTACGCTATATGTAGATATTATTATATATCACTGTAGTTAGTATATTCAGGTGGCAATGCATTACATTGCAGGGTGCACTCCTGCAGCATTCACAATAACGTGGCACGCTGCAGGCTGCACTTTTGCAGAGTGTATGATTATATGACACGCTGCAGATTGCACTTTTTCAAAGTGAATTATGCGTGGCGCGGTCTAGAAGGGGCGTTCCAAAGTATATGGCAAATTGCCACTGCTTGGATAAGAGGTTTATGACTCTTTATCCGTGGCTTACACTTTCAGAATGCCTTTTTTAACTTATTTATCTTTATAATTATAATATCAATCTTTATGACTTCTTTTTTATTACGTTAACGTAATAGAGACGTTACCGATACTGATCAGTTACCTTCTAGGTCGATTATATATAGCTAAAAAAAAAGAGATAAACCGAAGTTAAATACCTATAGTAGGATTTTATAACGGTCCTAACTGTTTATACTCTAACATTACGTTTTTACAATAATTACATGGGATGTATATAAAAACTATAAAAGTAAAGTAACTTTAAAAAGTATAACTTTAGTATAATATTATCAACTAATTAGTACCCTGTTTATTAAAAGCCCCGTTACGTTAACCGTTAGCTAATTTTAACGCTTTAAACGCGTTCGGACACTTTTTAAAGAGCGTCTTATAACTTATTAAGCTACGTAAGCCAAAATTACCAAGTTTCGGAACCCTTCGTTGGGACCTACCCGATCTAAACACAGTATCTCAACCGCTTACGAAAATTAAAAACGGTTATAGATGTAATATCCACACCGCTTGTGAAACCCAAAAGCGGTTACGGACGCAACACCTAAACCGCTCGTAACCATCAGGAGCGGCCACAACACAACAATCTGAACCGTCTACAAAACACGAACTAGAACTCACACACCGGATCACATATACATACCTCCCTTTTTCTCCTTTGTTTTTCCCATTTACCCTATCCACCTCCTCCCACTCGCCTTAAACCGCGTGTTTTAAGTTTAGTACTTACGACGTTTTAAGTTTTCTTAGTTAGTTAGCTGATATAGCGTTAATAAACGCTAACAAAACTAATTTGTAATGTTCAACTAGCCTATAATTACACTTTTTTTATACCTTACTTAATTTTGGATTATACTAGCAAGCGCTAGAACCCCGATTTGACTGTTTTACCACACACAATTTGTCCTACGGTTATGTATGTATACGATTTTCATTTTTGTCATTTGGATACTATAACCCGAACGCACCCGAATCCGATCTACTACGCGGAACTGATATTTTGCACCGTTCCAGCATTTCGTACTTGAAAACTACCTTCCCAACCGCTCTAATACACTTTGCATGCCCACAACCATAGCTTTATCAGTAACGGAACTGGAAAGAGCCAACAAATATATAGAGTACTTATTCATAAACACGTTGTTTCGCAGTAGCATTTTCAAGTATTTTGACCTCAACCTTTAGAACAATAGGATCAAGGCACTAGTAAAGCATTTAAACCCTTTTGCAATAAATACGTATGTTATCAATATAATCTTTAACTATTGTAGCGGCGATATTAAATGGAGCGATATATTCGACGATTTTGAAGAGGATTTTTCAAACTGAACACTGGATATATAGCATATAGTCCATAATACGATCTCCAGAATATTACGAAAATAACTAAGGAACATAGGTATTAATAGGACCGTTAAAAGGAATATCCGTATTATAAAAGCCATATTAACAATAACCTAGCTTATAAAAATACCAAAGTAGACGAACGATAAAGTAATAGAAGTAAAGTTTGTAATGGGACATTGTGAGAAAAAGTATTAGGATTGCTTACTTGAAATAACAGATCGTGAACGACAAAAGCCTCTGCAAATAAAAGAAAAAAGGCTTTTAACGAGGTTAAACGTCCGCCGCGAAGTGGAAACGGAGCTAGAGGAATCTACAGAAGATGAGGAAGTACCGCAAAGATCGTCCACAACATGGGTTGAATACGAACCCTCCCCAGAACACAGTTTTGAACAAAGTCTAACGCAGAAACACGCTCTAAATGCCGTTGACAACCATCTCGGCCATAACAAAAGCAGCTTGGATAAAGAGAATAGCCTGTTCGGCGATATTTTAAGCGGTGCAAAACGCCAATACTTACCCTACGGACCAATGCCTGCCAACTACGACTCCTACCATAACCTGCCACCGCACCGCTTTCCAACTGACAGGAACGACCCTACAAAGCTCACTAGCTTCGCTAGGTTTTGGGATAATAACGAGAACTACAGCAGGCCACACTATAAAGAGGAGAAAGGTTTAGATATACAACTAAAGCTGTATCCTTAGGAGAAGGGAGGACCAAACACACTTTCCAAAACGCGCTTTCAAGAAAAAGAAGGTCTGGATACACAGTTCAAGCTACACCATCAAGAGGAGAAAGGTCTAGATATACAATCTGGGCTGCAGTATCAAGAGAAAGAGGGTCTAAATACACAGTCTAGACCGCACATTCAAGGAAAAAAAGGGCCAAACACGTACTCCAACACGCGCTTTTAAGAGGAAAAAGAGCCAAACGCGTACTCTGACACGCTCTTTTAAGAGGATAAAGGGTCAGGGATATTATTGGAAGCGCAGAATCAAAAGAAAAAAGGCCTGAATATACAGTTCAGACTGCACTTTCATAAAAGAAGAGGCTTACATATGAAGTTCACACCGTACCTTTAAGACAAGGAAAACCTGAATATATAGTTCAAGTCGCAGCTTTATGAAAATCTTTAAGATAAGAAAAGTCTGGATACACAATCCGAGCCGCGACTTTAAGAGGAGGAATAGCCAGATGCCCCGTATGCAACTAGACCTTAATATAAGGACGGACCGCTTTAGTAACCCAGCCTTCGACTTCAAAGATAACCCGGGCCGTAATAGTACTTAGAGACGCGACCTAGAGGACTAGACGGGCTAAAGTATAACAAACACTTTGAATATTACGTTACACATGCCCCTTACGGTAACAAACGGCTTTGAAACGCTCCCGTCATTACAAAGCGCTCCAAAGATTGCATCAAAACCGCTCCTGCAAAAACAAGACGCCCAGAAATGAATATTAGCATCACTTATACTTACGTTAAACGTTCTGAATTGCGTATTCGGAACGTAGGCGGTGCTTTTAATAACTGTTACGATTGACGACGTTACGAGGAAGGTTACGTAACTTAATTTACGATATTATTGCTTTATTAAGCAAAGAACAAAAAAGTTTTGCCTGGAACAATAGCATACACTATTGTTATTACCAACTAGGAACGAACCTATACTATTATCGCTACTAAACGACTAATACAGACCGTATTACAAACTGTACTGTCACTACTAGATTATATATACGAACTGTACTATAGCTATACTGTCACTATTAGATTATGGATACGGAGCGCGCAAAGAAAGAACAAAAGATTACCTATATAAATATTATTATATATTACTATAGTTAGTATATTTAGGTGGGAATGCATCATGCTGTAAGGTGCACTCCTGCAGCATGTACGATAATGTGGTACGCTATAGGCTATACTCTTACAGAGTGCATGATAACGTGATACGCTGCAGATTGCACTCTTGCAGAGTGCATCATACATGGTGCGGTCTAAAAGGGGTGTTCCAGAGTGTATAGCAAAGTGCTACTACCCGGATGAAAGGTTTATAACATCTTATCTACGGTATACACTCTCTAAATGCTTCTTCTTAACTTATTTATCTTTACAACTATAATATCAATCTTTATGATTTTTCTTCTGCTACGTTAACGTAATAAAGACCTTACCAACACTATACCAACCGAAAGCATCGTACGACCTATTTATTACGGTATAAGTACAAGATTTATAAAACGAATACTTTGACAAGTTAAATTAGAGGATTTAATAACAACTAAACTTTTTTAAAGATGAGATTGATATAATTTCGTTAAATTTAAAGAAATAAAAGTTGATCATTTTTACGGACGGGTTATTTGTCAATAATATTGACCTTATATTGTAGATTGGGTTTTTTATAATGCTTGTTAATGAGGAAAAGTCCAAAAGGCAGGTTACGATTACCGGAAACCTTACATATTAAATATTCGTCAAGTGTAAACATATAGCATACAGCGTATTAACTTTAGAAATTTACGGCATAATGACCGGTTTTAATATCAGTATAGTAACTAACGGTAAATTAAGTATTATTACTAAATAGCTAGGATTACCTCCGATACATATGGTAGTATACACAGACTTTTAAAGCCTTTACGAATATTTATCAAAGCTGGATACAACTAATGAAAAACGTTTAATAATAGACGCAATAGATCTAAAAAAAAGTATATAAAGTACGGGAAATCGATGAATTCCGGTGGATTAACGGCAAAAATAACCCCGCTACTGCTATAACGAAGGCTACACCTAATGGTGCTCTAGAAAGGTTTGTGAATAGTAATACGCTAACCTTGCGAATCGAGGGCTACGTGGACCGCCCAGTACGTGACGCAAAGGAATAAAGATGCCCTGGTGAATTTAAAGACTATTGGGGTAATAGTAACAATAGTAATGGTGGAGGTGGTGGTAATGCCAGTAGGCTAAATTACTATAGTAATGATAACAATGGTGGAGGTGGTGGCAATGCCAGTAGGTTGAACTACTGGCAAAAGATACGTAAATGGTGAAATGCGTAATACGTATAGGTTTGTGGCGAAAGACCAGTGCACGGGAGTTGAGGAACGGAGGGCTCAGAGATGTGGAATAAAGGGCCGTAATTGATGTCAATTTCAGTACAAATTGATCGGAATTGACAGGGGTTTGGCCTGTTAATTGAAAAGGGATTTTAGAGGTTGCCACCAATTAGTGGCCGGCTACGCTGGCGTGCAGGTATGAAACAAAAAGCCGCCAGTGTTGGAATAGCAGTTAAATACAGTACAGTCAAGTCAATTATACTTACAGTTAGTTGATTATACTTACTGGAAATTGACTATAGTTTGTGGGATTGATTGCAAGTGTCATGTAGTAGGTGCCCACTTCAATGTGGGGCACAGGCCAAAGCATTTGGCCATACGAATTAGTGTGCAGACCGGCTGGCAGTCTGCCAAACTTAGAACTTACGACTAACTCAATCAGAACCAATTTCAATGCATCACCATTTACTTCGACCACAGTGATTCGAATCCACTACGTTGCAACGATAAAGGCCTACCAACACAGGATGATATAATCCCAGATCGGCTAACGATTAAACCATAGTTTTTGGTATTATTATTGCATACTGTGCCTTCATAACACGGTAGCACCAAGCTCATCACTATGTAGAATTTCATTATAAGACGAAGGATTCTTGTGTGTAGGCTCAGCCTTTAGGCTTATATGGCAAGTTATTTCCAAGTTTGGAGATGGTTCATTTGACACGGCTGTAGCTTTCAAGAGTAGTGTAGTATTTTAGTATTTGCGCTGGTTGCTTTAGTTTTTCAGCCAAGTACAACCCCCCGAGTGGAAAAGCCCCCCAAATTTGGCGGTCTCTATCATCTGTATACTTCCTTGGTCGAAAATGGGAATATATAGGTAGTCATCTGCCCTGCTTGCCAAGTTAGGACCTTCCATTAAGGGCTTCACGGGTATGGAGAAGGACCAGGGCTTGGCTAGCGATGGGGGATGTTCCTCTCAGCAATGTCGATCCCTTCGTTTGGCTGGCCATACGACTTCAGCATTGCCAATCAATCCCCTTTATGAGGAACGTTGGGTTGCGATGGACTTGTTGCGATGGACTTTACAACACACAACACAGGGAAGGGGGAAACAATACGAATCCCTTCATTTGTGTGGTATCCTTGGTATTATAGACCTGCGGTGCAAGATACACGTATTGCTTACCAACACTGTGGTCCATCACTTCATTGTGACAATCTAGAGTTATTGATTATGGTATTCAACCCATTACAAGTGTATTGCTGACTTGTGATGCACGTGAATGTCACTTTGAAGTTTGCCTGCCGATTATTCGCACCTGTTGTGGCGCCGGCGGTATTAAGCAGGCAATAAGCATTCAACTGGACTATACTCAATAGACGGCTTTCTTTCACCAAGGTGCACCTAATTACCGAGCCTTGCTCAATACCCAATTCGAAATTGTCCAGATAACCTTCCCGGGCAAGATTACTGCGTCCCTGACATTACAAGACGAAAAGAAACACAATCATACGGATATCCTCCTCGCAGTCCTGATCTAGTCGTCATCAACGTCCCGCAACAGCGGCTCTCCCAGCCCCTCCCGATGCGATGCGTCCCTGTGCGAGCCTTCCCCTTGCGAGCCTTCCCCTTGCGAGCCTTGCCCTTGCGAGCTTTCTCCATACGACCATTCCCCTTGCGGCCTTTTCCCTTGCGATTCGTCCTCTTCTGAGCCTTCCCCTCCCTGTCCGACATAGCCAAAGTGATGGTTGCGTTTATTGCCTAATTTATAATGAGCCTTTTTCAACTCATATTTCCCTCCATTCAAGCCACTGAACTTGGAGAATTCTAGCGTCGTCGACTCAATTCTTTTCCACGGTATTCCAAATTCTGCGATCGTACTCTCAACAACTTGTGTGGGCCATATTTTGGCCACTTCATTCCGGCAAAAGTTTTCTGGACCACGGCCTCCAGCGTCGTCGCTGTGAAACTTGAAGATGTTGCTTCGATAATTGTAGCCACGCATTCCACGACAATTGTGCAGGATGTCATTGAGAGTAGAGTCATAGTAGTCAACCCAATTTATCTGCTTCAAATCTTTCGTGGGAACGTTCGTCATTTCCCAGCACGCTTTGAAAATTTGATGAAGTTCAACGGGAGTTTCGTTGATATCATACACAGTTATATGGTGGTTAGACGCGTCGATTGCGAACTGGTACTTGGGCCTCATATAACCCGTGGGCAGGATCAAATTCGGGTCTGTGGCGCCGATGACCCAGGAAGGGAATAGGACTGGTCGGTGTGCCTCTCTGTCAGGTAATGGTAGGCCCCCAACGGTATCTACGAATACCGCAAAACTCCAATCTGTGCCTCTCAGGCCATAATTTTTATACAGTAGAGAGTATTCTTTGCGTCCGTTGAAACTTTCAATGAGCTTTGGGTGTGTAAACGAGCTGAACCAACCCCGAGGTTCAACTGATAGGCCCAGGGAGGTGTTGAGCACAAGACTCAAGATGAGGGCAGCAAAGAGACGAAAATGTGTTATAACCATCTTGCAAGACGAGAAGCACACAGGGCATGAGTCAAAGGATGTTTGCCCCACTGTTGCGGCAATGTGGTTGGACTATATAAGCTACAATGACTTTGCTGTGCAACAAAAAAAAATACTTTGACAGTACCCCGCATGAGTTGTTGGGAGGGAAGTAAATCGAATTAAGTTGGATGACAAAAATTACTATACACATTTGGCCCCAAATTAGTCCCGGTGAAATTAGTATCATGCGACCGCAACAGGATATACCGTGATACTCTGTAAGTCGAAATAAATTTAGGCGATGTTTTTGGTTAAACTTTGGCCGTAGTTTGGCACTGACTGAACCTCTCATCTCCGCATTGTGTTTTTTTACGATGTTTGGTGATATGGCGTAACATTCTTGTTCCGCCCAGTCCTTATTTATGTCACGTTTTACCACTGGATGAGCTGCCCCTCCTAAGGGTGGGGCTGATGTGAAGTCACTACTGGTACTCAAACCAAGAAGTCTATACGGTGACCTTGCTAACTCAGCTGGGTGTGCAGCTTGCCGGCAGGATTGAACAAGCCGATTCGTCAGGAAGATCGCTGTATACAGACAATAAAACAGTGTACTAGAGGAAAGGCAAGAGTGCAGTGTTCCACGCACCCAGCTCCGCGCACCCTATCATGCACGAACCACCTTGCGCACTGCGCGCCGACGCTCCTAATCGGAAATCCCGCCGCCGCCTTCGTTAACGCTAACAACACAATTTCTACTTCCCACACAACAAATGATTACTAATAACTTTATTTTACAACGTCGATTTACTACTCCAATATCACAATACCCTTTTATAATCATTATCATTTAATCTTTATCGCGAAAAATAACTAATATTAAATTCAAACTTATCAACCTGTGAAGGGACTAGGCTAGAGCTATCGCTTAAAGTGGTTGAATACTATCTATAATCCCCGATGAAGAAGGAAGAAGAAACTCCCTGCTAAGGAGCTGTTATAGAACTACAGAAAAGGAGGTGACCTAGTTATATGATAGGTGAGGGCATGCTTCCGAGCGGCTTCAAAGTATTATAGGAGTATGGTAATTACTAGAGCTAGATCCTTAGTAGTTATTAGCCTAGGTATTAATTTGTAATATTACCTCTGGTTTACCCCCTTCCCCTCAGTATAAAAATCGGTAAAAGATATTGGCGAATTATAAAGGGTAATGGAAGGTGGTCTTTTTTTTTTTGCTATACGCCTTTCAAAAGGTACGTAATAATTGCACCGGAGTAGTTTAGAACGTCGTAGTAATGTATGGAAGGTTTTAGCTTTCGAACGGTTTGGCATCGCATAGAAGGCGCTGGCACGAGCCTTTCTGCCGCACTTGTTATAAATAGTTCTGTAAGCTCCCTCTTCAAAATATAAAACTTGTTTTTTATATAATCAGCTCTCGTCTATTAATAGTACACTGCCTTATTTCTTGCTTGTATTATTGAAGTAGTAAAAAATTAATTTTTATTATTATAAATATTAGCTATTAATTTAAACTCTAACGTTGCTACCGAGATCGATAAGACTTTTAAAGATATGAGTATATTTGTTTTGGAATTGTTTAGCCTTCACTAACGAGTATATACTTACTTATAGTACGTTTTATTAAGACGTATATAGATAGTACCCAGGAATAAGTATTTTTAGAATATATATGTAAGATAGTTTATAACTAGTAAAAGTTCTATTAAGAAATTGAAGGTAAATATAAACCCGAGTAACGGCTTGAATACCATGAATAAGCGGTTAAATATTGTTATTAAATATTGTTTATACGTTGTTAGGATAACCAACCTAAATTTTGGGGATACGTATATACTTTTAAACCTGAATTTTAATATAAAAAGGTAGTCGAAAAGCATTTTAATATGAAAGGACTAGGCCAGAGCTGTCGCTTAAGGTGGTCGGATATTGTTTATAATCTTTGATGAAGAAAGAAGAAGAGAACCGCTGCTAAGGAGCTGCTATAGAGCTATAGAAAAGGGGGTGACCCGGTTATGTAACAGTCGAAGGCATGCTTTCGTACGGCTTTTAAGCGACTTTAAAGCACCGTAAGAGCATAGTAACCACTAGGACTAAATTTTTGCTAACTATTAGCACAGCTATTAGCTTGTAATATTACCTCCTTGTTTACCCCCCCCCCCCCTCCTTCCAGTATAGCATAGAAAGTGTTAAAAGGTGTTGGCGAACTAAAGGTTATAGTAGGTGCGTAATAACCGTTTCGAAGCGACTTAAAGTGCCATAATATTGTGTAAAAGGTTTCAATCATCGAACGGTATAGCACCGTGTGGAAAGCGCTAACACTAGCCTTCCTGCCGCCCTCCCAATAAATAATTCTGTAACCCCTTCCCTAGAAATATAAAACTTCTCTGTTATAACCACTTTTCTGTTATAACCACTTCTCTATTATAACCACTTCTCTGTTATAACCACTTCTCTGTTATAACCACTTCTCTGTTATAACCACTTCTCTGTACCTATAGTGCCCCCCTCCTCTTTCAACACAGCTTACGTATTTAGTAAACTAATGTTTTTGTTATGATTATTAATATTTATTAAGATGAACTTATAATTAGTAACCAAGGTAGATAAAGTTATTAAAAATATAAGTATACCTGTTTAAAAGTCGTTTGTTCTATATTAACGAATATAAAATTGCTTATTATACGCTCTATCGATATGAACCTATATAGTATTCGTAAATAGACGTGTTTTAAATACGTTTACAAAATAGCTTATAACTCTAGGAAGTTTTGTTACGAAATAAAGGTAAGTATAACTTCGTATAACGGCCAGAAAACTATTAATAAGCGGTTAGACACCGGTGTTAAATATCATTTGCATTTAATAGCGGTGACTAGCCGCAATTTTGGTTGCATATACACCCGGCCAAACTTAAACCCAAAGAAAAAAAAGTAATTTAAAACCTTTCTAAAACTTACCTAGCCTTCGAAATTTAAAACCAGAGTAAATTATTTGTTTGTAAGTCGTTTTTTGGTATTAACAAGCGTTTAAATACTGTAAAGAATTAGGTTAATGCTGTAAAAAAAAAAAGCTATACGAGTATATAAGGTAATGTAACAGAATGTGGATACTCATGGAGGTATAGGTTCGGTTTTTATTACTCTAATTTAGTTCACCAGCCTTTTCGTTAAACAAACTTATGAAGAAAAACTTAGTTTTTAGGTCAATAAAGTATATTTAAAATAAACGTAGATATCGCAGCTAACGAATTGGTGGGGAGATTAGTTAAAAGCAACTAATTAATTGTTCGAGGTCTCAAGTATATTAATGATAGGTTACGTTATATTAAAAACAAAAGATGTAAATTAGTTAATATAAGTAAGAAAATACTGGCTGTCAACAACTTAGGCAAATATTCAAAAAACGACGAGTATAATAAGATAACCAAGTAATTTTGTTTGTAATATTAATATGAACACAGTATTCATTCGGTACCTAGAGAGTCACGGCATTTATTCCGTTTAATAACGTAAAATATAATAATATATACCCACTTACGAAATATACAAAAAAGCCTATTATAATATTTAACCGACTTATAACATAATTGGAAAACGTTGAAGGCCGCGATATTTGAAAAACTTTGAAACGACTTTTAAATTAGATATATACAACCTACCTATTCAACTAATACTTATTATTTTATGTGTTCGTTGAAGCGGTGACAGCTTACTTGTAGTTTTTTCTAGGCTAGTAAAATATTTTTGACGTAATATTTAGATTTCGTTTCGCCGTTAATATTTATAATATCGATAACTAATAATTATAAATCGCGGGTTTACTAGTTTTAAATTGTGTATGAAGCGAGTCAAATAAGTTAATCTATATAAAACCGGGGATATTACTTTTCCAGAATTTTAGGTTCGATTACGTGGGTATAGATAATACGTATAACATGATATTGATTTTAAAGTTCATTTGGTTTTTGTATTCAAAAAAAATATTTGATTTGCGATTTTTAACAAACAGTTAAATGTTATTACCAAACCAGAATCATTTTAAGGAAAAAAATTATTTGTTAACGGCTGTTTTTATACGTTATTACGTAATTGTTAATTTGAATTACGCGAATTCCGTAATATCGCAGATACATTAAATGAAATCTTCGGCTTTTATACGCGATTTTGTAACTAGAAGAAGTAAACGTTAAACGGATTATATAAGATCGACGTAATAGTTGTAGGTTATGAAAAACGGGTTAATACCGATGATAATTATATTTTTATTATTCAACGCCAATAAATTACTAGGTAATAAATAGCTTTAAATAACTCAAGTATAAATAACCAAAACACTTAAGTATATTAAACGTTTTTAATTAGTACATTTAGTGTCTTCTTTGGTTTCGGAGTAAAATACAGTACTTAGACGTTACTCTACCCCCGTTAAGTCGTAAAGGCGTTTTCGAAACCCACCGGTTCAATTTAAACCATAATTATTGATAATTAAACAAGAAACCCCGTAAAATAGTTAATAGTAATTTAAGAACCATTTTACTTAAAAAAATTTATCCATAATATTTGTTACCTTTAGGGTAATCAATTTACTTAAACACTCTGTACGTAGGTTGCCGGTATATTCCTAAGGAAAGTTGGCTATAAATTCAATGAAAAGTTTTATTTAAAGCCGTTTAAGAATCGGTAGTGGTTTAAAAAGCCCCTTTCGACGATATTTTTATTAGATCGTACGTTTTCAAACATTGTAATTCCAGTAAAAACGCCGGACCACACGGTATAACCTGGGCTTGAAGTACGTTTAAAAATAGTAATAATGATGCTGAGGTTTGGGTAGTTAATAATAAGTGAATTGTAGGTAATTTATATTAATGCGATAGTAAGCGACTTATAAACGGGTACCTCAATAAGGTTACGAAACCATAAAATTCCGTCCTCGTTTATTAAATATTTATAAATAAAGACTTGAAATACTTGGTCGTCGTTAACACGAATATTGGTAGGGAAACTCCGGTCGCCTATATGTACCGCGCGAATTAAACGGGGATAAGTAACGTTTCAGGTAATAACGGCGTCCCGATTACTTTAAAGGTCGATATTAGTAAGAAGTTCGTAACCCTCTGGAATAAAATTGGCAACAACGGTTAGCTGAAAAATGTACGCATGTGAAAGCTGTTCAAAAAGCAGCCTATTTGGGGCGTAAAAACTACAATTCCTGGTCTAAAAGCCGTATATAGAAAAACCATTAGGAATATCTTAATTTCATCAAAACAATACATTTTTTTGTATATATTGAACCCTTTCATTATAAACCAATTGAAAACAAAACTGAAAAAATCGTTCTAAATAATAAACATATCATTCGGAAGGTCGTTGTATAATTATAAAGTATTTCAAATTTTTATAACCCGTAAATATAGTAAATAAGCAAGCTCTTCCTCAGAGATTCACTTTCTATACTTTGAAACAACTTAGAATTATAAGTGATTTCTTGTTGAAATTTTGATAATTATATTCAACGGGAAATAAACGATGAAAATAATATGTTACTGGGCGTAGGTTACTATAATTTTCACGTAAAAGTAGATAGCCCCCTAAACCTTAACCAGAGTAATCATTTTTCAAAAAAATATCGGGTTCAAGATCCTTATTAAGCGAAAACGGGCTTAAAAAGGAAGTAAAGCTTAAGCCATTCGAAAATATGTTCCTTGTCAGTGTTCTAATGAAAAGGGGTACCTTTTCGGGTTAGTCAAATTAAAGGCCTAACGATTATGAAATAATCGCGAATGAATAATCGGTAAAATTAAGCGAATGAAGAAAAAACCTTATACTCCTAATATAAACGTAAGAGCCGTCTATTCCCGGATCACGCGTGCTTTTTCCGGATCTATATATATACCAACTTTCACTTTAATAACGAATCCTATGTATTTTTTAAAACGTCGAATTTACATTTAAATATGTTAACGGTTGAACTAGGAACACTTGAAACGTTTAATACCTGTTTCATTTTAGCGTTATAATCGTTTAAGGTATCATTTAAAAACATTGAAATATTGTTGAAGGAACCTAAATAGAAAATATCGAGAAGGGGGGGTAAAGATTTATTAATATACCGTTAAAAGGTAACCGGTATACTAGAACACCCGAAAAGGGTAATTAGTTATTCGAAAAGTTCGAATCATATGCGGAACGTAGTTTTTCATTTATATTCCTCCTTAGTATAGAGCTTGTAAAAAACGGTATTAATATTAAACTTACTTAATTACTTCACTTGAAACATATTCGAGAATTTTTTTTTTTCATTAGGTGGAAAAATTACGGTCTACCTTTCTAATAATGTTAAATTTACGGTATTCGATATAAAAACTTAAGTTATCTTCTGTTTTTCTAACGGAAAGTACGAGGATACCAATTGAAAAGTTATTCGCACGAATGTAGTTTTAGTCGAAAAACTTGGTTGACGTTTCCCCTCACATAAAAAACTTTTCCAGAGATATACTATATAACAAGCTTTATAGGAATTTTAAGGGTTAGCTTTAATTATCTTTTTGAAAGACGATTTTATAATTGGTTCCAGCGCGTTAATGAGGTAGTTTGTATCTTAGAGCTTTATTGAATTAGGGTACAACTTCCCTACAGATATTGGAGAGCTTATTGGTAATAAAAACTTGTAGCTTTGGAGCGAATGCTTTATTAATGTCCATGAAGGAAACGGCTATTATCGGTAAGGTCTCAAGCCTATAATATTCATATGAACATAAAGTTTTTGAAGAGTAATCATAATGATTGGTATTGTAGTATAATAGAGAATAATCCAAAAAAAACATCCAGAGTTGTGCGCCACAGGTGAAGGCTTATAAGACCTCAACCCAGAGCGTATCACTCTGGGATACTTCTTCTAGACCGATCTACGTATTGCTGTTCAGTTTGGTATAGCCATTCCAAACCGATCCATATATGGAGTACTTTGTGCTTTGCAAGAGTATAGCTTGCAGTTTAACACATCATCGTACATGCTATAGGAGTACACCTTACAATAGAGGACATTGTTACTTACCCTATGTATACTATTTATAAAGGTATATAGTAATATTTATATAGGTAATCTTTTATTTATTTTTTAGGTGCTTCATACCTATAACCTAATAGTAATATTGTGGTTGTAGTTACGAAAATCCAAATTAATAGGTTTTCTAGTAACAATATTATTGCCGCATTCATTATAAAAGGTCTAAATTAGCAAGTTTCCGTGGTAATAGTGTTATTATCATATTAATTGTAAAAGTTCTAAATTAACAAATTAGGTTGGGATTAGTAAAGTTTAGCCGAGGTAGTGTTTAAAATTCGTTTAAAATCCATAAAGTCTGGCTAAGGTGGTATTTATAGTTCGGACCTAGTTGATATAGTTAAATGTGGGCGATATAGTTAGTAATAGCGTTTTTTATAGTTGATAGGGGTAACTGCGCCGGTGCTATAGGAGTTGATTACGTAAGGATAATTACGTTAAGGTAATTACGTAATTACCTGTTAGGTTAAGATAAAAATATGTATTGTTATCGGCCTAAGTAAAACCTTTTCTTTTTTTCTTCCAAAGACGCGTAATCCATACAGATACAAGTTGTTATAATACAAGGACCAACTGCAGGTCATGGAACAGGCTAGCGGACTGCTGCACCATCAGAAGCCTGATGTATAACACATCAAGCCAGTGATCTCTCTTATGTAAGCACCCAGGGTTAGGGTTTGGACCGATAGGACCGCTCGCGGTCCAGTCGACAACATTGGGACCGAAGGAAGCGACATCGACTTCAGCGGTCCAGTATTGAAGATTGTATGAAGGCTATAGGATATAAGGACACGGCCATCACCACATAGATAGTATTTCCTTCATAGCTCTTCAGTTGTCAATCTAAGTATTTAGTCTACATATCTGAATAGCTTCATAACTTTTGATCATTATTTGCACGGTTGCGATATTGTTCCCTTAGCACCTCTGCTACCTTCTTGATAATATAAACCCTCTAACACCTTCTATATACTCACGGGTATTTAGTGTGATCATTACACAAGTCCCTATTTTAATTTAACCTTTATCCCCTTTAACTAAAATAAGCCGTATCCCTATTCTCCCTTATTTCCCTTAACTAAAACAAATTGTTTTAATAGGTAAGTTATTTAATTCATAACTATAACTAACATTTCTTCTATCCAAATAACGCGTAAAAACCGAATTATAAGGCGCCATCTGGCGCGTAAACGACGACGCGCCGTCGCCACCGCTGTTGTCGCCGTTGCAACTATTACTGCCTTCACCACCACCACCAACAGTATCAGCCCACCTTCGTCAAGCGACATCTCCTCCATTGCCGCCACGTTGCCAATCTCTATCACTCCGCTCGTCGTTACGCCGTTAAGTTTTACCGTTGCCGCCACCACGCTGCTTAATCCCGCTGCTGCCTCTATCTCACCCCTTCTCGCCGCCATTGCTCTGACCTCCTTCTTTCCCTCTTTTTCCTCTCCCTTCCTTAGCTCAGAAGAGGAACAGAGGGCTCCTAAAGTTATAAACCTTACCTTTTCCCTACGAGTAAAGACCTTATTACCCGTAAAATCCCCTTTACGCCGTAAGCGTAGTTTAACGCAATTACACTAGAGTATATATATCTCAAGCCCTTTACGTATTAGCCTGTAACTCCCCCGTTTATAAATAAGAAATACGAGGTGGATCTTTTCTATCGTTTAGAGTTTCGTATTGTTAAAGTACGTCGTAAGGCCTCCTTAACGCGTTAAATATTAAAACGGCGTATCCAGGTTCGTAGCTTTAGGTTGCTAATAAACACACATTACATGTCGTGTGTCGCGTCCGCAACTGCGGGTAAATCTATTAACGATTACTACGAAAACGGGAGCTGTTCAACTCGTTACCACCGTTACGAACGGATGAACAACGCGTGCGCCCCCGTTCTAGTAATCTTAAGGCTATAAACCGAAGTCGTATTACATACCCACCGACTTTTTCATAAATTTTATTCGATTTTGAAAAATATCTTTTACTAAAAATACACTATTCGGAGCGATATAAAAATAAATCGTGATAAATAACTAAAATAAGCCGATATTAATTAGTAATAGGCGTTAATCGGCGAACCAGAAACACGATAGCTGCCGTCGTCTTTTGGAAACGGAGCTTAAATATATTACATAAAAGGGTTCGACAATATTATCGTACGTTGCCGCGAAAAGGGTAATCTTTCCTTTATACCTTTACTTAAAGGTAGAACTAAATAAGGCATAAGACTATATCTTCGTTAATACGAATTACGTCGTTAATTGTTATAGTGGTAACTCTAATATAAAAGGAAAAAAACGGGAAGGATGGTAAGGATGTAACGGCGTTGCCCTTTCCTTCTAATAATAAATAAATGCTCCCAGGCTGAGCCAGCGTACCGGGGTATAGAACAATATGTTATATAGTAATTTTATGGTTTTTTTATATAACAATTATTTAAAGTGATAAATATAATATGAAAAAAAAAAACCAGGAAATATGCCAAAATTAACGTAATTTTATAAAATTAAACAAAAAGTAAAATAAAGTCGGAAATCGGTACGAATAATCGTATTTGGCAAAAGTAAAATCTGCGGTCGGTACGAATAAGCCATTTAAACAAAAGAAAAACGTAGATCAGTGTAAATGATATAATATAAGCCGATCCAAATTAGCGAGAAAGTTATCAAGTAGCTTATTAAGATCATAAAACGTTTTTAACAACCTTAATAAATAATGTACTTATCGATATAAGTGTTTTTAAGGCTCCGTTTGGCGTAGTTTTAGTTATCGTATCTATTAGGTTAGATGTTTCGTTAATCCACCTTATTTCCTCGATTTTACAGCGTTTATATCATTCGCGTAAAGCTATAATATCGATTATCAAACTTGTTTCATTCGTAATACCCCATTTAACCAAGCACTTATAAAGCGAAAGGAATTCAGTATATACAGAAAAATAAAATATAAACCAAGTTTAAAAACAATTATCCGGACCGTTATTACTATAGTAATACACAAATCGAAGCCTTTAACTATATTATAAATTTCGGAAGCTAACACATTTCGCGTAACTCTTTCGAAAATGGTAAAACTCTAATAAATAATGTTTTTTCGAAAAGTAAAGCCGTTTCAGGCCAGTATTTCGTTACCGAGAAGTAAAACAAAGCCGATTTGTAAACTGTAATCGTTACTACTAGTGAAAAAGCTGTTAGTAAAAATAAATAGCTTTTCAGTACCTATATTTAGTAGTATGAATTGTAAGCAGCGTTTCGGATTGTACATTTGCCACGAAAGACGTTTGTTTAACGCCTTATACGTATCGTTTATCGGGTCGGTTTAACATTAAGTGATGACCGAAATATTAAATATTACCTGGAATTAAATTAAAAAAGTAACCTAAACGCCGCGTATATCTTAACACTTGTATTCATCGGCTCGTTTTTCACTATTTAAAGTAATAAAAGCAATTTAATCTAGTTACCTCTTTTAGGCAAAACTTAAAGTACCATTATGAAGGTTAATAATAACGTTATTAAAATCGATTACGTTATTTTTTGTTAAGTATATTTTAGGTCTAGCTTTTAAACCGGCCTGTAAAAGTTTCCTTTTTTTTAAATACGGAAAACGAAGAGTTACATAACGTGAAGGTATCGTCAATCTACATACCCGTTCGTATAAAGCCTTTGAAACGGGCTGTTAATATTAAAAGGTATAAGTCAAAGGCAAAGTTAGTGATTTTAAGCCGTTTCTTACAATACCTTTAATAGGTATCGTATTAATAAATACTATCTTCAGCCAAACCGTAAAGTGGTTTTGAAATACATAATATCGTTCTAGGTAGGTAATGCTACCTAAGGTTTTCAGGCATATTAGTATAAATCCATCGTTTAAGTCGCTCCACAAATTAGGTATATACCTATATAATATCTTGTAACTCGATATATAGGTTATAGGATGTGTTAAAGAAAGGCTGTAAATATAAAAATAAAACTATATTTAATTATTTATAACGTAGGTAATTAGGTTATAATATCCTTTTTACCTTTATCGTTATATCCTTTAACGACTAACCAGTTTTTTTTCGTAAAGCTTTCCGGCTTTATCCTTAACTTCATAAACGATATGGGTTAGAAAAATCCTATAAGCGTCGGAAACGGCTAGGTTAAAGCGTTTAAAACGAAATACGCCTTGGTGAATAAAAGCTAAGATTTCCGTTTAGGTAAATTATACGAATAAAGCACTTAAAATAGTAATAATACCCTTTCGGAGAAATTTTAAGCTAAGCTTGTAATCTGAAATTTCTTTTTACGTAATAAAGGAGTCCGTGACAAAGTTTTTGGGGCGTTTTTGGTTTTCAAGCCGAAAAGGAGTCCTCGGCGTCGAAATTTTAACGGGTTTAATACAGATAAGCTAATCTCATTTAACATAGTCGGGTTAAATTCTCGTTTTAAAGGTAAGGCTAAAATTGAATTAGGTTTAAATTCGTCGTTGAGGATAATGTTTTGTAGGCGATTCTACTCGTCCTGCGGTTTCGTACCGTTTCTTTTCACCTTTTTCTTGTATTCTTGTACCATTGTTTAACCAAATGAACCCGTTCTGTTTAATAAATCAATAAGAACATTATAACCTTTGAATCCGTTAATTCTTGAAAGACCAATCCATCTATCCTTCGTTTTCTAAACTCAAACCTTAGATTATAATAATAAGTTTAACACGTTAGTTTTACGTAGGCCATTCCTTACGGCCGATGATTCAGACATATCATTCTTTATTCGTAGTAAACGTAAAACCTCCATAGCCTTAACCACAATATTATCACTTTACACTATAGATAGTAATAGGGTAAAGTTTATATAGATCTTCGGATAAACATTAAAAATAAGGAACGTAAAGATAAACCCACTTGGTTAAAAAGTGTTATTAATGACGTTAACCGTTATTTGAAGGATAAATTCCTTAGAACTAATACATTTCAGCTCTTTCAATAATATTGTATACGCTTCTTTTAGTAGTCTATAATATAGTCTACACTTTCTAATACGTTATAGGGCTTTTACTGATTTTTTTTTAAAATTCTTTACCGGATATCTGAGGTTTCGTACGCTATTCGGTGAAATTGAAAGCCTTACCGACATCGTAATTAATCTAATTTAAAGGCCTTAAGTAAACGTTTAACTAGCAATTTACTAAAACCTTCCAATAATTCATACAAAAAACGCATTGTGTAAATTTAATGACTTAAAATAATATAACCGTATCGACAATATAAAGAACCGATTACATATTTCAATACGTAATATTAATAATTACTTCGGAATTAAAGTCTATATGGTCTTAAAGGAGAAATTTAAACTATGGTAGGGCTTATAAATGAAGTTGATAATTATAACAAAACTTTTCGATAGCTTTGAATACATTCTTCCCTATATTTATGTGACCCACGACTTAAAGTAAACGTAAAAAGGGTTTTATAATTAGGTATTCGAATCGTGGGTATAAAGCTCGTAATTTTAAATCAGTCAAGTGAACAGTTTTCATTATATATGTTTTCGGAAAAAACGATAAGTAGCTAAACTTAAGTATAAACGGTACGGATACATTATCAAAAGCGCGGATAAGCGAATTAGTCGTATTCCGGACCTTAATTTCCAACTTGTTTATATTAGTTAATAGGAGAAGAAATATTATTTCAAAATTTATTGCGTAAAACTTAATTGGTTTAGAACGCGTATTTAAAACGACCGTTTCGAACGACGTTATTTTACTTTCATTAAATAAAACCTTTCGGTATTTTCCTATTCGGTTTAACCGAAGTCTCGTAAATTTCGCTGTAAATACATCGAATTATCGCTTTCCGGCTATCAAAATCTCGATTACGTTAGTATCACGTATAATACCCTGAAACCTGATTTCGTATTTGTTAAAAAAGGTGAATTACGACGTTATATTAACGTTGAACACTTCGTTTATATAATCCAGGACTATAATATATAAGAAAAAGGCATTTTATAAGCCGATAAACATATGTTGGGCGTTTTTATCATCATAAGTTAGAAGGTAAGTATCGTTTTATTTAAAGTCGTCTTCTCCAGATATGTGTTTATAGGTGTATACGTCGAATCTATTATTTATTACTTCGTATTCGGCTACGTATATTACAAAATTATTTTTTATCCGACCCTAAAAATTGAACTCGACCTAAAATAATTATTCAATCCGAATTTACTCGTAAACGGGGTGGTTTATGAACAAGTAACCGACTTTGACGTATACGATACACCGCTTTTACAAACCTATAAGGCTTCGTATATCTTTCCTCAAGCATTACTATAGTTTCGGTACGTTTTTTCATTTTTGAACGATCGTCCTTATCCTTTTTTGCCAGTGTTTTCTCCTTAGTATGTATACTTTAGGCGTTCGTTTTATCTTGGGTACACCTTGAATATCCGGTTTAAAACATGGTAAATTGTTTCGGTAAGGTATACTTTAGTAATTCAAAAGTTGCCTCTAATTTTATCAATTACAAATACTAATCCAAGATTTATTTGTCTGCGTATAAAAGTTTCGAATGATATTTCATAACTTATATAAAAAGCCATTAAATTATTTTCCGATATAAAAAGTATAAGGTCGAATTTTTGATTCCCACGATAAGCTTTTGTTATATTTCAATAAACAGTTTATTACCTTTATATTCTGGTTTAAAGGCTGCCTAATATTTCCGGAACTTTACTAATAAGACGGTAAGGATTTTATATAGGTTTTTATTGGCGTTTTACTATTAGGTTTCCATGGATTTTCTATATTATACCGATCTAGTCTTTATCGTAAAGTTCATAGGTAATTTCCGGATTAAAGTGGTAGTTTAAGCGTTTATAACATATTACAAATGTATTTATTTACGTAAAGAAATATATATACTATTTTTAGATTATCCGAAAGGTATACCGGATAAAATAATATGAAATTGAAATAATTCAATATTTAATCTTTTATAAGTATTCAATATTATTCGTATTTTATTGTTCAATACGTCGTAAAGCTTACCATTATAGTTGTTATCCTTATCCTTTAATCTGGCAAAGTTGGTTAACTTTATAAGGTCGCCTTTATCTGTGGGAAAACGTTATAATAAGAGATTACAGTAAGGGTCATAGTTAATATGCATCGGTCCGTACGGTACGTATTAGTGTTTTACGCCGCTTATCATTTCCTAAATCGGGTTATTTTTCGTGTTTCGACCGATTTTCGTTTTTCAGGACGGGTTATTCTCTACGTTTCGGCCGATTCTGCCATAGTCAATCGAGTTATTTTCAACATCCAGGGTATATTCTTATCTTTACGTCGGTTTAAAATCGAGTTTCAAAGAGGTTTCGTATTCGACCCTCGTTGTAAACGATTTTTACGGTGCTTCCTCTTCTTCCATTGATTCCTCCAGTTTTATTTCCGTTTCTCGACAAACGTTTAGTCTTTCTAAACGCCGTATCTTAACCTGTAGTAGTTTTTTATAGCACCGGTCTATAATCTTCAGTGAACGTTCCTAACGCTTTTTTAAATAGTATCCCTTTACAAACTTTTCTTTTTTTTATTTTATTGTCCGTTTACTTCGGCATTTATATTAATTAGGCTGTTGTAAACAGGGTTTTTACGATACAACTATTACTTTTACCGGATGTATTCATAACTTTGTTTCGTAATTGTTTTAAGAGGATTCTTATAATTATATCATTTACCATTTATTAAATATCTAGTACCAATTCGCAAAGTTTCCCTAAAATTTTCGAATAAGCTATATCCTCTGATTTCGCCATTACAATAGTTGAAAATTATATTCGTAACATAAGTATTTGCCGTATAAGGGTCCAAATACTCCACTAAAACCTCGATTTTATTATCCTAAAGGTCAAGATCCAAATATTTAAGGATACTATTACGAAACGACGTATATATAAAAAGGTACTCCATGTATTCGTTGACTTTTATTAGGTCTGTAACTGGTAAAGCCATTATGTATTCATATAGGATAATTTCTATAAATTTCAAGTGATTTAAAATCTCATACATTGGGGTGAATATAAAGTTAATTAATTAAATAAAAAAAATAAAAATAGTTGCAATGAAACTTACCAACGCTTATTAACCTAAATGAATATTAAATGATACGTAAGTAAGGCGTAATTATAAATTGGTTAAACGTCTTAAATTAGTTTTGTTAACGTTGGTAATATTATATTAGATAAGCTACCAGTAAAACTCAAAAAGTTACAGGTACTAAACTTAAAATACATAGGGCGAATATGTGAAAGTGGGTAGAGCAAAGGAAATGTAATTTTTCTAATCCGGTGTTTAGTGGTTGGTCCGTATTAGTATGCCGTAATAGAACTTAGTAAAGGAATCGGTTAGTTATTTAGTATACAACCGATATTATTAAGGCTGTAGGTTTGTTTGCCTGTATGTAACCAATCTTAGTAAAGCGATCGGTGTAAATTGTCGAAAATCGGATGGGTCCTAACGAAGGGTTTCGAAACTTAGTGGTTTTAACTTGCGTGGCCTAATACGTGATAGGAAACCCTTTAAAAAGGGCTCGGTTACTAGTTTAAAGCATTAATATAAGCTAACGGTCAATGAAACGAGGCTAATTTTTTAAAAGTCACTTCAGATTTTATAGTTTTATGACGCTTTGGGTTTCTCGGCGCTTCCGCATAATTCCACATTTCTGTATAGTTCTTATAAGTCGTAGTATTGAAGTACAGGAAATTGAAACCGCTACAAAATCTCGCTATAGGTATTTAACTTATATTTATCTTTTTTTATAAGCCATTTGTAATCATCCGAGTTGACTTCTAAGTAATATCGGTAAAATTCTAAACCTATAATATTTCCATTAATATAACGTTATTAAATCGTAATTTGAATAATTAGTATTATAATATAATAAAATATGATCCAAGAAGAAGAATTTAGAGTTGTTCGCTATAGGTAAGAGCTTATAAGCCTTTGACCCTCAGTGTATCACTCTGGAATACTCCTTTTAGACCGATCCACGCATTGCCATTCGGTTTGATATAGTCAATCCAGACCGATCCATGCATTGCCGTTCGGTCTGAAATAGGCATTTCAGATCGATCCATGCATGGATCACTTTGTATCTTACAAGAGTACAACCTGCAGTGTGACACGTTATCATGCACCCTATAGGAGTACACCTTACAATACAGTGCACTGCTACTTGCCTTATGTATACTATCTATGAGGGTATATAGTAATATCCATAGCTATGAGCCCATTGATAGCGGTTTAATCCCTTCGCGCCTTTTGAAGTATGATAAAAAATTTAACGGTGTTAACTCCTTTAGGTTTTTTTTATATCAGAGAGAATCTTCATTCATATACGCGATTGTTATCCACTCGTTTCAAAAGTAGTATATACTTTAAAATAGCATAAATTACCTATTCTTATGTTATTTAATGTTTTTGTAAAATGGATTAATATTATAAATCAGAAATAATATAAGAAAAAATGCGATCCCGGTATATATCGAGGTTAATATCCACAAAAGTTATAAAAATAAGCTATAAAACGAACTTAGGTATGTAATTCATAGCTTTACCGAGTTATCCGGGTAAAATAAAAATGCGTGGCAATTTTAGTCCATTTGTAAGTTATTCATCTGTATCTTTATATTATTTACATCTTATATAAACTGAAATATTAACAAATGAAACAAAATTATAAAGTAAATTTACTATTAATAGAAAGTTATTTCATTGTTTTGGGCAAGCTACCGGGTTAGATTCAAATCCATTAAACTTTTATATACGACTATATATAAAAGTTACGCTTTTCCCTCTTAAAAATTAATAAGATCGTCGGTAAACATAAGATAAATACTTACGTTGACTTTGCTGCCGAAGCCGCTTAAGAGTTACGTGAGATTAAGCGGGTAGGTACAGATATAATAACTATTCACACCGTATCGTAGGCATAAATTAAACCTTTTATAACTAGGAAATTCCAAATAATTAACCCAAATAACGCGCCGCTTAAAAAGAATTTGAAAGGCGCTTAATCTAATTATAATAACATTACCCTAGCTGTGGTAGGTGAGCACATTGCCGTTACCATTACCGCTTTGAGTAATACCTCCGATACTAACTATACCAGCGTATCCGGCATCATTGTATCGAATACGAAGGTTATAAAGTCATCTATTAATAAATCAGGCGCGTGTAACACACCTATGATAATTCTCGGGTATATTTATGGGAAATAACATATTGGTTAGACGTATTGATAATAATTCCCTTTAAAATGGAAAGTTTGACGGCAGATTTCTAGGCTATAACGCCAGTCTTTATAAGAAAAGCATCCTAAGCACACAAAAAACGTAAAACCGTTTGCAGGTCCCTTACTTCATATTCGTAAATGGAATGATAACGGTTTAATCGAGTCTAAATCGTATCAATAAATACCAAGTATTGTCATCAAAGTATCAAGGTCGCTAATACCACTGTCATCACTACAGATGTAATGACCTTTTATCACAGTTTTCGTAAGGTTGTTTAAATATTAAAATTAATTTCAAAAAAAAATGTTTTCAAATAACAATAAATTTCCGTTCCTATATAATTCATGTAATATCTTAACTCTTTATGTGGAAAAGCATAATTTATGATATAAAATTTAACCAGTTAATCAAAGGGTTTTTATTGAAGTTATTAACTCGTAAAAATATTGAGCGAGGCTTTAATATCGTAATCAAAGTCGCAAAAATCCGAATTATCGTCGCCGTCAGGTGAATCAACGCGGTTTCCGTTCAGGAATGACATAATAACTACATCATTCGTAAGTCTAGTAATCAAACCTTTTGAAAGGAGGGGTTGGTTCGAAAACATAGGTGTACCGGTAACTTTAAACTATTAAATTATATTCGTTAACAAGTTCAATATTTCAACATTATATCAATTCAAGTGTAAGGCGTGTTTACGAGTGGTTCAATCTCGAAATACAAGTTTTACAAATAAAACTTCGGTAAAACGTTCGTATTAAATAGTAAAATGGTTGTTATAAATCTTTAAAACGTTTTGGGGTTACTCCTTTACGTTTACATCAAGAAATTTCTCCAGAGCTTAAGAGTCCAGGTTCGAAAATTCGAAAAACATAACCTTAAGCTATAACCTCTTACAAGTAGCTATGATATCATTGTGAAGAAAATCAAGGATTATATATAGAGGAATTAGGCCGGAACTATTGTTTAAGGTGGTCGGATACTATTGGTAATCCTCGATAAAGAAAGAAGATAAAAAATCTCCATTAAAGAGCTGTTACAGAGCTACAGAAAAGGAGGTAACCTGGTTACGTAATAGTTGAGGGCCTGCTTTTGTGCGGCTTCTAAGAAGCTCCAAAGCACCGTTGGAGTATGGAAACTACCAGGGCTAGATTTCTGGTAACCATCAGCACAAACATCAGTCTTTGACATTTATAACGTGTTTGGAATTCGACGTTTAAGACCAGAGTAAGTTTTTCGCTTATAAGCTACATTTCAAGTGTTAACACACGACTAAATAGCGTATAAACCTAGATATTCGTTGTTAACAAGATAATAAGGGTACGTTGGGTTATCCAATGTAAGGTAGATATATATAATAATATTGGTTCGATTTTTTTACGCTTGTTAGTTTTGGTAGCCTTCATATTGTATGGCTTTTTAAAGAGGAGTGTAGATTTTAGGTAAGTATAATATATTAATAAAACGTGTAGGCGTTACGATTAACAAACTGGTAGAGAGTTTAATTGGATGTCATTGAGTATTTAGGGAAGGTTGTTAAACGTATTCATAATTAGTAAGGACGTATCGATGGTAAACTCAGTACATCGGTTAATATAGGTAAAAGGTTATTGGCTAATAACGGTTTAGAAAAGAATCGGAAGACGGTCATTATTAAAATATAGTAGAGAAATCGTAGTAATATTGATAATAGTTATATAAGCTGATTATATATTTAGTATTCGTGAAATAACGTATTTTGCATAGTTTGATAACATAAGTTAAAATTAATTTAAGTTTATTTACAGGATTAGCGAAAGTGTTTATGAATACTTTTGGATGAATTGTAACTGGATTTAAAATCATCGAGGGTCGCTATAGTCAAGAATTTTCAAAGCGGGTTTGAAATCAGGTATATACAATTTATTTATTCAATTCAAACTTATCGTTCGAGGGAGTTGTTAATGTAGAAGTGGTTTACTTAAGGTTTATTTTGAACTTGTAAAATGTTCTTAATATGATAATCAACTTCCTGTTTGATATTGTTAATAATAACGTCGAAAACAGGTAGTTGGCAATCTCGAACCTGTTAGTTTCAAAACGGGTTCGAAATAGTTCGGATAAGTTGGTTTACGTAAAATTAGGGGTATTTTTTTTTTTCGAAATATTTAATTTAATAATGTGGAAATTGATAATGTGTATCATATGGTATCGATCATTAAGTTAATTAATCTTTTTATAATTTATTTAGTTCATAATATTTACAAAAAGTTCAATATTATCAACAATTCGAAACCGTTTTCAGAAGATACGTTGTTCATTAGCAGGTTTTTCTATGCATCGTTGCGTAGTTGTTATTACAGTTTGTACGAATTTTGTAACGTTGCGGATAGTTTAAAGGAAGTTTTTAGCATTTATGTATGGTTTAGGGGCTAAAATAAGTAAATGTTAAACAGGTTGTATGAAGTTAGCATAATAGTTATATGTTATAGAAAATGTTTCATAATAATATTAGTCATATTTTTATCATTTAAAGTTAATTGGTAATTGGGTAATGAATGACTTCAATCGAGTTGTATATAAATAAGAGGGGAAAATAGATATATTGAAACCTTTTAATGGGCTCGTTTAGTGGTAAAGGTTTTTGGGGGGGTTGAATACGATATTTAGGCATTGTTTTACCTCCGTTCAGCCGTAAAGATATTTTCAAAACTTACTGGTCTAATTTAAGTCTTAATGATCAATAATCGTATGAAAAAAACCGTAAAATCATTAATAATAAATTTGAAACCGTTTTATGGAAGTTTCGGCGTATATGGTAATTATTGCGTTTAGAGTTATAGCTTTATTTGAACTTCTTGTAATAATTATTACATAAAGTGGGTTATCGATAGAGCTTTAGGGGAATTCGATTATAAAGTCAATGAAATGTTTGTTTAATGTCGTTTAGAAATAGGTAAGGGTTTGAGAAGTCTATTTTGACGATATTTTTAATAGGTTATGCGTTTATAAATATTTATAATTCCGGTTCAAGAACTGGACCGTATAATGTAGCTCGTGTTAAAAGTATATTTTGGAAAGGAGAATGATATTTATACTATAGCCTGGGTAGTTAGTAAGAAGTAAATCGTGAGTAGTCTGAATTAGGGCGGTGGTGAGTGGTTTGTAAACGGGTATTCAAATACGGTTATGGAATGGTAATATATTATCGTTGTTCATTGAATAGTTAGAAATTGAGATTTTGAGTATTTGGTTGTTGTTGATACGAATATTGGTAGGAAAACTCCTGTCGTTAATATATACCGCGTGAATTAAATATAAATAAATGGTATTTAAAATAATAAAAGGTATCGTAATGGTTTTAAAGATAGATATTGTTGAAAAAAATTCATTTTTCTGTATAGTTTTATTAATAACTGTTAGTCGTAAGACATATATAATTGAGAGCTGTTGAAAAACGAACAATTTGGGGCATAGGAATTGTAGTTTCTGATTTAAAAGGTATACGAAAAAAAAACTTTAAAAATATTATAGTTTCGTCAGAATAGTATATCAAGTCGTATATAATTGGGGTTTTATGATAAATCAGTTTAAAGCGAATCTGGGAAAAGTGTCCCGACTCATAGATTCATTATTTAGAAAGTTGACAAGTATTAATAAAGGATTTCAAATTTTGTAATTTGTAAAAAGAGTCAACGGGCGGGTCTTATTTTCAAGCTTTATTTTTCATACTTTTAAACAGTTTTTAAACCTAATTTATTTCTTATAGTGAACTTAATAATTATATTCGGTGCATGATAAATAACGAGTGTAGTATGTTATTAGCCGTAGTTTATCGTAATCTTTACTTTGAAATAAATAGCTTTTTAAAGCTTAATTTGAGAAGTTAGTTTTTAAGAAGGTTTTGCGATTGGGATTCCATTAAGAGATAATAGGTTCAGAAAGGAAGTAGAGTTGGAGCCGTTCTAAAGCAACTTTTTCTTCGGGCCTGTAACTAAAAAGGGTACCTTTTCTAGTTAGTTGAATTGAAGGCTTGACTATTGTAAAATAGTTGCGAATAAATTACAGGTAAAAGTCATCAAATTTAAGAAAACCTTATACTTTTAGTATAAACGTGGAAGCTGTTGATTCTCGGATAACGTATGGTTTTTCCAGGTTTATACATATTCAAACTTTTATTTGAATAATAAACTTTAAGTTTTTGGTTTTTCAAACGACGAATTCATATTTGAGTATATTAAAGTTTAAAATAACAGCGTTTAAGGCATTTAGTATTCATTTAACTTGACGTTATATTCGGTAGAGATACTATTCAAATATCTTATAATATCGTTGAGGTAAACCAAATGAAAAATGTTGAGAAAAGAGTGTAACTAATTGTTGATGTATCTTTGGAAAGTAGTTGGTGTATTAAAAAAACCGGAATAAATAATTATTTAGTAGAAAAGCTCAAAATAGGTACGAAACATTGTTTTTTACTTGTTTCTATTTTTGATACAAAGTTTTTAAAAAGACGTTTTATTGTTTAGTTTGGTAAACTATTTAGATTAAATGATATTTACAAGATTTTTTCTTAATTAAGTAAAGGGGGTAGCGGTTTATTTTTGTAATAATGTCGAGTTTTCGATAATTACTATAAAAGCATAGGTTAATTTAGGGGTTTTAACGAAAAGTACGGGGTTATCTAATGAGGAGCTGTTTATGCTAATGTAACCTTAGTTTAGTAATTGGATTACAGTTTTTTTAATATTAGGAGCTCCTCCCATGACATATCGTATAATAGACACTATAATAATTTTAAAGGCTGGCTCTAGATGTCGTTTTAAAGGACGATTTCGTTACGTCTTTGGAGATGTGAGTAGATAGCTTTTCTCTTAGGGTTTTATTGAATAAAGGCGAGAACTCTTTAAAGGTATCAGAGAGCTTATCGTAGAGTTGGAGATAAGCCACCAGGTTGAATTGAAGTCCTTCAAATTCCTATACACGATTATATATAGGAATTACGCTTTTCCCTCCTAAATGTTAATAAGATCGTCGCTAAAGATGAGGTAAATACCCACGTTAGCTTTGGTACCGGAATCGTTCGAACGTTGTACAGAATCTAGTGGATACGTACGAATACAATAACTATTTGTCTTATACCTTGGTCATAAGTTAAGATCCTTACAACAGAAAAGTTCCGAATAGTTAACCTAAGTAACGCATCGTTTGGGAGTGGTTCGGAAGGTGTTTATGTTAGTTATGATAACATTCTTTTGTCTGTCGTAGGCTGAAATGTCGTCGTTATTATTTTCGTTGCTAGTAATACATTTAGTATTAGTAATGTTAACTTGGTGGACATTATCGTATCGAATGCGAAAGTTGTAATTCCTGGGTATATCGGAGGGAAATAATTTATTAACTAACGTGTAATTAATAGCCTGTATTGAAATAGCGAGTTTGGCGGCGGATTCTCAAGCTATACCGTCACCCTTTACGAAAAAGGATTTTCAAACGTTAAAAATGACGTAAAACCATCTATAGGCCTTTTATTTCATATTTGTAATCCGGAATATAATGGTTTTAGCTGTGTTCAAGTCGTAATAATACGTTCAAAACATTGTTATCAAGGTATTATGGTCGTTAATGCTGTCGTCATTACAATGTACATAATAACTTTTTTGAGTGTTTTTCGCAAGGCCTTTCAATTACTGCAAAATAGTATAATCTCGGTTGTTATCGTTAATTAGTATCGAATAAAGCGCCGATATTGTAGTTGGGATTGGAGGAGTTTGAGTTGTCGTCATTGTTAGGTAAGTCGATGCGGTTTCCTGTTGGGAGCATCGTAGTATTTACATCTTTTGTAGATATCATAACGAAACCCTTTTAATGGGGGGGTGGGGGTTATTTTGAAAATATAGGTGTGCCGGCGGCTTCAAATTGCCGGATTATATTTTGTAACGTACGAAATACGTCGGTGTCATTCTATTTCAAATATGAAATATACTCGTACATAGTTTAGTTCTATTAAACGAGTTTTATACGTAAAGTTTTTGTAAAGCGTTTATATTTAATATTTCAATAATCATGTTACGTTTTGGGGTGTTTTGAAGTCAATTTCCTTTATTTGCATCGAGAAACTGCTTTAAAGCTTAGTGATCTAAGCTTAAAAGGTCGGAAAATATAGCCTTAGGTTATAACTGTTTGTAAGTAATTAAGACATCGTTGAGAAAAAGGATCGAGGATTATATGTAAAGGGATTAGGCCAAAGCTGTCGTTTTAAGTGTTTCGATACTATTTATAATTCTTAATAAAGAAGAAGGAAGGAAACACTTGCTAAGGAGCTGTTACGGAGCTATAGAAAAGGGGGTGACCCAGTTACGTGATAGATGAAAGTATGTTTCCAAGCGGCTTCAGAGTATTATAGAAGCATATTAACTACTAGAGCTAGATTCTTGGTATCCATTAGCTCAGTCACCAGCCTATAATACAACCACCTTAATAAACACACACGTTCAGGTAAAAAATCCTAAGTTTATCAAACAAATCAACCGAAATCATTTACGTTGATTACAATCATTAGTAAAAAAATATTTATTTACATTATGAATATAACTTTTACCAAATAACACTTTATATGAAATCCACGATTTATATCGCTTTTTTAATGTTTCTATGACTTTGTTGAAACAAGGAAACAAATACATGCACATTAATCGAAATTCTTTCACCCGTAATAATTAGATATATTGTATGTATTGTAACTAAATGCGTAATGCATATCGAAATCTGTAAGTAACGTGTATCTAATAGAGTCCTCGGAGCAGGGTGCGCAAAACACCGCACTCGAAAAGCAAGTCTTCAATTCAATACATTCTAGTCATGGTTTATTTCTTTTGACTATTGAAACTTAATATCTCTAATGTTGTGATTGCGTACTGAAATAACTCCACCCTCATGTCCCTCGCCCCCATATAAAGTACCTGTAGCCTATATAAATATCGAATCACTTGATGTATAGTAGGTGAGGAGACGAAAATAGTGAGAAATAAAATCACCATTTATCAAACTATATATAAATATATAACTATATGGCGACTTTTCTAACTAATCAGCTTATTTTATCCTACCAATAAATAATTACAAATATGACTCATATTTATAAATATACCGTAAAATAAACAAATATTCCAGGTATACATATATACTCAAATATAATATGAATTAAATAATAGGTAGCTAATAATAATATTGGTAGGATTTTAAACGTCGACAATAATAATAAATGTCGTAAATGATTAATAATACTTTGAATATTAAAAGATACAAATAATAGAAGAAAACTAAAAGGAATATAGTATTTAAAGTAAAGTATTAGTACTATACTTTTAATTATATACTTTTCCCAAACGATTCTAATATAAGATTAATATTTTTTGCCTTTTCCTTATTTTCTATGTCATTTAAGGTATTATTTACTTTACTATTTTCTATATAATACATGCAATCCGTTTCTCATTCGCATTATATTGATAAAAGTTATAACAATGATATTTGTATTTATTGTAACAACAGTCAATTATAATGCAAATGAATTAATTGTACTGATTATAAGTTGATTTTACTAGCTATAAGTGAACTGTATTACTACAAGTCAATTATAGTGGAGTGCCTTATTCAATGTGGGGCACGGGCTAGACAGTTGCCCATACGGATTAGTTTGTAGACCAGCTAGCTATTTGCAAAACTTAAAAGTAACACATCATTATTTTTAATGAAATATACCAGTTTCTTCTACCAGAGATCGAATCAACTACATTTAAACGATAAAAGCGTACCAACACTACCGAATACTTATTAGGTTCAGTACAAATAAGTTACGTAAAAGAATAAGTTGCTTTTCTATTACGCTTTACAAATATGCAAGTAAAGGGAAAACTTTTACGATGTGTCCAGGATACTATACTTGCTGGCAGGGTCTAATAAGTTAAAGTAAAGGTAAAAATAAAAGAGTAATTATAAAGTTTGGTATTTGTATTGAAGTAGATAGTAAGATAGAAGAGAAGAGAGGCATCCATAGAGTGCACGTCTTAGTTAAGAGCTTATAAGCTCTCACCTAGGCAGTGGCACTTTACCATACACTTTGCTAATCTCCCTTCTATGCAGTATGCACTCTACCGTGCAATATACCAATGCTCCTTCTAGGCAGTGGCACATTATCATGTACTTTGCAGGAATACACCTTACAAAGTAGAACGTTACCGTTTATTTTGTAAAAGTGTAATTTATAACGTGACCGTTTACTAACTATTTAAGATATATGATAATACTTACATAGGTAGTCTTTCATTTTTCTTATGCTGCTCGTATTTATAATCTGGTAGTAATAGTTCAAGTTCTAGTATAACCCATATTTATAATTTAGTAGTAGCAATATATATCCTTAGTTCAATGGTAATAGTTTGATTAAGGTTTGAATGTATAGTTTTCGTAGTAATAATGGTTAAGACATAAAATTATGAATGATTAAATTTGTAATTTTAAATACGGTAATGATTGTAGTAAGAATTCAGTAAATTCAAGTAATTTAACAGTGGTACAGTTATTATTAGTAGTATAGTTGTCAATCCCTATAATGGTATAATTGTAAATGTATATGGGTTTAAGAACATTATCGGTATCACGTGTTTTGGAGTTAATATAAAAAGATATATTGTTATCGGTTTAAACAAAACCTTTTTTTTCTTTTCTTAACGATGCACCCTCTATTCAAACGTAAATCCCTAGTTATACAATTAATGTATATATACCCAAACTCCTATTCCAATTAATTATTCTCACCGTTTTTATAGGTAGGTTAATTAACGAATGTTATATTTTGACTGTTCCCGAAAATAAATATCGCGAAAAAATAAGAGCGTAAAACACCGTTTGGCGCGTTTACATAAGAAGGAAAAAGTGGCTGCTGCCGCCACCCGCCGCGCCGCCACTACTCTTACCGCTTACTCTGGCTTTTTAGGCAGTATAGTATCAATTTCGGTCTTTCTTTTCGCCGCCTCCCCCATCACCGCTGCCGATAATACCTATATCTACTTTTTCTTCCTTTCCTCCTCCCCTCCTCCCTTTACCTTCTATGGGAAAGAGCAGAGTCTTTATGAGGTTATTAATCTTATCTTTTTGTTATGGATGAAAACCCCCTTACCCGTAGCGCTCACCCCCCTCCTCCCCGGCCGAAAGAGTAACCTAGCGGAGCTGTCATACGATCCGTATTGTTAATATCTCTTTCGATTTCTGCCATTTCAATGTATTTGTAAACGAGGCCAAGATAGCTAACCTGGTCCGTCACTTCGAATTAAGGCTTGTTAAAGCACTACGTGAGGTCATTTTGACGCGTAAAGCTTTAAAACGGCGAACCCTGGTCCGTAACCTTGGGCCGTTAATAGATATGACTTATGTGCCGTATATTGATTCCGTAGCCGCGGGTAGGTTTATCAGAGATCATTATTAGAACTGGAGTTATTCAACCTGGTATTATTATTACGAATGGATTAGAAAAGGATAAGCCCTCATTTTGGTAGTATTAAAGCTGTAAGCCGAGACTTTATCATGCAACTACGGTTTTTACAGTACATTTACTTAAAACGATTAATCTTAGTTGTAACTAACAATTAATTATTATTTAAATATATTATTCGAGGCCTAGTTTAAAAGCAACCACTTTTATAATAGCTAAAACAAGTCGGTACTGATTATAAATAAACCTTAATCAGCGGCCAAAGGAGATGACAACCGCTATTGCCTCCTAAAAGGCGGGCTTACGCATGTAATACGTAAGCGAGTTCGATGACGTTATAGAACATTGTCGTAAGGAAGGTAAAAACCCCTTCTTTTTCCCCTTTGGAAGAAATTAGTTGCTTATTTTTATTGTATTAGTTTAACCGACTATAATACAGTTCCCTTTACAATAATAAAATTTATTTTTGAAAACCGTGACATAAATGACAAATTTTAAAGGTAAAAAGTGAAAATGAAGCTTAGTAGAGTCGAAAATAGTAAAACAAAAATGACAATATACTAAAAGTAGTGCAAATATTAGATTTGAATAGCGATAAAATTTGACAAGGCGTTGTAAATGGTAGATTCAAATAGCCATAAAATCTAAAAAACGGTGTAAATAGCTTAATTGAGGTAAGGTCATAAAACCCTTCTAGTAACGTCAACAAGGAAAGTTATTGTTGATATGAAAGCTTTTAATACCTTATTCAGGGCGCTTTTAGTTATTACATCTGTTAGCTTTAACTCCCCGTATATCCATATAATCTCTTTAATCTCTCGGCATTCGTACGATTCGCGTGAAGTTATAATATCTATTATAAAACATTTTTAGTTTATATTCCCGTGATTAATAAGGTATTCGTAAAGGGAAAAAGAATTAGTTTAAATTGTTAGAAGGGTTTTAAACCAAGGTTCCAAATAATTATCCGTACCATCGTTATTATAGTAATTTCGGAGTTGAATACTTTAATTATACCGTAGTTTTTCGAAACTGCTTTAGGTAACCCATTAACATTTGGTAAGGCTTTAATATATAATATTTCTATAAATATTGAAGTTGTTTTGAGTTGGAATTTCGTTACTAAAAATGAAACGAGTTTTATTTACGACTCTTAGTTTATATTATTATTGAAAGATTTATTATTAAAATCAAAGAGTTTGCTAATATGTATATCGAGTGGTATGAATTGCAGACCTCGTTTCGGATTGTTTATCTGTTACGCGAAGCGTTTGTTAAACGCTTTTCTACGTTATCCAAAGGGTCGTCTTGGCATTTTACGGCGATCAAAAATTTAAACGCCGCCTTCAGCCTTTATATATACCTTTATATCTGTATTTATTAGCTGATTTTGCGCTAGTTAGGCTAATAACGGTAATTTTACCTAATTGCACTTCTTAAATGAGGTTTAGAATATCTTTTCAACATGTGATTTTTAGGTCATTGAAATCAATTATGCAGTTTTTATTAGGCACACTTTTGGTTTCACTGACAGGCTGGCATCTACAAACTTTCTCTTCTTTATAGTAAATGACGTATTATATAATGTTAATATATCTCCTGTTTTTATATTAGTAAATGTAAACCCCTTAAAACGTAGTATTCAAACCAAAAAATGTAGGTCAAAGACAAAACGAGTTATTTTAAGTCTTTTTTTATGATAACTTTAATAGGTATTATACCAGTATACTCTAACTTTAGCAAATACATAAAACTGGTTTTGAATACGCAAAATCGTTCCGGGTCAATAATGCTTTCGAAGTTCCGCAAATATATAGGCGTAGATACGACGTTGAATCTGCTTTTTTGATTGTGTGTTAGCCTCTGTAATATTACGCAACTTCATATAAATGTTATAAAGAGTACGTAAGGAAGCGATAAACTCTAAGATCAACTGATAGCTTTCTTCTTATAAAGTTGGCGATTAAATTATAAGATCTTTTTTACCAGCGTTATTGTATTTTTTTTAAATATAAGGCGGTGTTTTCGTGGGGATTTATGGTTTCATATTTTATCTTATAAATTAAACGTATGGTACACATTTTGTAAACGTCTTAAATCTTTAATTTGAACCTTTTAAATCGAAAAACCCTCAAATAGATCGAAGCAGAGATTTTCAATTGGGTACCTAAGGTATTAATCATACTTTTTTTTGCCGAAGTTTTAAGTTTAAAATACGGTTTTCCAGTTCCTCTTACGAAATGAAAAAGTTCGTGACGAAAGCTTTAAAACGTCTTTTTTTCTGTAGCCAAATAGACTCCTTTAGCAGCGTGGTATTAGTTCCATTAGTATGGTTGGGCTAGTCTCGTAAGGTAGTAAAGATGATAAAGGGATATCCGGAAGGTATATAGGTTTTAGTAACGGTTTGAATTCGTCGTTATAAATGTGATTTTATTAATATTACTTTTTGGATTTTGTTTTCAGGCTATTATTATTGACTACTTTCTTTGTGTATTTATTTAACATCATGCAAAGAAATAAACTTGTGTTATTTTATATGTTTATAAGTATGTTTGCATTGATATCCTGAGTTAATTATGTACAAGTTCTAAGTTTGACAGATTGCTAGCCGGTCTGCACACTAATTTGTATAGCTAAACGCTTTGGCCTGTAACCCACTTTGAAGTGAGCACCTACTGCACTGTACTTGTATTGTAGTCCCACAAACTACAGTCAATTGGAAGTACGTACAATCAACTTTACTGCAAGTAAAGTTGATTTAGCTGTATTTCATTTGACTGTTATTCCAACAAAAACGTTTATTATATGTCCCTAAAACGTTTCGTATACATTGGAATGATTATGGACTATATTTCTTCAAATGAAATGCATTTCCAAAGATATTTTAAAAAAATTAACAAGTATTGCAGGATGGGATTGATGGTAGGAAAATCCATTATAAAGTTGACTAAAATATATTATTAGTAACTGTTACAGATGAGGGGGGGTTAAAATAGTTTTCATTATAAAATACGATATTGTTTTATATTATTATACTATATGAACATTTGATATGATCGCTTAATATGAACGATTCTCTCTTTTTCTCATAGTTATTTTTGAAAACTCGAAAAAAAAAAACGTATTTACCTGAATATCCTATAATATGACAATCGTAGGTTGTTTGTAGAATTTCTATCGTTAATAGTGTACTATTCGATAGTAATAAGCTGCCGCAACAACGTAATATATCTCTCAAATTAATCATACAATACGTGATTTATTACAAATATTCTACTTCAATCGGAAATTGCCAAACGATTTCTGAAACTATTGATAACCGGATAATATATAACGGGTTATTAAATACGCACTCATCCTATAAACTTCTTAACTCCTAACCTCAAAATTAGGTTACTGCCCAACATTAATGAGGTTGACGACGCTAATATTGGTTGGGCTCATTACGTTATTTTAACCATCGATATATTATTAGCCTTCGACTTAATTTTTAAGTTTAGTTAATAATGGTTTCGCAATCAAGTTTTTGTTTCGAGAAATTCGTCCATATATTTTATCACGATATATATTTTTACTATATAAGAATTAATTACTATTACACTCAATATAATTGAAAAGATAAGCTAAAAAAAACCTGTGTACGACGTTTTTCAACTCTAGCGTACTGTAACCTACGGATTAATGTGTCGGGATAAGTTGCCAAAGGTAAGGGTTGGTAACGTTAGTAATAGTGACAAAATAGAAGCGTTTCGACTTAATAGACCTAATGTGTCAAAATGAAACAAAGTAAAGAAAACACTTGAATCTTGCATAATTCGTCAAAAGATTAAAAAAGGTACGAAAATTACATGATTTCCATAACTACGTTATTAGAAAAAATACTATCGCAAGAGGATCTCTATCGTAAAGAGTGTAGTAATATTGAGCATCGAACAAATATATAAAATTATAAATAGCCGGTTAAAAGATACCGTTTTAATCTTTTTACAAACATAAACTTCCTAACGTTATTCCTAAGTAATTGGTTTTTACTAATGTGAACAAGTTGGAGTCCTAATATATTCAAACGAAAGCCGTTGAAAAATACTATTTCAACGTTTCAAAGGTTTATTCTTTGCGATCCATCCAAGCCTATCGGGTTTCTTACTTTGTAACTCGAATGAATAACAATTGAATTATGAAAAAAAACAGTTAATCAAATCTTAATAAGAGTTCATATACCTTAAAAAACTTTTAAACTTTCGAATAATATGGGGAAACTCCTATTCGCGAACTGCACGGACTTTTTCAAGGTTACCCTAAATATCAACGCCCGCTGTTATAATAAAGCTGAGGTATTTCACCTCCTTTACCATAAAGTTATATTTTTTCAGGTTCAAATTCAACTCAACTTCACGAAAACACTATAAAACTTCGCTAACCTTTATTATATAATCTTATTTGGAACCCCTCCAAAAAAGGAAAAGATCTTTCAAGTAAACCATAATCAAATCATGAAAAAATATGCCATTGATTTATTAATATAATGTTGAAATGTTGTTAACGCTCTTGCCAACCTAAAAGGGGTAATGTTGGAATAGAAGTCAAATGAAGTCAAGTTAAGTCAACTAAACTGTCAGTTAGTTTATTGTACTAACTGTAAATTGGCTACAGTTTATGAAACTGCACTGCGAGTGCAGTACAGTAGATGCCCACTTTAAATTGAGGCACATGCCAAAGCATTTGACCATAAAAATTAGCGTGCAGACCAGCTAGCGGTCTGCCGAACTTAGAACCTACTAATTAACTACAACTAATTTCAATATAGCACTATTTACTTTAGACACAATAATTCGAATCGACTACGTTGTAATGATAAAGGCCTAACCATAATGATCAGTATTTATTAGGTAAATCATACATTGGCGAAGTAAAAAACAGAAGCTGCTTTCCTGTTATTATGCTTTGTTTCGGTAAAATAAAGAAAAGATCTTTTTGCAAGGCTTCTATAAGCTATACAGCTGTTCGCGGCAACAAGTAGGGAAGAATTATAGGATGTGAAGCTGTTCGCGGCAGTCTATAAGTAATCGAATGTATAGCTACTGCTGAAAACACCACGAAATATTTATTGATCCTTATTGAGGGCATGGAGATTAACAGCCTAAAAGTCTTAACTATCACTAAGTCAGTAAGTTGGTAAACAACTAATTTAATATTAATGCGGCTATTATTACTATGGGTATTACTACTATAAATCACAAAAAAAGACCAAATCTTATGACCTTTAATACATACCAACTTTGACGGAAAACTCACGACCTATTATTTTATTTCTCTTTTTTTTCCTTGGCTTTGTTTAATTATCGTTAGGATTGCTTTGAAAAACGCTCAAATCGGCATTATTACGGGGTTTTCCCGAAAAAAAGAAATCATAAACCTTGGATTTATGTTCATTAAATACTTTAACAATGATTTTTAGTAAATGGAATCCGATGAAAACTTTACCTCTAAGCACCTAGCGAATTACATTAGCTATTAAATCCTTTATTTAAACTTTGCCTGATATAATATGGGACCTATCGCCTTCGATGAGTTTTATAAATAGTTTAACAATTGGATGTTAGATATGTAAAAGGTGATATATATACAAGTTAAAACTAAACTGAGGAGCGAATTAGCTAGTAAAGAGATTTCCCTCCTTATGAAAAGGTAGAAAAATGGTAATCTTGCCACCCTATTATATCAATTCGTAATAAATGAAGACATTTCATGGATTTAGGAAAAGAGTAAATATATCATTAGCAACGGTATTCCTTAACGCCCCCACATATATTTGCAAGGCCTTGCTTAAACACAGATAAGTTCCTTGGATCCTTTCGCGCAAAATCAATAGCCGAATACTACTGAATATAAGTAATTAATCAACCTACATATCGTAAGCCCTTAGGTCTACCAATTAATTGAATAGAAACCTCAACGTACCCCTTAACGCTAAAAGAAGTATTACCAAGTCCTTGTAAACCCTCAAGCCTATTTTCTTTAAACCCCTAAATACGTATAATTTTAACAGCTAAATCAAGGAAGAACTAGCTTAACGCGCGAGCTTACTATGGGTATAACTATTGGCTCTTTCCCTTCAAACTCTGCTAAAAGTAACTATTTTGCCTACTAGCACCAATAACCTAAAATACCTTTCACAATACTAGTCGAGGTATTTAGAGGGTTCCTACGACTAATACATTACCTTTCCCCTTCGACATGTCCCTATGGTGGATACGGATTGCGCGGAAATTATCACGTTCGTTAAGATCTGAGGATAAAAGGAGAAGTATGAAGGTAAACTGTATAACTTCCTCAACGTCAAGTTACGCCCGTTTTTCAATATTTGCCGCAAGATGAAAGTTCAATTGTTAGGATTTTCCTTGTTGTTTTCCAGTATCCTTACCGGTTAAGCCAATGATTAATAACTTCGGTACCAAACTAATTGTTCCTCTTTTTGCAAAATCTACGATGACCTGAAGGATTATTTCGAATACGATATCAGTTTTAACTATTATTGTGCCGATTGGAACATTATTAAGTGGTTTTATATGTTGGATTATAAAGAAGAAACGGAAAGTAAAATAAACTTTTTTAATTCTATGTTTTAAAGGCTAATGCTTTGCTAACAAGTAATAGAGAACATGGGAGTTGGTGAAGGCACCATATGACAGTAGGTCCGCTAAGCCGTTACGGGTTAAAAAGTGTTTTAATCCGCCTTATAGTGTTTTAAATCTACCTGTAAAGGGGTTTTTATGTAGTTGCGTTTCTTGTTGCTGACTTTAACAGCTCAAATTTTAGGCTCGACTGGTATATACCCCTAAGTTTTAGAATTTAACGATGAAAAAAAGACTTCTTTTATATGTATTTCATCGACCGTAAGAATGAAAGGCCCAGCTATTACGGTTGACGGAAGACTAAGACTTAGGAACGTAATCAAATTACGTATAGAGGGGGTTATTTTCCGTTTTTAAGATCTTTAAGCTAATTAAGTGAGTTTATTTTAAATTTAACCGGCAAAAGATTTTGGATTTATGGAAAATAGGGTTGTCCGCTGATTTATTATATTGTTGCTGAGCGTATATCAAAGAAGATGATGTATAATATATAATTTTTATTTATATTTTACTTTGACTACATGTTGCGTATTACAAAATTAAAAGGTAATAAGATTATGGAAGAGGGAAATATATCTAAGGCTATTGGTTAGTACAATGATATTAGAACCAGCCCAAAAGAAACGTAATGACTTGTAATCACACCTTTCCATACCACTTAATAAGTGAAGACCCCTATCGCCAACATATCAATAAATACTCTAACCCTTTTTTTTACTATCTAAGATAGCTAAGAAGCGTAGGTATTTTAAGGTATTATACCGGATATTGAAACAATACAGTATTAAATAAGAGGTTATTTGTGATACGTTCTGCTGCAAAGAGATACGAATATGGGTAAAGAACTTAATTATATGGATGTTTACAAAGCTAAGATCAGCTTCATTCTTGGAAAAAAGCTTTGTTTATAAGGATTGACGACTGTTGTTACTATGGTTAACCCTATTGTTTTCTATATTTTAGAAACCCCTACCCCATTTTTTTTTTGCCTTAAAGATATCAAAAACCTCGGCGTTAATATTAACGTTTATACTAACGAATTAGTTCAAGTTGAAAGCGGTAAGTGAGTTTTAGTTAACTTTAAATAAGGATATTTTCAATTTTATTATTCAGGGTCAAAGGTAGTGGTATTAAATTTCACGAAGTCGAAAATTCATCAATTACATTATAATCTTAATTATCTGGCAACTGATGCATTTCATAAGGTTTTAAAGGCGATGGATTTTAAAAATATTGATTTATTAACTCTAAAGATAAGTTAACAGCTTTATTACTATTGGTGAATACAGTTTTAAATTCTTGTAATGTTAAATTTTAAGTTAAAGAAAAATCATATTTTTAACTTTAAGGTTTTCGTAAACATAGTTTACCTGGATGATAAGTTAGTATTTAACGTTATAGATTTCGCTACGGGTTTTAACGGCGGCAATTTCCTTAAGATCATCACGGTGAAGGAAACGTGGGAAGTATTATGTATTTTGTAGATTAATATATATCTTGGGTTGTCGAACGTGTGAGTTCATAACGCCGGTATTAACTTTACTATAATAGAGTTTTAACTTAATATTAAGTTGATCAGAATCTTTCATAAATGTGTTTTCGTTAAGGCTTATTAGGGTATTATTAATGTCGACAAGGTTCAAGCTTTTTTGCAAAAGGTTTACGATATCTTAACCCTAGAAATCGGAAGTTTTACAGGTTAAAAAGTATAACTTTAAATATCGGAAAAGGGCTTCATCAATATTATTAGCCTTAATGAACTTATTTTCATCATACTAGTATTTAAAGCTTATTTATATTTAAGTAATAAATCTATACCATCGCCAAATACCTAAAAACTTGTTGTAATATATAGTAAAGCCGTAAAGTAATTCAAGAAGGAATCGGCATGCCGCTAAGTTAACGAAGCTTTGAATACTAGAATCAGACAGTTAATAATAAACGTGTTATCCATCTCCTTTTAAAGTAAAGTTTTTATGTGGTGAAAGCCAGGTAAATAAAATAGGACGCATAAGATTTTAAATATTAACAACTTAAACGTAATGGTTACAACTATTAACATCTTTATTACTTTTCCTGTTGGAATAGTATTACATGCATTGAAGTAGGTCAACTTTATTCACAGTAAAGTTGACTGTACTGCAAGTTGATATATTGCTTTGTGGAGACTTACCGCATTGGGTGTAAGTGGAGTGCAGTACACTGCATCTCCTACTAGGGAACGGGTCAAGCAATTCACAATATAAATTATAGTGTAGACCGGCTAGCGGTCTGCTCAACCTAAAACAATACTTCCACCATCTGATCACGTAATACTACTGTTACTTCTATTAATCGAATCGACAATTTTGTAACGTCTAAAGCTCTACCAATAATAATTTGTACTTATTGGGTTAATCACAGATTAGTTAAGTAGAAGAAGAAGCTACTTTTTAGTTATGTTTTACAGTTGCGGCGGTTAAGTTACAGGAATTCTTTTTTCGAAAGGCTTTTATTAGTACTGTATTTGTCTTATAACAGTAAAAAAATGGAGAATACTTATAGGTTGTATTAGTTTTATAACAGAAATCTGGAAGTTAGCAACGGTATCGCTATTAAAAATACTAAGAAGTATTTACCACATCCTTTTTGAAGAAAGACTTTGAGATTGACTGTTAGAAGTCTTCAAGTTCGGCAAGTTAGCAAACGGCGAAGTTAGTATTATTGCGGGTGTTGTTATTACTATAAGAAAAACGACCAAGTCCTTACGTCAAATAAACTCTACCACCAACAAACGACCTTCGACCTTACCCTTTATACCAAGCTTTTGCCCTTATTTTACTTTTTGTTTTACTTTTTCCACGTCACTTTAACTGTTAAGTTCGTTTCTTTAAGCAAAAATACCAAGTTACGCCAAGAAAGCCACGTCGTGCACCATACGCCAAGTTACTAAGTTACTAAGTCACCAAGTTTCCATGCAACTTTACGTCAAAAACACCAAGTCCCTACGCTTAAAATCACCAAGTACTTCGCCCTACACGCCTACCCAGTCTTATACAGGCCAAAAACTTAAGATGTCTACCGCAAGCGTTTTTTCGATGTTATCGTCGATCCCGAAAGAAAGTAAGTAATTAAAGCTTTCGAAACTTCTTTTTCTAAGTTTTACGACAAAGATTTTTAGGCGTGAAATTTCGATAAAAAAGTAACGGAAAAATACCTTACCAACTTTACCAGCTATTGTATCGTCGAGTATAGCAATATTAAAGACTCCTACTACGATTTTGGCAATTTCCGCGACTTCTTTGGCAACTAGACCACTGATATATGGATTTTAGTTTAAAAAGGGGTTAGATTGAGGGTTAAAGTGAAATTGAAACGGTCAAAAGTTTATGTACCATTATAAGGTATTAAAACGCTGGTATAAAAGATCTTCGACCTAGCCCAGTTTTAGGAATGCCTTTAAAAACCACACCCTAAGGAAAAGGGTGGTGAGAAACCTTATTGCTTTAATACGCGATTTATGGGACCCCTAATTTACCCTTAGTTAAGTTAAGCCTTTTTACATGTTGGCGATAAGGAACCTGTTAACCTGCTTAGTAATTTGGTATCTTTATATAATAGCGCGGAGTTTGCCCTTAGTGGTAGCAAAACGCGTGAAGTAAGGGCCACCAACGTAGCTAAAGGTATTGCCGTTGGCATTATATACCAGTCAATTAAACAAGATCGTTAAGCTTCCCAGAACCTTTAAGTACTCATTGCCCCTTATCAATTTAGTCGCGAAGCCCTTTAAAACCCTTTTCTATTTACATTTGCTTATAAGCGAGAACCTACTATAAATCCTACTACAAGACTTTACCCTTTGGGCCAGGAGACTGGAAATTATTCTTAACACTGTGTTTAAAAAGTTATAGAGTTTAAATTGACAGAAAATATCACTTAAAGCTGGGATAACCATCGCGATCTTTCTCTAAAACCTATTAAGATGGTAAACATTAATTATAAGCTTTTTACGGACTTTGCTAAGATTTGGAACGACGTAGAGAAATATTACAGGAAGCCCTACAATCTCTTCAACTCCACAGTAATGCCCTTTTTAAATATCTACAAATAAATAAAGGTTTTAATTTTAGGTTTTTATTTACTGTTTCCCAGAATCCTTACAGGGTAAGTTAGGGATTATTACCTGACCTTTCTTACGGGAGTCACTAAGTTTCGCTTAATCTATGATTTTATAAAGGGTTACTTCGAATACAACGTTTACCTCGCGCAATATTACACAAATTGGGCTAAAACGCGGTGGAATACAATGATAACGAGAAAAAGAAAGAGGAAAAACCACTAGATATTTTCAATTAAATGTTTGACAAGTTCATATTATGCTAGAAAGTAATGTTGAAAGCCCACGTTAGCGAAGCCATACTTCGCGAGTAGGTACGAGTAGAAGTTATAGGTGTTAGCAAATTCGAATACGCTTTACAATGCCCAAATACTACCTGCGAAGGCTTTTTTAGATAATTACTTTTCTAGTTTGCCACTGTGATAACGCGTATATAAAATTGTTTTGGTATGTACACCTAAGCTGGCAACTTCTTTAACGTAAATATAAAAAAAAACTTATGATAATTAATTACGTCGACCGTAAATACGGGTATCTATAACGCCTAAGGTCTAACTCATCAACCTCAGCTCTAGACTAAAGGAAATAACCACGTTGGTGCTAATAAGGCCTTAAGGCCAAGCTTTTTAAGGACTTATTAACTGCTAATACTATCGTCGTAATAGTGGTAAGAGATAATGGATTTGTGGCAAAACTGACTACTTGTTAATTTGACACCCCCTCGCAAAACATAATAATAGAAAGGCAGTATACTATATTTCATATCCTATTATCTCCAAATAAAATTACTTAGACTAAATCGTATATTTAGAAGGTAACGAGGTAATTAACGACGTTAATACCCTTAAGTAGATTAAGTGGAACGAAGATATTGCTTTTGCTACGGCTTATTAATTAGTCAACTACGCCTTTTCGTACTGTTCAAGTGGTCAAACCCCTTATCTTTTCCCTAATTAATACCTTAACCCTTTATATACTTTTAACCTTCGTGATTGTTACGCAAATTATACGTTTTAAGGCATTATATTAGATATAAAGACAGTAAGGTACTTAATACAAAGCTATTAATAATATTTAGTACTACGGGGGGAAAGCATTATAGCTACTAAAATTAATCGTTACGATATTGGTAAAGCTAAAATTGGCTTTAAATTAGGCGAATAACTATTGTTACTAAGGATAACGGTAGTCGAAAACTGTTGTGAGAGCAATCAAGTTTTATATACTTAAGTTCCTTACCCCCTTTTTACTTTACTTGGAGGATATGAAGACCCTCAGCGTTAACGTCGACGTTAACATAGATGAATTGATTAAAAACGGCCAGAGGTTTCCACTCACCTTTAAGTGAGGGTACCTATAATTTTATCTTCAAGACCCGAAAGTAGTGGTTTTAAACCTAATAGTGCCGGAGATACGTTAACTATTCAACACTTTAACTATCCAGCCGTTACTAGCCTATATAAAGTCCTAAAGTCTGTAGGGCATAAAGATATGAAATATTTTACCTTAAAAGTTATTAAAAGACTTCACCACTATTATTAAACGTATACCTCAGTCTCCCTGAGATTTAAGTTTACATTAAAAGATAATAAAGACTTTAATTACGAATTTTTTGTTAATGTGTTTTATTTGGATAATAAGCCTATTTTTTACGTCGTTAACTCCATAACCTTTGTTTACGGAGTTAAGTTTCTAAAGTCCTTTTCAGCAAATGATACGTGGGAAATACTAAGGATATTGTAGATTAACACATACCTGAGCTTACCTGATTTGTCGTCCACGATGCCGATACCAACTTTACGGCGGTAGAATTCTAGAAATATACTAAGATAATAAGTATTTAGTGTAAATAGATGCCTGTGGAAGACTACTAGAGTATTAGAAAGGTTAAAAGGGTATACACCCTACTTTTCTGAACGTATAGCATCTTTACGTTGGAAATTAAAAGCTTTACAGATCCGGAGGCACGTTTATAGATGGCAGTAAGAGGTCTGAACGATATTATAAACTTTGACGGCTTGATACAAACTCTACTGTTTTTTAAAACGTACCCACGCTTAACTAGTGAATTTCCGCCTTCACCAAGTATTTAGAAACGTGTTATGGCCTATAGAAAAGCTTTGAGGGAGCTACGAAGAGAATCGACACACCGCCAGATTAATAAGTCCCTTAACATTAAAAACGGCCCTACAATAATCGAAGTACTTGCTTTGCCATTATAAAGTGAAGTTTTTGTATAAAGGAAGTCGGGTGAATAGGAGGGACTGTAAAATATATTAAGTATCTCGAATTCAGAAATAGTTGTTGAAACTATAAACGGTTTTATATCTTTTTAAATTAACCAGGTTAAGCCCTATATTAGAGCTACTAACAATAAAGAACCTTAAGTTAAATAATCAACTAATACGAATCTACTTTACTCATTATCGATAAGCCCATGAACCTCCGCCAGCGCGGACTACCATCGAATAAAAAAACCGTTAGAAAAGAATATATACAGGACTGTATTTATAATATTATTTAAATAAGCAAGAAATAAAAGGATAACAAAAACTTGGCGTTAAAGCTTCAAACTTAAGGGATTGTTAAAACTTTCGGTAAACTTTTTAAGGAAAGCAATAAAGTCGAGATTAATATCCTGTTAATTCGAGGGGTTGTATAATTCGTGTCGAAGACCTATTTTAACTTCCAATACCTAAACTTCACAATTTTTAAATCGCGGATTATTTACGAGGTAAAGGTTAAGATTATGGGGCGGCTGTATAAAACATCAAGTTTAATTGTTTAAGGATACGGTAATAAAGGTAAAAACTAGATAATTACATAGTTATTAACGATTTCAAAAATTAGCTAACTCTTGGTAGTTGTTTTGACAATAAGTTTGTTAGCTAAAACTGAAGGTAAGTTTATGTTTAATAGCCGTAATATAACGTAAGTCTATACGTAGTTAGTAACGGATTTATAGCGGATTGTATTGTTAAAACTGCTATAGAAACTCCGTACTATTTACCCTTGAGGCATGGTAATGCGATGTATTAAGTCACTATACGGATTAGCTAAAGCAGGCGTTTATTAATTCCTAACCCATTAGTCGTACTTTAAATCCAGGTTAACGATAAAAATTTTTAATATATAACCCGTATTTACTGGAAACGTAAGAAAAAGACTTCGGTGTGGTAGGTATGTAAATTGATGATACCTTTTTCATCAGAACGGCTAGCTTTGTAATATTAGAATAATAGGAGATTAAGGACTTTAAGTTTTAGAATTTCAAGCCAATAACGATGTTGACTTAGGATAGTTAATTTAACTTTAATGGATCGTTAATCCGTATGTTTTGCATTAATGCCGGCCTTACCTTTCGATAAATAGATTATGGCGTTGTTTTGGCTATAATTGACAAGATTAACGAGGCTAAAGCTTAATGGTATTTGGAATAGAATATTCGAGGTAGCTATATTATAACTTTTTTTTAACCGGAAGCCTTTTAAGATTTATTCATCGTCGTATATGTACAAAAATTAACGGATAAGGATTTCAACCGGTAAAATAAAGGGCTTAAGTAGCAGATGCGAAACTTAGACCACGGGATTAATATGGTTTTAATCTACCTATTGAGGGTTAATTTAATGATTTTAATGGGCGGGTCTTTTATAAATAACACCGACTTATCTTTATTAATGGGCGTTTTGATAACCTTCGTTAACGATGACAAATAGGAAGACTAGTTTAGTATTATCGATAGCCTAATCCACTAGACTTTGTCAAGTGTAAGAGGATTATACGGAGAATATTGACCTTGGAAGTCTAGGGTATGATAGCGGGTTTCGACATAGGTATAGCATTGTAGGAAACCCCTAATATTATTACTAAATGAGTGAAAATCCCTTTTATTCTGCTGGTAATTTATACCGACTTGAGGAGCCTTTTCGAATGTTTTTTAAAGTTCGGAACCACTAGCGAAAAACGCCTGATGATTGACGTGATACTATGTAGTAAAGCCTACGAAGGGAGGGAAATTAAGGAGTTCCGATGGATCGATGGCAAAGATAATTCCGCAGATGTTATAACGAAGACGGCGCCAAATAAGGCCCCAGAAAGGTTTGTGAATGATAATAGACTAACTATACATATTGAGAGCTACGTTAATAGGCTGCCCGGAAATCTCAAATAACGTAATGGCAGATAGGGATAAGGTGGCAAACTGGAAGACAGCCATGTGATTAATAATGATCTGTTTGAGTAGTATAGTTAAAGTGGAGGCTTCTAAAGGCCTGTGACAGAAGAAATTTTTGTAGGAGTTGATAAACTCGAACTTCAGGGCAACGGAGTAATTAAAGTTAAATGGGGTTAATTTTCATTCAATTAAGTGTAATTTAGTATGAAAGTTAACTACAATTGATAGGGATCTGGCTAGTTGACAAGAAGGTAATTTAGTGATAACCGGAAAAGATAGTTAGCCACACTGGCGTACGTCTACAAACTAAAAAGCCGCCAGTATTGGAATAGTAATACATGTATTGCAATAGGTTAACTTTATTTATATTAAAGTTTACTGTACTTTAAATTGAGTGTATTGCTTTGTGGAGACTTACCACATTAGGTGTAAGTCGAGTGTAGTACGTTACATTTTACACTAGGGCACGGACCAAGCAATTAACTATACAAATTACAGTGCAGATCGGCTAGCAGTCTACCAAACCTAGAAAAATGCATTCACCATCTGACCACGCAATACTACTGTTACTTCGACCAATCGAATCGATAACACTGCAATGTCTTAAGCTCTACCAACATTTATAATTATATAGATTAAGCTATATGAAAGACCCTTTAAGTTTGATAAAGATTTTAACGTTGATAATATCCGAGACGAGTGGATTATTTAATATAATTCTTCCGAACCAATTATTGATAAGTTAATGAAACGTTAACGGCATGAATAACCACTTCAAAAAAGGATATATAATAAAGAAGAGGATGTCTATAAGGACTATAAGCCTCGTAAGGCATATACAACAGCTTGTGTATTTTAAAAGTAGAAGTCTAATAGAGAGTTTACCCTTAAGCTACATGTCAAAGGCATTATTAATATCCCGGGTAAACCTTTTAAAACAAGCAACTAGGTGGAGATGAAGGGTCTTTTTTACGAGGGGTTGTTTAAGATATGCCGCTTACGTAATTTGAAGGCCAAAGAATTATTATATCGAAATCAAAGATCATTCTCAAGGTTAAAGATGAAACTACGGACCGGCTGTGAGAAAGTTACCGGCCAATCGTTAAAAAATATAATAATGAAGGTGAATACTAAATCCTTAATTAATTACCTATAATACAGAAGATTAGCCAAAGTTTAATCATAGTAACTGTTTCCAGTTTTAATTTTACCTTCAAAGTTTGGTTTACACTTCATAGTTGAGATATAATGTAAACGTATACGTAGTTTGCCATCTATCTTGACCGGATTGTATCATTCAACCTGTCGAAAGAATTTAAGGAAAGGTTTTCGACCGGTACGGTAATACGTTGTATTGAAACTTTATACGGATTGAACAGAACAGTAGTTTTTAATTTTGAACTTATTAGGCGTATTTTAAAAATAGGCTAGATATAAAGACTTTAAAGTTAAACTCGTACTTATTTATTACGGAAGGTAAAAACTTCGGTATCGTAGGTATATAAATTAATGATACCCTATTCTTCAAAGATACTGGGTTTGTAACGGCGAAACGGCGTGCTATGGAAAATTCAGGCTTTTCAAAATATAAATTAATATAAACGTTGGTTAAAGGCATATAACTTAAATTTATGAATCGTTAATTATTGCGGCTGAAAACGGCACAGATATTAACATATGTTAAGAAAAGCAAGCTACAAGCTTAACGATTATCGATAAGATCGACAAGGAAAGATTATAGAAATACCTGGATTCAAGATCCTGTAGAGCCTATATTGCTACACTATATAAACCGGAAGTATCATACGACCTATCTATTATAGTACAAGCAAAGAAATCCTAAAATAAGGACTTTAATAGGTTAAATAAAAGTATTTAATGGAAATTTGACCATTCAAACCAAAGGCATTAATATGATTTCAGTAGATTTAACGAAAATTAAGTTAATATTTTTTGCGATAGAGTTATTCGTTAATAATAATAACCTTATATCGTAAATCGGATTTCTTATAATACTTGTTAACAAGAACAGATTAAAGGGGTAGTTTACGATTATCAGTATCCTCGTATAATAAATATCTGTTAAATGTAAATATATAATATAAAAAGTATTAGCCTTGAAAGTTTATGATATAATAGCAGACTTTAATATCAGTAAAATAACTAATAATAAGTTAAGTGTTGGTAGAGCTTTAGATGCTGCAAAGTTGTCGATTCGATTGGTCGAAGTAACCGTAGTATTGCGTGGTTAAGTGGTAGATATATTGTTCTAGATTTGGTAAACCACTAGCCGGTCCATGCAGTAATTTGTATGGCCAATTGCTTGGCCTATGCCCTATACTGAATCGGGAACCCCACAATCAACTGACTGGAAGTCAGTACACTTAACTTTACTGTAAGTAAAGTTTACTGGTTGTACTGCAATTGACCTACTAAAAATAGCAGTTAATATTGTTTCAACACTAACGGCTTTTCATTTTGTGCCTATGCGCGTTAGTGTGATCGACCAATCTTTTCTGGTTACCGTCGAATTACCTGCTCATTAACTGGCCAGACCCCTGTTAATTCCAGTTAACTTTCGCACCCAAATTAACCCTAATTGCCTCTTATTTCCCTACAGTCCCAAATCATTCATTCCTCAACTCCTATATATAAGTATTTTGTTACAGACTTACGCATGTTACGTATTTCACCAATTGCGTACCCTTTGCCAGTAGTTTTAATTACTACTATCGCTATCACTACCCTGGCAGTCTTTTAGTCTGCCAAGGCACCCCTATTCGTTGGCATGTAACTTGGCCTTATCAGATAGCCTTTCCATGTAGCGTTTCAATCAACCAATGCTTTTAATGTATATATCTCGACCTTAACAGGCTTTCTGGACCTGCCGGCCCTACTGGGCTTGCCAGGACTACCGGTTCTGCTCGGCTTGCCAGGCCTGTAGCGCTTATTCAGCCTGTTGCGCCTATATGTCAACCTCTTAAACTTGCTGGATTTGTCGAACCTTTAGCGCCTATTGCGCCCATGCCTTAGCCTTTTGAACTTGCTAGGCTTGCTATGCCTGTGATGCATATTATGCCTGTTACACCTATATATCAACCTCTTAAATTCGTTAGGCTTGCCGGTCCTATGGCGCCTAAGCCTTTCAAAGATCTTAAAGGTCTTCAGCTTCATCTAGAGGGGATTTTCATCTTGAGGATTGGAAAGGTTCTTATCTTAAGGATCTTAAATGTCTTCAGCTTAAAAAGGGGTTTCGTCTTCGTTTTCCGACAGGTTTACGTTTCTCTAAGGTTTTTGTTTTTGTTTTCAAGAGCTTAAGAGAATTCCTCAAGTTAAGCTGGTTCAAAAAGGGTTTCTGCTAGTCTGGTAAAACATTCCTTTGATACCTAAATCTCTCATCATTTAAGTTCTAACTTTAGTTTGGACTTAATGCTCTTCTATATCGTTTTCCATATATCAATTATCCAGTCGCCAAAAAACTTACGATACTTACGAAAAGTGCGGTTAGGATTTTCATCTTCGTTATGTTTAACAATATAATAACCAATAAAGTTAACCAGATGCTTTTCTGTTCAGTCTTCGTCAATATCTTAGCCCCAAAGTTCTTCGTTATATTGCTTGGAAAAGATAGATCCGAAAATTTCGACCGCCCTCATTAGGTCCTAAAAAGGTGTCATCTTAAGGTTTGAGTGGCGTAGGACTTATTAGACGAGGGAATTGGTGATTCGGGGCGTAAAAACTTAGTATTTTGGGGTAAAGTCGCGAGGAAAGTTGGCTACTTAGTGTTAGGTCACGCGACGTGACTTTTTCGGCGCAACTTAGCTAATGTTGGTATTTTTCGCTCAAGGTAGCGAACTTGACAAAATGAATTAGCGTGAGGGAAAGGGGAAAAAGGAAAATAATAGCAAAGTTTTGTTGTGACGGGAAAGGTCAAAGGTTGCTTGTTAGTGGTAAAGGTCTAAGGTTAAAAGTTGTAGACTATGGAAATTACTCGTTTTTGGAGTAATAACACCTGCAGTAGTACATACCTAGCCGTTGGCTAACTTGTCGTTTAAGACTTTTAACGGTTGATCTTAACGATTTTTAGAAAGGATCTTTAGTAATGATTTATTGGTGTTTTCGATAGCGATACCGTTGCTACCTCTAAGTTGTTGTAAAAACCGCCGCAACTAGTAGGGGCCTTTCTCAAAAATATTTTCTCTACATTAGCCGCCGTTATTAATGTAGGCTGTAAGCGGAAAGTAGATTTTGTTATGCAACCTACGATAGGAAGCCAAGTAGGTACGAAATGGAGTTTACTATTGAGGTACAGGCGGAAGACTAGAAGAGGCTACAGTGGCCCTTCATGAAGGACTTATGGGTATAGTCAGTGCCTAGCCCATTACATGCCGTCGCACGTGCCATATACAGACCGTGTCTGGACTGGGTCCGAGCCGAGTATTATGTATCCCGTTACATATATAGTCATGTAACTTATAAACTTAATAGCTAATGTCCTTAGTTTATAATATGACCCTATTTTTATTAAAAGCCGTAAAAGCTGTAAAAGTCGTAGCATCCCGTTAGTTAAACGTAGGATACGGATTGTATAAGTTTAGTATACGGGATGGACGCGAGTCAGGTATGAGCTTGTATTTTACTTTTTAATGTATCGCATAACGTATCGGCCAGAATAACTCTAAGTCACTAGCGCGATATAACGCACCCCCAATGTATCGTATAATATATCGCTTTTACCGCCAACGCCATATAACGCGCCCCTTAACGTGCCGTGTAACGTATAACCCTTACCGATTCCGGTCCGCCTATACCTATAAATACGGCTTTTATTGTAACCCCCAAAAGCTTCTTTCCTTTTTTTTTACTTAGTTGATTTTACTTTAATAAGTCTTATTCTAACATAACTTTTATAAGAGCTATATTATAATGATTCCTTTCCAGTTTATATCTTGATTTTTAATTACTGATAAGCGTTTCGTAATCCATTAATCATTATTTATAGACATAATTAATATATATAATAATCCTAATCAAAATTATACCGTCGTAAACGACTTCAGTAAAAATAATTAACCGCATCGTAAAGTATATAGCTCTATTATATATAAATAACCTGTTGCTAATTATATTCTATAGCCTTTTCACATTATAAGCGACCTAGTCTTCATTATTAATAACGAGGATAAAAGTAAATTTCCCTTATTAGAGGTAAAAAACGTTTATATATCCTATATCGATAATCTTTTCAATTTCGTAGTTCCCTTTACCTACGTTTATATTTATCGTACATTAGGATATCTTACGTATCGGAAAGTTTATAATACAGTAAATTTGAAAAATGATTTTTATAGAAAACCCAACCATAAATTAACATTTTTTTACAATATATTCAAAAAATAACTTCATTCATAGTTCTATGAAATTCACGCGTTGTATTAAGGTTATTCGTCGCAGTTTTTTAAAATATAAACTATATTTTTTCCCCTGCTTATCAACAATAAAAGGAAACCCCAGTCTATAAACCTGTTTTTATTCTCGAATTTTGCAAGTTGATTAATTAGTTTACTTGGTTCCGAAATATTACCCGAACTCAAGAAGTACTTATTATTCTGGTAGTATAAGTTATCACCCCTTTTTCTATACGTTTCCGTTGCCTTGTTTTCTGGGTCCGTTATCGTTTAAAACTTCTCCGTTGCCATCAATCGTTTTGCCTATTTAACGTAACAAAACTCTTTTTGTTAACCGTATATTAATACGAAATATCTTAACACCGATTCCTTTTAGCTTTCGCCTTATACCCTTCCATAAGTTTTACTTAAATGGCAAAAAAAACATAGGTATATAAATTATATTTTTATAAGTAATATAGATTACAGCTTATGAAGCATGGCAAATAACTTTTAAAGCATCATCGTAAAAGCTTTTTTTCGTATTTGATTTGTTAACCTTTATTTCAACAAGTTGATCGAGCCGATTAAAACGAGCGGATAATCGTACCCGGGCTGACCGCGTCGTTCAGATATAAATTAATATATTATAGCTTTTAATATCCCGTTTGAAGGGTTGCTCTCCACACCCTATTCCTTTCTAGTTGTTATCATCGGCCTCTCTTAATACTCGTCCCGCCTAACGCTACCCGTCCTAGTCGACGTCGCCTATCGCTCGCCTCACTTTTCTCTAGCTACCTTCGTCGACGTTAACCAACGCCCGCTTCGTTTTACACCATCCGCCTTTACCATATTTTTCTAGTCTATGAGGCTAATCATAGTAGGGTTTCCAATCTTAACGGCATTATAATTCGGAAACTCCAAATAAATATAATAATAACAAATAGGTAAAACTTATTGAATCGTAGTAAAAGTAACTTGAAAATTAAATACTTATTCTAAAAGGTCTGGTAATATATATCCGGTTTTAACTATTATATCATATGATGACTATAATAAAATTTCCCCTTCTTTATAAATATTATATGAATACTGAGGTAAAGGCGATTTTCTCTATGTAATTTACTTAATACGTACTTAACGCTGACATCAAAATACCGGGTTATTATAAAACTGGACATCTTTTTATTTCTTGTTTAATTCATTTAGGCTATTATATACTAATATTATTTTAATACTTTTTTTTCGGCTTGTTATAATACTTTCATATAACGAATATATAACGAATAGCATTCCGCCTTATTTTGGTAACGAATATGTCTTAAATTTTAAATTTTCTGTATATACTTTTTACCGTATCGTTAACAACGAAAATAAATTTCGGGCGAATATAGGATGAAACTTGCGAAAGAAACAAGATTTATAACCGTTTATTCAATTAAATTTACCTAAAATTTAAAGTATTTTTTCAAAATGTTTAAAATAATATCTAACGGGTTCGAAACATCGACCATCCTATACTAATTGTAAAGTTAATCGAGATTTTCATTCGGAGGATTTTTTTTCAATATTACGTAGGCTAAACCAAACTTAATCGTTTATTTGATACCGTTTCGCCAGGCGTTGCTACCGGTTCGTTATTGTGTGAATTCATAATTAAATATATATCATCGTCGTTTAAATTAACGTTGTATTCTGACATAAATGTATTAAAACCGTGACAACTCGTTTCGCCGGATTGATTAACGATGTAATATTTTAATTTACTTTAGAGATAGGGGATTTTTCGTACCAATGAATGAATCGGTTTATATAAAACCTGATAACCGTCGATTTCCCGTTATTTAATATAAATTTATCTATTGGTAAATGCAATACCTGATTATATTACAAAAAGGCGACAACGATTGGTAAATACTTCTTAAAAATAGATTATATATTGGATACAGTTATCAATTGATGAATGAGACATCATTGATTGAATATATTCAACTTTTATCAAAAAATATAAAGTCTTTTCAAATTCTTTTCCCTAATCTGAACCGCGTTTTTTAATAATGGAAACCGGAAATATAAAATTTTTGACTTCATATTCCGAAATCGTTTCGTATACATATCAAGGTTTATTAACCATATAACCTCGAATTGAACAAACTGAAAAAGCGGTTTGTCAAAACTAAGAAATACCGAAAGCCATTGCTATTAATGAACAAGTCGATTATAAAGTCGATGATAATATAGGATTAATATTGATTTAAAATGAGAAAAAGTTTAAAAAGTTCCTATTGTAAGGTACGACAGGATTTAATATTGTTATATTACGTATATATTCGACATAAATGTTAAATATTTGCCTCTATCTTTTTTTATTGATAATCCTATTGAAAAATTTGGAATAAAAAGTTTTTACCAGGATAACCAATAATAAACAAGTCGTAAATCCATTATAATATTTTCGTCTTTAATAACTTGTAACTCGGTAACTATAATCAGTTAAGGTAACGTAACTTACCCCTCAATTTAATTCTATAATTTTTAGTTTAAACTAAGTATTTTACTTTCTCTGGAAAACGTTTAGTGCCTTTAAAACCAGATAGTAGGCGAATTTTGTATAATATTTGGTTTGTTATTTCTTAGTTTTATAATTTCGCGAATGTACCCAACCTGAAAATAAGGTAATTATTCAACGTTATAGAGGTTAATGGCTTTAACGCGAGCCAGGTCCATGGCGATAATACAACTACCGGCGTTCCAGTATTCCTCATCATCATTACGCTTAATAATATAGGCGCGGATCGAGCTCGAGGCAATCCCGTTAATACCGATACCTTGGGATCTTTTATCTTTTCTTCGAGGCGTATATTATTATAATACAATAATTAGGCTTCCATTTTATCAAATTTATCCGCATATCCCTCCTTAATATACGTTTTTGAAATGTGTGAGTTTATTGTTATTATATTTAATATGATAATAGAAATGTATTAAAAGACTTTCGCATAACGGTTTTTAACCTCGGAATTATTTTAAAATTTACGGGTTAGTATATTTAGGCGGGAGTTTTGAGTTACGGGCCGGTATCGTAAGTAATATTGGAAAAGCTAAAAAGCTTGGGCTTATCTAATTTAACTTTCCGAAACTAGACGTGACGAGGAAAAATATTTTAATCCCTTATAATCCATTAAAATCGTTAATAAGGTACGGACCCTGCGTAATTACGAAAATCACGCTTGTAAGTAGAATATTACCGTGAGCTTTTTACCGTAAATAGTATAGTTACGTTTTGCGTTCATTAATCATACGAAATGATAAACTACTAGCTTTAAGATACTATCCTCGTCCCTTTACGACAAATATCTTTTTAACGTCGTTTTAGGGTAATTAATTTCTATTACAGTTCGTTATTTGAAGTCCTAGTATGCTAAAATTAGGTTTGTAACGAAGGTGTTTTTTAAGGTTTGAAATATATATGCCTCTAGATTTGTCTAAGCCTAACGAATTCTCTATATCGTTAGTCGAATGAAATAATTAGTTGAATCAAAGAAATTATTTATAAAATCCTGATAAAAGTTAAACAAAACCTAAAAAACATTAGACCTCCCGAAAGGTACATGAAAACTCCTATTTGTGTATTACCTGGAATTTTTTGAGGTCGGCCCAAATACTTACGTTAATCGTTACGGTAAAACTCAAGTACTTTACCTCTTCAATCACAAAGTTACATTTTTTAAATCGAGGTTAAAAATCGATATCGCGAAGGCCTTTTAATACCACGTAAATTTTCGTTGTATAATTTTATTTGGTACCGGAAAAATAGACCTAAAAGTCGTTTAGGTAAGTTATGATAAAATCATCTAAAATATTTGTGATTATATAATTAATATATTTATGGGTAGGCCTTAGACGTTGCAATGTTGTCGATTCGATTGGTCTTCGAAGTAACAGTAGTATTGCGTAGTCAGATAGTGGATGTGTTGCTCTAGGTTCGGCAGACCGCTAGCCGGTCTGAACTGTAATTTGTATGGCCAAGTGCTTGATCCGTGCCCTATAGTGAAGTGCAGTGTACTGCACTCGACTTATACCCAATGCGGTAAGTTCCGTACAAAGCAATACACTTGTAGTACGGTTAACTTTACTGTAAGTAAAGTTAAACTACTGTGCTGTATATAATATTATTCCAACCCTGGCATCTTTTTAGTTTGTGTACGCGTACGCCAGTGTGACTGACCAATCTTTTCCGGTTAGTACTGAAAAGTGGCCTCGTACCCACTGTTAATTCCAATTGACTTCCATACTGCATTACACCCAATTGCATGCAAATTAACCCCATTTAACCTTAACTTCTCCGCCACTCCAAGGTCCGAGTTTATAAACTCCTATAAAAAGTTCTTTTGCCACAGCCATTCGTAACTTTAACTATACCACTTAAATAGATTACCATTAATTCCCTAGTAATCTTCCAGTTTGCCAGCATATCCTTGTCTATCTTTACGTAATTTAGGCTTTCCGGACAGCTTTTCTACGTAGCCCTCGATACTTATAGTCAGCTTATTGCGATCTACAAACCTTTTTAATGCTTTGTTTAGCGTGGCCTTCGTTATGGAATTTGCAGGATTATCTTTGCTATCGATTCATTGGAATTCCTTAATTTCCCTCCCTTCGTAAGCTTTATGGAGTGCCATTACGTCAATTATCAGGCGCTTTTCACTGGTGGTTCCGAGATTTGACAGGCATTCGAAGAGGTTCTTTAAATCGGTACAAATTACTACCGGGATAGAGGGAATTTTTAGCTGTCTGGTAATGAGGTTAGGGATTTCTTATAACTCTATGCCTACGTTAAAGCCCGCTATTATGCTGTAGACCTTCGAAGCTAGCATATTTCGTGTAAATCTTTTGTATTTGATAGAGGTTTGGTAGATTAGGTTGCTGATAATGCTAGTTTATCTTCGTTGATAAAGATTATCAGGAAATCGATTTATAAAAACAAGTCGGTTTTGTTTGTAAAGGACCCGTTCGTAAAGATTATTAGCTTAGCCTTTAATAGGTCGATTAGCACCATATTAATTCCGCGGTCCAGATTTCGCATTTGCTATTCTAACCTTTTATTTAGTCGATTAAAGTCTTTATCCGATGGTATTTGCGATTATTCCATAATGGATAATATACGCTGTTTTAAGTATCATTAAACCCTGGTTTTATTAATCTTATCGATTGTAGTAGAAATAACGCCTTAGCCCTTTTAACCAAAACTTAGGCCGGTATTAACACTAAATATACGGATTAACGATTTATTAAAGTCAAGTAAGTTATTTTTTGCCAACGTTGTTACCAGCTTAAAATTCTAAAACTTGGAATCCTCGATTACTTATTGTTCCAGTGTTACAAAATCAACTGCTTTGACAAAAAAGGTATCATTAATTTATATACCTACTATGCCAAAGTCCTTTTCTTACGTTACTAACAAGTACGGATTATATATTAAAGACTTTATCGTTAACCGGGCCTTGAAGTGCGACTAATAAGTTGGGATCTAGTGGATGCCTACCTTAACCAGTTTATATAGTAGTTTAATACACCGTATTATCGTTTTTAGTAGGTAGATAATATGGAGTTTTTATAGCAGTTTTAGTAGTATAATACATTGTAGATCCGTTATTAACTGTATATGGGTTTACGTAATGTTACGGCTATTGAGTGTAAATTTATCCTTAGTCTTATTTAACAAATTTTTTATTAAAGTAATTATTCAACGTTAGCTGATTTTTTGAATCGTTGGTAATTATATAAGTATTCAGTCTTTGCTTTTATTGCCGTATCCTTAAGCGATTAGTCGTAACTTTTTATACAGCTGCCCCTTGATCTTGCCCTTAACCTCATGGATAATCCTCAACTTAAAAATCGTAACGTTTAAGTCTTAAAGGTTAAAATTAACTTTCGACATAAATTATAATACACCTCAAGTTATTAAGCTGTCGATTTCGGCCTTGTCTCTTTTTTAAATGGTTTTCCGGGTGCTTTAATAATTCCTTAAACCCTAAGTTTTACTGCTAAGTCTTCGTTATCCTTTTTTTTCCCTGCTTACTGTAATGATTACACTAAATACCCGTGAGTATATAGAAGGTGTCATAGGGTTTATATTATCAAGAAGATAGTAGAGGTGCTGAGTGAACAATATCGCAACCGTGCAAGTAATGATTAAAAGCCGTGAGACTATTCAAATGTGTAAACTGAATACTTAGATTGACAACTGAAGAGCTATTAAGGAAATACTATCTGTGCGGTAATGACTGTTTCCTTATATCTTATGACCTTCATACCATCTTCAGTACTGGATAGCTTGGATAGCAAGATATCCAACATATCCTATGCATCCATGCGTTGACCCTAATCTTGGGTTGCTGACATAAGAAATGTTCCCCGCCTAATGTGTTGGACTTCGGGCTTCTCAGTGGCGCAGTTGCATACTGACCCGTTTCCTGACCCAACTGCTATCTGGGTCATGACACTTACCCAAGTAATATTATAGATACGGCCCGGTATGTATTCTTCGTCTTTTATATCCCTTTTCTTCGGGGGTCTTCCACGCTAGCGGCGCTTTATCGGCTTGTTAATAATGAGTGGAGGGAGGCCCGATTAGCTTGATTATTTTACTTATAAGGCTTAAGAGTCTTTACCGTTAGTAACCCTTATGTAAGGCTTAACTTAAGTAATCCGGAAAAATATAAGCCGTTAGCAATTTAATAATCACTTTAGAGTTTACGATATTAAATATTTTATATGACCCCTTTCATTTGTCCAGCTTTCGTTATACGAAGTCTTTACTTTGTAATGGTAAAGTAAATACGTCGATTGTTATAGACACTTTTTTAGTGTTAAAGGCGTTATTAACTTGGCGGCGTACCGGTTCCCTTCGCAGTTTCCTAAAGCTTTATTATAAGCTGTAACACGTTTTTAAATACTTACCGAGGGCGGAGATTTACTCGTCAGGCGTAGGTACGCTCTAAAAACCAACAACGTTAACACTAGGCTGTTAAATCCCATAATGTTGTTCAAACCTTTTACTACCATTTGTAAACGTACCTCCGAATCCGTAAAACTTTTAATTTCCAACGTAAGGATACTATACATTCAGCGAAGTAAGGTATATACCATTTCAATCTTTCCAATGCTTTAGTAGACTTTTATAGATACCTATTTACATTAGATACCTATTATCTTACTATCTTCCTAAAACTTCGCCACCACAAAGTTGGTATCAGTATCGTAAACAACGACGTTAAGTAGACCCAGGTACGTGTTAATCTACAATATCTTTAATGTTTTCTACGTATCTTTTTTCGAATGAGATTTCAAAAACTTAGCATCATGGAAAAAAGTGATAGAATTAACGACTTAAAAAATAGGTTTTTTATCTAAGTAAAACAAATTAACAAAGATTTTATAGTTAAAGTCCTTATCGTCTTTTAGTGTAAATTTAAATTTCCGGGGTATTTAGGTATACGTTTAGTAGTGGTGGCAAAGCCTTTTAAAAGATTCTAGGATAGAGTATTTTACATCGTTATGCCCTGCGGACTTTAGGACTTTGTATAGCTCATTAATAGTTAAGTGTTTAAAACGTCGGTATAGTTAACGTATTTCCGGTTTTGTCAGGTTTAATACCATTGCTTCCAAGCCTTAAAAATAAAACTATAAATACCCTTAATTAAAAACAAGTAGACATCTTTAGCCGTTTTTAAAAAGCTTGTCTGCATTAACGTTTATGTTAACGCCAAAGGTCTTAATATCCTCTAAGTATAGTAGAAAAAGGGTAAGAGAATTAAGGATGTAAAACGTAATTACTTTCATCATAGTTTAAATTACCGTTTCTTTTAATAACAATAGTTATTCGCTCAAGTTAAAGCCAACTTTAACCTTGCTAGCATCGTGACGATTAATCTCAGTAGTTACAATATTTTCCTTCTGCAATGCCATATATTACGAATAACCTCCTATTAAGTATTTTGTTACCCTAATGTCTGTTATAATACCTAAAAGTGTATGGTCCACGTAACGAGCGTAAAGGTTAAAGGTATATAAGGGGTTAAAGGCATGGTTAGAGAAAAAGTAGGGGTTATTACCACCTAAATATTATAAGAAAGTATAATCAGCTAATTATTAGGTTACCGTATCAAAAACAGTATTTTTGTATCATTTGATCTATTTAGGGACGTTAATGGCATTGGTTAGCTTATCGCCTTTAGTATTTATAACCTAGTCTAAGTAATATTATTCCGAAGTAGTAGGATATTAGACGTGGTACGTTACTTTTTTGTTATTACGTTCGACGGGAGGGTGGCGAGTTAACTAATATCCGGCTTCATCATAAATCCAATATCTCTTACTACTATTACGACGATAGTGTGTATAGTTAATGGGTTCGCTTAAATCATATTAGCGTTAACATGAGTTTTACCTTTCATTTGTGGTCGAGGTTAGTAAACTTAGCCTTAAGCATTATAAACTTAACTATCTGCGGTTGACGTAATTGAACATTATGAGGTTTTCCTTATTCATGTTAAAGAAGTTATCGGCTTAGGAATATATACCGAGCGAGTTTGGTATACGTGCTATTACGGTAGTAAACGAGGAACGTAACTGGCTAAAAAATCCTTTATAGGTGGTATTTAGGCGTTGTAATGCGTATTCGAACTCATTAACGCCTGTAATGGCTGCCCATCCCTGTTTGCGAAATGTGACTTCATTAACGTGGACCTTTCTTATTGCCTTTTAATACATTATTAGTTTGTCAAACATTTAATTAAAAATATTTATTAGTAATTTCTCCTTTTTTTTTCTACGTTATTATTGTAATTCACCGCGTGGTAGCCTAATTTATATGGTATTGTGTAAGGTGAACGTCGTATTCGAAGTAGCCCCTTATGTTATCGTATATTTCACAGAACGTAATAACGTTTGTTAGGAAGTTTAAGTAGTAGTTTTTAGCATAACCTATGATGATTCCGGAGAATAGTAAGTAAAAACTAAAAGTTGTGACTTTTATTCACTTAAAGATATTGAGGAAAGGTTGTAAAGCTTTCCGTCGTACTTCTTTATTTTATCCTAAATTTTGGCTAAATTCTTTATCAACTTGTAATTAAATGTTAATTATTTTGAAAAGTTCTAGATGGAGGTCGCGATAATTATTTTAGGTTTGATTGGTGTTTCCTGATGGCTTAAATCTTAGAGGTTTCGAGGCACAGTATTAAGGGTAATTTCTAGTTGCCTTACCCGATAGGTAAAGTTTTGTAATAGGTCTTATAGTCGGTTCTTATGCGTAAGTGTATCTAACGGTAAAAGGTTTTTAAAGGTTTTGTAAAGGCTGGCGATTTTTTTTAATTAACTGGTGTAAAACGTTAATGTTAATACCTTTAGCAGCGTTGGCAACTGTTACTTTACGCGCTCTGCTACCGCTAAGGACATACTTCGCATTGTTATGTAATAGGACTAAACTATCGGATAGGTTAACAAGTTTCTTATCGTTAATACCTAAAGAGGCTTAACTTAGATAAGGGTAAGTTAAAGGTCCTTTGAATTGTGTATAAGGATATTAAGGTGCCTTAATACCTTTCCTTTTTCCCTAAAGATCTTAAGGATCAAAATCCCGACGGCAGTCCTCCTATTTGGCCAATTTAAAAAAGGTTTTTATAAATCCCACCGGTATTTTTTCAGGAATGCAAATGCTACGGCGTGTAACCTCCTTTTTCAATTTAGCCTTAACCGTATATTGGATTACCTTTTACATGTCGAGAGTTTAGTAGCTAAAAAACTCGCGAAAGTTTTGAAAAGCGCGGGCGCTACGACTAAACTCTTTTCCATCATTAGTTTCGAAGATATACTAGCTAACTTAGTTAGTCAAATAAACTTTATTAGAAGTTTCGTCAACGTTTGTGGTTCAGAGTTATTCGTCGTAAAACTTAATTAAAACAGTTCCAAGCTTTTTGATTACCTCTTTCCTAATATGGTTTATAATAGCCGAAGAATAAGCGTTAAAAACAGATATTTTAACAGTCATATAGGGTAAAAATCTTGGTTATTTTAGGCGTAGGGAACTTGGTGTTTTGGCGTGAAGTCGTGTGGGAACTTAGCAACTGGGTGACCTGACGTGAGATCGTGCGATGTGGCTGTTTTGGCGTGACTTGGTGTTTTAGCTTAAAGTAGCGAACTTAAAGATTTAGATACGTAAAGTAGGAAGTAAAAAAAAGTCAAGTAGGGTAAAAGGTTTGATGTAGTGGATAAGGTCGAAGGTCGGTGGTGGTGGTAAAGGGCGAAGTTTATTTGTTGTAAGATGTAGGATTTAGTCGTTTTTCTATAGTAGTAGCATCCATAATATTACTAACTTAGCTTTTTGCTAACTTGCCGAACTTTAAGACTTCTGAGAGTCAATCTTAACGTTTTTCTTTAAGAAGAACTACTAAAGATTCCTTGGTGTTTTCGAATAGCGATACTGTCGCTAACTTTTAGATTGCCATTGGAAGACTAATGCAACCCCAAAAGGTTTTTCTGTTTACCTGTCGTTAGAAGACTGCCGTAGTACTAATAGAGGCTCTTCGCAAGAAAATTTACTCTACCTTATCGGTTGTTTTAACTTAAAGCGTAACCGGAAAATAGTTTTTTCTTTTACCTAGCTTATCTGTGCTTAATCTAGTAGGTAAGTACTGATCAGTGTTGGTAGGCCTTAGACGTTGCAATATTGTCGATTCGATTGGTCTTCGAAGTAACAGTAGTATTGCGTGGTCTGATGATGGATGTATTGTTTTAGGTTCGGCAGACCGCTAGCCGGTCTGCACTGTAATTTGTATGGCTAAGTTTATGGCCTGTGCCTATAGTAAAGTGCAGTGTACTATACTCAACTTACACCCAATGCGGTAAGTTCCGCACAAAGCAATACACTTGCAGTATGGTCAACTTTACTGTAAGTAAAGTTGACCTACTGCACTGCATGTAATACTATTCCAACAATATTATGAAAACGTCGCCGGAGTTTCCGTTAGCTTCAGAAGGGTAATTACCTATTTAAATAACCCGAAATATGTACAAAAATCCGTTGATTATTTTCATCTGGATATAACCCGGATACAATAAAAGGCTATTTAAATATTTAATTTTGTAAGTCATATCGACTTTGATAACACGCGTAGGATTTCATTAATCCAAAGTAACGGAAAACAATCCTATTCGGTAATCTTGTGTAATATCCAGTAATCGACATAAAACCACTATTTTCACTCCAGTTCAAAAATTATTAATACCGGCGCCGGGGTCGATAAAAAATTCGTTCGAATCTAATCTTAATTGATTGAATCCGTAACTTAACGTTTAAATTAAAAAGATTAATTCTGTAATATCGAATATGTTAATCCATATTTTCATTTTAGTAAATATTTATTTTCGTTCGTTTCAATATAAATATAGTAGTTCAATTTCACCTTATATAGGGGTAAGACTATTATTTCATTCTTATAAAATAGGTCGCGAAACTTTGTTCATTCGGATAAAAGACGTAACCAATCTTTTCCCTTTTTTATAGTAATTGGAGTCGTTGATTTTAAGATCCACGTTACTTTATAAGGACTTGTAATGAAATTTAATTATAATTAGTCCCCGGTACGTTATAACATTTTTTTAACAACGGGTTGCTAAATCAATAGAAACCGATTTTGCAACGTTTTATTTATTTCTCATCCTAAAGTGTACTATCACCAAATCGACAATTCATTTTCTTTAATTCTTGATTCTTAAACGAATAACGCCAACTTTCAATATTACTTTTTAATATCATATCCAAAGTATTCTGAAAACTTAATCTCCCGTTATTCCAAGAGTAATATATGGCTTTTACTATTTATTAATATTTATTCTACACTTAGCTATTTAGGTAAAGTACGTATTTTGACGTAAACCTAATATAGTATCTCGATTTCGGAGATATAATAATCAAATTTGCTTTATCTATAATTATTTTGTTGAAACCTCGTTTAAAATTTAAGAATAATAACAATTAAAATCGATTTAAATATTTAAAAAGTAAGTGTTATTAAAAATTATAAGAATAAATAATGAATCCTTATCTGTACTTATTTTACTTAAATTAAACTTTCATTTACTTAATTTTGTAATTACGCTGTTATGGTTAAGTAACTCTTAAACAAAACTATATTTATTAGTCAGGTTTCCTCTGTAGCTATTTGTAGGAAATTTCTATTGTCCTTTTCAATTTGAGCTTTTTACAATTTCATCGGAGGTAATATCAGGTGGAGTAAGTAACCACATTAATAGTAATCCCTTGAATTACAACGAAAATAACGCCCTGTAATTTACCTAACCAGAAGTTTTTTCGTTGTTATTTGGGTCGCTTTACGTTTTGAAGTTTGAACGAATATCGAGAGGGTTAATTAAAATAATAAGCCGTTATTACCGTAACCCTTTAACGAAAATAACTAAAAGAAGCATACTCCTGTTATAATTTTATATTTATTCAGCCGTTATATTCATACGAGTTTCGAAATTTGTCGAATAAAACGTCGTTTTAAGTTTAAGGATTTTAATTCGTTGGCAAACTCACAGTATTTCGTTCGAGTTGCGATATAGTGAACTCGGTTAACGGTTATCTTAATGAATTTGTCGCGGATACGTGAAAATACGCGAAAATTCAAGTAATTATATTTTACGGCCGAACACCAGTCTTATTCACCTATCTAAGTTAGTAATATCTCGAACCTAATGACAAATGATACCTGTATGTCTTTGTCATTTATGAGTAATCTCATCAATTCGACTAGAGATTTATCCACACGATAAAAATCATTAAATACAACTTTAATATAGTCGAAAAACTTATTTATATCATATATATCTTTGTATCCATCGGTTTTTTAATACGCCGTAATAACTTATTTTACCACCAACGTATAAGAACTTTATATGTAAAGAAACATATATCGACCTTTTCTGATTTATATTTTGTCCGCCTTCAATATAAATTTGATCGTTTACGCGTTGTCGCCTATGTAAAAATAGATCCGTTGAATTCCGGTTGGTCATATCGTTTTCATTTACCCTTAAACGTTAACAAAAATACAAGTTATCATTAAATCAGCCTTAAATCATTAAATGTTAGTCACAATTTCAGTGAAGTCGAATATGAAGTCAATAACAGAAGTTAATTAACGTAGCTGTTATATTTTCTTCATAATAAACACGATATAACTTAAAGGATTTTATAAACGAGATATATCGGCTGAAGTCGGCTTCAAGAGAGCAGAAAGTATATTTATAAAGGTCCAGGACTGGGTATTCGCCAACAGTCTATCCTCACCGATAGTACTAAAGTATAACTCCAAATTATTTATGTTTGTTTTCGATTTGTTCATTATAAGTAATATCATTTCGAAAAAAATTAAAAAACCTTAATGATATGTTATAATTCAACCTACCATAGGGGGCCAAATAGGTGCCAAATGAAGTTTACCATTAAGGTATAGGCGGAAGACTAGAAAAGGCTACAGTAACCCTTTATGTAGGGCTTATGAGAATGGTTAACTCCAAGCCCATCGTGTGCCCTCGCATGTACTGCATGCGGACCGCGCCCGGATCGAGCCTGATCCAGATACTGCGTATCCCATTACATGCACAGTTATGTAACCTATAAACTCAATGGCCAGAGGCATAAGTCCATAACGGATTTTTCTTCTACTCAGCCAATCTGTACTTAACCCAATAAGAACTAATTATTGTTGTTAGAGATTTAAACGTTATAACGGTATCAATTCGTTTGGTCAAATAACAGTAGTATTACGTGGTAAAGTAATAGATGTATTGTTTTCGGTTTGGCAAACTGCTAGCTGCTCTGCGCAGTAATTTGTATAGCTAATTTCTTAGCCCGTGCCTTAGACTGAATTAAGCACTCCACAATCAATTGACTTGCAGTTAGTACAGTCAACTTTACTGTAAGTAAAGTTGATTGACTGTATTGCGATTGACCTGCTATAAATAGTAGTTAATATTATTACAACATTAAGGATTATTACCAAATAGCTAAAATTGCCTTCGATACTTATGGTAATATGTATAAATTCCCAGAACCTTTACAAATGTTTATTAAAGTTGGGAACGACTAATGAAAAACTTTAAATAATAGAGGTAATAATTTTAAAAGAGGTATAAAAAGCCCAGAAAATCGATAAATTCCGATGTATTAACGGTAAAGATAAACTCACCAACGCTATAACTAAGGCTACACCTAATAACGCTTGAAAAATTTGTAAATGGTAATACATTAATCGTGCAAATCAAGGATTATGTAAGTCGCCTAGCACATAATTCGAAGGAATAGGGTTGTCTTAGCAAATTTAAAAATTGATAGGGTAATAATATTAATGGAAACGGTGGTAAAGGTGACAATATTAATAGTTTGAACTACTGGCAAGAGGTACGTACGTAGTAGAGAACGTAATACGTATAGGTTTTTAGCAAAAGACCTAGATACCACAGTTTAGAAACGGAGGCCTCGGAGGGGTAAAATAAAAGGGCTACAAAGGGTCGTAATAAATGTTAATTTCGGTATAGATCAATTTGAATTTACCAAAGTTTGGCTTGTTGTTGGAATTCAAATTAAAGAGGGATTTTTGTAGTTGCCACCAATGAATGGCTTACCACGCTAGCGTACAGACACAAAATAAAATGCCGCTAGTATTGAAATAAAAGTGAAATGAAATAAAGTTAAGTTAACTAAACTATCAGTTTGATTAATTTTACTAACTAAAAATTTGCTATAGTTTGTGGGATTGCACTGCAAGTGCGATGCAGTAGGTGCTCTCCTCAAAGTAGGGTATAGGCTAAAGTATTTGGCCATACAAATCAATATGCAGACCAGCTAGCTATCTTCTTAACGTAAGACTTACTAATCAAACACAACCAATTTCAATTTAGTACCAATTACTTCGACCACAGTGATTCGAATCAACTACATTGTAACGATAAAAGCCTACTAACAGGTAACTAATTCCTGAAATAAGTTGAAACAAATATGAATAACTATTAATTTTCTTCTTTCGGGTACGACCCGAATATAATGAAACGTTTCCAAAACATTTCATTGTATTAATCAAGTTAAATAAAGTAACGTATATAAATTTCCTCAATTCAAGCGAAAGAAAAACCATTTCATTTCATAATCTCAAGAAAAATCCGATAATCGATATATAATCGTTGTCCCTCCTTGACTTGGAAATTAATAATATTAGTGTCGCGAACGATAACGCATTTACTCGTACCTAATCCTCATTTATTGATTTCATAGCCCAACGCTGAAATTCGAATAGTTAATTTCTCAATATCGAATATAATATCTTTTATGGTTTATCCAATGGAAAACCTTATTCATTGGGTTTGATATAAATGTGTTAATTGAAATTTTTTTCTATGTAGAAGCAAAGTTGTTAATGTTTCCTTATTAAATAGGTCTTATAATTTCGCTAATTTGAACAAAAGATGAAACCAATCATTATCCTCTTTTATAACTATTGACGCCGTTAATTGTGAAATTTGTTTTACTTTAATAATGATGATGATAATAATATAAGCTAATTAGGACTACGTTATAGTATATTTAACCTCCTTTAAAGTTCCAATCACAAGTTAAATAATATTATATTTTAAAATAACCTCATTATATTTCGATTTAAGGCGTATCATTATGGTATTCACCATTAATCGTTATTAACTTGAACTACCAAACGAGTCCTGCCGACTTCTAAAATCATTTGTTAATATAAAATTCATAATATATTGAAAATTACATTTTACGTTATGTATAGAATAATATATGTTAATATGAACCTCGATATTTGGTTTATATTTTTGCGAGATTTTTCGTTATGAGCAATTGATATATTTCGTTGTAATCTTAATAATATATATAAATTTGGATAATATAATGATTCAATTTGTTTTACTTTCAATGTTACACTAAATTTTCGTTCATAATATAATAATAATTATAGTTAAAATCAACTCGAGTATCATATAAGTAAGAGTTATCAAAAAGTATTGAGATAATTAATAAACCCCTCTTTATATATGTTTTTATTCAATTCAATTTGTTGTTATGAAATATTTCAATTTTGTTTGTAAAGGGGTATTATTTTTCAACGATATGATGTTTATGGATTAAATTTTCCTCGTTAATAATGAAAAACTTACAATAGCATTTTCGATTTCAACCGCAAAAACCTATATTGAGAGATATTAAGTGAAATTTTCAATCCTATTAAAAGTGATTCAAAACTTCATCACGTAAATAACGCTCCGTAAATTACCTCGCTTAATTTCTTTCCGTTGTCATTTATTTTATTTGGCGTTTCTAGTTTTGAACTTGGGCGTAATGTGCTAGTAATTATGTTTGGGCTTGATTTTGGTAAACTTATTAGGATGATGGATCGCAATCGATGCTTCTTTTTATCGAAAATATCTAAATTATGTAAACTGACGTTATACTTTTATCTCTATTGATCTTTTAATACGTATATCAGGTCTGTCAATTATTGTTTATAACTTTATTTGAAATTTCATTATTTCAATTTCCGAATGAATTCGTGGTATTTTGCGAAAATGATAATATAATCAATACGGCTAATACCTATAGTAATACATTAATTTCGGATGGATAAGAAGTAAAAGTAAAGGAAGTTGTATTTGATGGCCGATGGTTTACCACATTAGAGTATTTAAATTATTAATACTTCGAATGTAATATTATTGGACTCTCATGAATTTTCATTATTCATAATTACGTCTTTTAATTCAATCAAAACTTTATTTACGCGATAAATGATCTAGAAAATAGTTTTTATATAATCTGAAAATTTATATATCTTATATATTCTCTCGTTTTCCACGACTTTATAATAAGTTGTAATAACTTATTAAATAACCGTAATATAATATCCTCATACGGTAGAAAAGTATATTGTTTTTTTCCTCCAAATTCCGTTCGCTTTTGATATAATATTGTTTATTAAATCTGTGGCGACTGAATAGAAACAAAAATATCGAATTATAGTTAGTTATTTCGTCTCCGGCTGTTTTTAGGTACGGAGAGACTAACTCATGTTAATGTTAGGTCGGCGTTGAGTTGTTGAATCTTAACAACAACCAAGGCGAAATCTGATGCAAAGAGGTTTGTAACGGCTGTATTGAAGGCGGGAGTCAATCAAAACGTTTGAAAATGAGATTGTTATAACTATTTTAATATAAATACGATATGCTTGATAGTTTTTAAAAGTGAAATATATTATTTTATATTGGTTTCAGCGGGTTGAAGGTATTGTAGTAAAAGTAGAGCATTAGTTGCTCATCGACGGCTTATCTTCCCAGATAACATTAAAATATAACTCGAAACTATTAAGATTTGCCCTCAATTCATATATTATAAAAATTCTCCTTAAAAAGGAGACCTTAATTATATTTTAAAGTTTAACTTATGAACGTAAGTTAAGTAGGTTACAAATGATATTCCTCATTATGGTATTATGAAAAACTAGTAAAATGTGCCGTGACGTTTTACTCAGAAATTATATATATGGTCCGTTACGTACCTTTTCACGTGGATAGTCACGTAACCTATAGCCTTGATATCTAATATTATGAGTCCATACCAAAATATATTTAAAACTATAAAATAAGCACTGAAAATTAAAGCCTAACACTGCGAAATTTCTGTTCGCATCAACTATCTCTCCATTGATCTTTTTCATTATATCATTACAATCACGATTGTGCAAAAATAAAAAGGTTAAGACAAATATATAATTATTAATAGTGCACTTTAACGTTCGTATATGCGTTTGCAAGGTCCTATCTGAAATTAATATTAGATAAGTTTTTTAACTCTTACTATGTAAGTTCCTCAACGAGCTATTATCTTTAATAGTAAAGAAAAGGTTTTTCTTAACCTAAAATATATCAAATACTCTAATTCATGAATCTGTGTAATAAGTAACTTGATAGCCTCATAACAAAAAATAGTAAAATCAGCAAAAAATCTACCATACCGACGAAATGAATACTTAATAACAAGCCTTTTCATATATTGAATTATAACAAAATCGATCATACTGACCCTAATATAATAACCTAGAAATAAACAACTTCATACGTAAACCTGCGATTAGTATAAGTATCAACATTTCTACCTTAAACTCCACTGAAAATAACTATCATACCTATTAATACTTGCAATCCAAAAACCTAATCAATTTTTACAACCAATACAATACCTTTTCCCCTTCAAATATTACTATGGTAAATTTTAATGAAGTTATGAGTACAACTTCCATGAAAAATTGAGATATTGAAAAATTATAAAAATAAGTCGAATACCATCCTAAACGTTAAGTTGCAACTATTTTGAAGCATTTATCGCAAAATAAGGATTAAACTACCTGTTATCCACTAGCTATTTCCCAACATTCAGACCGTAAAAAATAATTAGCACTACTTTTGTTACCAAACAAATTACGTGTAATTGTTCGAAGTATATAGCGGTTTTAAAAATCATTTCGAATAGAACATCAATATTACTCAATATCATATAAATTGAAATTTCATCATATGATGACACATACTATAAACTTGTAAAGAATCTAACACAAAAAAAAACCTAATTCATTAAATGTTAGATAGGTTCATGTTCTTTTTCAGGCTTTAAAAAATTTTAAAGCTAGAGAAGATATATTACGGTAACAAGTTTACTAAAAATTTATGTGATACAAAAAGTTGAAATATTCTTTACAATATTCCAACGAAACTTTTCGGAGATTTTTTGTCTATTTACGCTTTTCATTTACGACTATCATGATACGAATGCCTAATTTAAACAATATATTTCCCCAAAGTTTCAATATTGTTAATTCAAACGACAATAAAACCCCCATTTTCATTTATTACTTCAATTACAATTATACCAAACTTGAACAATACAGACAATAGAAAACCTTCCTATAGAAATATAAAAAGAAACGTATGTAAAGAGGATGCTCTGAACCAAAATTTAAGTTAGCTACATAAATTTTGTTAGTAAAATAACGTTAATAAGTAGCCAAATCCATAATAAAAAATTCATTAGTCAATACGACACACTATTCTTAAACATATATGAAAATAAGTAATACACCACGCTCAATACCCCTTTGACTCTAAGTAGGAACACATTAAAAGCTTTATATATTTTTAAGATGCGAACGCAAAAAGTAACCAAAAGAAAAATACGTTCAGACGTATAGATTCATATCAAAATAATAGTTTTCAAACATCACAATAACTAGCCGATCACGCTTTATTATACTGCTTAACAGGAAAAAATCCCTATCATTGTCATGAAGATAATGACCTCAAACCAACGCAATTATTTATTTTCCGTGATCATAACACAGAGTAGATTTTTGAAAAAATCATACAAGATACTAAGAAAACGTGATGATCAATAGGAAGTTATTCGTAATACGTTGTACTATGCAAACATACTAATAAAGTTACGGAAATAGACTATATAGATGCCGGTAGAACTAAAATTAGATTTAGCCTTGGGGAAAACATATCTTCATTTTGGATAATAATTGGATTTAAAATTGTTGGATCCATCCTTTTCTATATCTTGAAATCTTTCACTCCTTTCCCACTTTTCCTAAAACATATGAAAAACTTAACGTTGATATTAATATTTAAACTAACAAACTAGTTAAAGATAACGGATAATTATTCACACTTAATTTGAAATAAGAAAATCTATGGTTCTATATTCAAACTAGATATTACGATGTTGAACTTAATTAAATCAGAGTTCATTTAAATACATAAAAATAATTACCCTTTGCTAAACAGGCTACAAAAAGTCCTTAAGGCAACTATTTATAATAATTTGTACTTATCCAGATTGAAAGGAATCAATAAACTTCTTCACTACTGTCAAAATAGCTTCTAAACACCCCTTATACTGAAATATTCACGTTGAAAATTAGAATTTGAACTCGAAGATTTTCTTCATATATTCTACTTTGACAAAAAGTCTATACCTTATATAGTCGACTTGATAAAACTATTTTACAACTTTAAGTTTATTGAAACTGTTGCAGCGAAGACAATAAAGGAAATATTTATTACTCTATAAATTAACACGTATCTGGGACGTCTTAACATACTAGTTCACTATACTAACACTAAAATTACTACGGTGAATTTCCAACTTAATGTTAAACTAATAAGGATGCAATTTAAACAGGTATCTATTGAAGCTCATTATGGCATTAGAAAAATTAAAGGAACATACGCGTTTTTACGTAAAGTTTACGATATCTTTAAGTTGAAGATCAGGAGTTAAACTAACTTAAAGATAAAATGGATAATTGTAGTAAAGAATCTTGACAATATTATTAGTTCTAACATTTTAATGCCACTACTGCTGGTTTTTAATGCGTACCTGCATATGACATAAAAACTACCTCTATTATCAAACACCTGAAAAATGCCTATAGTATATAACAAAGCCCTAAAGGAATTTATGAAGTAATTTGCAAAAAGCTAAATCAATAATAACTTGAACAACAGAAACATAAAGCATCAATAAAATTACTGTTTTTACTATTACAAAGTAAAATGTTCATTTGGGGAAAAAAAACAGGTATAGAGGATAAATTTACGAATTCTGAAGTAATTCAATCTTATATATAATAATTAGAACCGCTTATAATTAGGTTACCTTTCATACCACATAGGTTAAGCCCCAAGAATAAATTTAAAAAGCGAAGATATTGAAAATTGAGATCATGAAATAGATCAAATTAACTCATATAATATACTCTCACTAATTTTAGTGATCTCTTAAAGCTATAACATTATGAACAACCTGTCAAAACGAAATAAAACCATGAATGAAAGGATGACGATAAGAGCTATAAACCTAAACAAACATATATTATGGACTAATTACTACAACAGAAAAAGTTTATTCATCAGTTGATTATTTAATTAAACAATAAGGGTATTATTAACACGTCAGGAAATTTATTAAAAGAAAGTGAACGAGTCGATATAAATGGTTTCTTTACTCACAACGTGATATAACTTACACTACTAATATAATTCACGAAGTCAAATGTAACGATTTTAAAATTAGAAATCATCTACGAAATAAAAAGTAAAATTCCGAATCGACCATAAGAAAAGTCAAATTTTATCGCTTCAAGTTATGGTAATAGGGGTAAAAACTAAATCTTCACTTAATTACCTAAAATCCAAAAAGATAGCCAACGTCTAATTGTTGAAATTGTTGCCAGTTCAACTACTAGCATAAAAAGTAAGTTCTTCTTCGATAGCCGAAGTATTACATAAATTTACACTTAATTAGCCACATATTTTCAATGCATTGTACTACTAAATTTGCCAAAAAATACAAAACAAATTCCATATTGAAACGGTTATATATCAGGTCAAATCTCTTTACAGATAAGCTTAATCATGAGTTTATTAATTCTAATCGTACCCGATACCCTTCAAGGCCTAAACTCTATATAAAGTTATTAATATTTAAATTGTACCTATTAATTGCGAACAGAAAAAGATTAACATGATTGGTATATAAACCAACAATAAGTTTTTTCTATGTATCAAAGACATTATAACAATGAAATAACATGTTATGATGGATTTGAATCTGTAGATATATAAGCCTATGAAAACGTTAACTAAATGAACACAACTAAACTTCAATGGATGGTCAATCTGTATCAATAATATCAATCATACTTGCGACATATACCTAAACATACACTAAAAGGTATAAACTACTTTTTGGCAAAGATCAACAAAAGTAACAATGAAAAATTACAACGTTACTTTAAATAAAAGGCTCCAATAGCTAACACCGTAACTTTTGATCAACCTAAAGTATACTATAACCTGTTTATTATGGTTCAAATCCACTATCTACAAAATTGAGACTTTGATTAGTTAAATAAAAATATTTAATAACTAATTGATATTTTAAATAAAGATAATGATATAATACCGGTAAATTTGACAACAATAATGTTAATAATATTTTCGAACGTATTTTTCACGAATAACGCTAAAACAATCTTTCAAATTAGTTTATTATACCACATATCGATTCAATTACTTTAGACAAATAATTTATGATCACCAGCGATCTCTTCTACTGAAAATCTGTTAAGTGTAAGAGTTAAATACAAAGTATACTGACGTTTCAGGTTTATACTTTGGTGGTAAGATACGAAGACGATATAATAACTGATGACAAATGAAAAATCAATATCAAATAATCCAAATTATCTCTAATTCCTATAATTATCTGTATTAACTACCGAAACCTTTACGAGTTTTCATTTGAACTTATAATAATCAAGGTACACATTTCAATATAGACGTAATGTCGTTGAGAAAACAATCCTAAACCCGAAAAATCGATGAATTTAGGTAGATTAACGGAAAAAAATAACCCAGCGAATGCTACCACCAAAGCTACACTTAATAAACCTCTAAAGTCTTTATTAAGACCAATAAATTGACTATTTGTATCGAAATATATGTAAACAGGATTTCACGTAATATGAATAGATAGGAATGCCTTAACAAATGAAAAGATTATGAAGGTAGCGATACGTTCAAAAAAACTTATTAAAACCTATTAGCAATAGTAAAAGTATTATTATGAATAGGGTTGTGACCAAGAAATTTTATAGGGGAATGAAAGAAATAAATGACAGGAGTTGTAGACTAGAAACCTGCATTGAAGATACAATATAGATGCGAAACAATTGGAGATTAATAGTGCAATGAACAATGTAGATAAGAGGGATTTTGATGTTACCATTGATTAGTAATGAACCACACAAACGTGCATGCACAAAACAAAAAGTTACCAATATTATAACAGAAATTAATTACAGTAGAGTGAATTTGATTATATTAATTACAAGTTAATTACAACGTTATGCTCAATTAAATATGAGGCATATTCCAAGTAATTATCTATATAAGTTAGTGTATAGACTGGCTAACGGTCCACCAAAATTAGCAGAATTATCCCCTACTTTCAATACAATGTACTTAGTCGCATCTCTAGCGCAAACAAGCGCCGAGTGGAGACTGAGATGGCTGCGTTTCACAGCTCGATCAGGTTTAAGGTTTATATGCCTACGTATCTCTAAACTATAGTGCTCCTTAAGGCCTTGATTGAAGGGATGGCACGGAATCTTGAGGGTTTTTACAGGCCCATAGCGAACCCAAGTTACGATTGTTCCTGCATATCTATAGAATTATTTCGTATCACTTAGTATTATAATTAATAGATGGTGCTGTTAGGTACTAGTTAAATACAACAACATAAAATAAATACAATATACTGGTTACTTCAACCAGAGATTCAAATTAACTACATTGCAACAATAAAGCTCTACTAACAGTTTTCTAATATTCTAGCGAGGGAATTCATAACTTTATTTAGTAATATTCAACAAACAAGCTGTTTAAAAATATTATTCAAGCTATTATATATACTATTTTTTTCATTCCAAAACATCATTCCCCAAAACCGTAATGGAAACTTACTTTCTTAAAATCTTTATTTCAATATCAAAAAATTCTATTCGTGATGTAAATGTGAATATGTTGAATATTCAATTTATAATATAGCTACGATTTCAAATTTCCTAAGTTATTAGTTGACGAGTTTTGAAACATTTATAGTAGCTACTTCATTTTTCATCAATACTTGAAGGTTTTTAATAGCTAATTATAAGTTCAGTTTTATTTTTGCAATTATAATATTCATGATATCAATGAAGTTGGTACTTTTTAATGAAATTGAACAAAATTTCATAAAAATATTTGTAAGATATTAAGAAGTAAAATATAGATAGTAACTTCATATATTATAATATTACTAAAATTAATTAAGAACTCTTTGAGATTATGGATATTAATAGATATTACTATAGTTAGCAAATATGGGGGCCCAAGTTTAAAAAATATATGGTAGAGTGTTAAGCCTTAAGGAATATGTTAGTAAAGTGTATGATACGGTATCAAGCTCTATGAAACACTTTAGAAGAGTATATTAAAGTGATACGCCTTGATTGAAAGCTTATAAGCTTTGATCTGAGGCTTACACTCTTAAGGCCCTTCTTCTCCCTCTTATATGCATATTTCTACCATACTTAAAGTACTATACTATATCATTTATACGTTAACATAACGACCTAACCAACACTAATCAATAAAAGACTCGGTGAAATACAAATAACCTAGGATAAAAAGAGACGATCCTTAGTTGAATACCTATAGCAGAATATTATAACTGTCTCAATTATTTTATACTTTGACATTACGATTTACAAAAAACACGCGAGAACATAGAAAGATTTGAAAACTTGGAGTGGCTTTAAAAAAGACAATTTTAATACGATATTATGAACTCGGTTGGTAATTTTAAACTACTAAAAACTCTGTTACGTTATTATCAACTTGGTTAACACCTTGGAAGTACTCGAGCATTTCTTCAAAAACGTTTTATCATGCATTAGCCACGTAAGCCATCAAGTTTAATATCCTTATACTGCGATCTATCCAATCACTACACTAAATATACATCGAAAATAATTACGCAAATTTCGAAAACATATAAAGAAGCTTCTTAAACGCTTAAAATATCAGTCGAAACGCTTAAAACAACATCTAAATCTTACATAATAACACTGGAAGCGCCTAAAGTAACATCCGGCGCTCTTATATACCATCAATACTCTTATACATAACTCTCTCCTATATTAACACCTAATTTTCCATCTCAACGTCCAACTCCTTTGCTTTAACATATATCATTTGTTTAGAGATGTTTTAGTTTATTATTAACTTCATTAGTATAACATCTACACGTGTTGACTTGCTAATTTGAGACGTTCAATAATGTTTCATTTATACTTATAAGTATTAAACATCTAATTTAATATGTTTTGTAGTTTTATTTACATTTTATTTTTATATTATAAATACTAAACGCCTAATTCAAACCGTTTTGTTCCGAGACTTTATGTAATCCTAATTATTACATCATATCAACTTTTATAGAATTTAGGTCACCATACCATTAGTAACCACAAACTCAATAAAAGTTAGCGAGTACATAAACCTTTTATTCTAGTATAAAGAGTTTGGGCAATACCCTTTAATGCTTATTTGTTTAAACTCATGAAATCATACAATTAAAGTTCCGGTAAGAACTTGAACATTTGGATTGCAAATACGTATATTGTAAACGTTATTTTTCACTATTATAAGAAAGAAACTTAAAGGCGTAATGTATTCGACGATTTTAGAAAATAATATTTGAATTAAACGTTGGAAATGTAAACTATGGTCAACTAATTATTCACGAAGACGCTACGGGTATAACCACGAACTAAAGAAATTAATACACCCAGTGGTAAAAACGGTTATATTTCAAAAACGATATTCTCCTTAACTTAACTTGGGAAAATACTGTAGTGGAAGTAAAATGAAATATTAAATATAGACTTTGTAAAGGTATACTGATTAGTAGAATGTAAAAAAGAGGTGTCGCTAATATGCGGCATAGTTTATGACGTAGAAATTTCTTAGGTACATAAAACAAACAATCTATGGAAAAAGGTAAATGGCCGAAAAATACATCCACCACTTGGGTTCAAAAAGAGGATAAGCTACAAAAGTTATTCTTTACTTAGTTTAAAAAGAAGTTAAAGTAGCAAAGATTATTTACTGTTTGGAATTAAAATAAAAAACAGCTGTAAAGTTCATTTTCCACTAGGGCTTAAAAAGAAGTAGGGCTGCAAAGATCATCCTCAATTCGGGTTTAAAAAATGGGAGGGTCTCAAGGGTTACATTTTACTAATATTTAATCGAGTTATTCTATGACGGAGAAATTAGGAACCTATAAAAACGTTTACTCTTCTGTTTAAAAAGACAACCCTTTATATTACACTAAAAACGCTCTAGAAAAGGAAAACGGCGTTTTCGAAAGGCATATGGGAATCTTTATAAAAGATGAACCTTTTTCTGACTACACCAACGACACTTAAACCCGTTCAGTACCTATAAATACGTTTACTTTATGAATAGGAAGAATAATCCATCTAACCGCGTTGAAAATGTTTTTTTTTTTTTTTTTTTCAAAAAAAGACGTTTTAAAAGAAAATACGAAAGGCGACAAAACGTTATACGAGTCTTATAGACTGATACTCGCAGATGAGAACCTATACCGCAAATTTTGGGTCCATTTATTTCCTATTGATAAAAACGATAGAATATTTTCGTATATGGGAAAGTTAAAGATTGGAATTTCCCAATTAGAAAAGCGAGCGTTAAATACAGATATTAAAGTGAAAACCGCCAAAATGTGGTATTTCGAATAGCGTATTATAGGTATTTTCTAACATTCTTTTCTTCGTTATTATTAGGAGGATTATATGATCTAACCCTGATAGATCACGTTTTTAATACCTTTCAACGAAGTTGATCTTGTATTTTTCGTTTTGAATTTCTTATTAACCCTTACATTATACATCATTCTCTCTTAATATATTATTCACTGCTAAACTAATACATTCTTACTTTAAAAATTTACCAATAGCTACTTACTTAATTTATTTCATCTTTTCAATATGCTGTTTAACGTTTTACTTGCACATCATCACTTTCAGAACTTATTACTAAAAAATTGCTTTAATTGTTTCAATATAATATTATTGTGTAGTCATTTGTATATAAGCTGGTTTATGCTAGAAAAATATAAAAACTAGGCAGTTAAATGTTGCCGAATGAAAAGGGGGAAAGGGGATAGATATTTTCGTTGTCTTCGTCATCATCATCCCTTAAGTCGTCTTTGTTATCGTTATGACCGCCGTGGTCATTTGCGTTACCGTCAACATTGCTACCATAAGGAAATATAAGCGCTTCTCATGCTTTAGGCTATATACCTTTAGATATAGGGTAATAAGCGGGGTCGGCCTTATCGCAACGTAAAATAAAAAAGTCGTCGAATGTATTCACGTAAAATAAACATAAATCCGGTTATTAAACGATGATAAAGGTTTCCGTTTCCGTCGCCTATTTATTAATACTTGGCGAAAAAATGTTTCAAACTTTATACTACGTATTAAGAAAGTAGATATCAAATGAAAGAGTCTCGAATTATATAATAAGAGAGTAGGTAACTTACTGCATAGGCTGCAGGCATATAAAAAAGTCTCATCAAAAGGCCTTAACATTACTAATGCGGGGACTTACCCGTTACTACCCCATTTATAACGGTAATAACAGGTTAAAACGCCTCCGTTTTAACGGTATTCACCAAAAAACTTGTGAACGGCAACGAAAGTTATATATGATACGTAAGGCGTAGCCATAAGTAGGCCGGAGACACTTAATTTGGTACGTCTTTTTAACGTGTTATGTGCTAAAGCGGCCTTGCGACGTACTTGGGCGAAATTTAATTTGAGACGGCAAACCCGTTTCATCATTTTCGTCTCGTTTAAACAAAAGTGAATATTATCGAAAAAAGATTCGAAAGATGTTCATTACATACCCCATTACAACTCGCCAAAGTTGCGTTTACGGTGCTTGGGAAACGTCATAGGTAAAGATAGGGTTTTAACCTATAGCGAAATGGCAGAGTTTATAACTTTAGGCATCTATTATTATTACTCTTGTTATTTCTTCTATTAATATTGCTCTTGCTATTCATTATGTTATTACTGCAGCTACAACTAAGCAAAAAAGAAAATAAGAGAGAAGAGAGAAAGAAAAAAGGGTGTAGCGGCAGCAGAGGAAAGTAAACGAAAAAAGGAATTATTAGTAACGACGTGAACGGCTGTTACGTCTTTCACAACGCGTCAGCGTTACTATATCAAACAGCGCCGTTTACTGCGCAACTTCTAAGACAGCATAGGATACTATATAATGAAAACTTGCCGCGAAAATATAAAAGTGAGGTATGGATAATTTATGAAATTATCGATTAATACGAGAACTCCGTAAAGCTAGTTGAGGATTTACTTGGCAAGTGGTAACGTGTTGTTAAAAGAGGAAAGAAAAGAGTTTTTTTTTGCTTAGACCGAAGATAATACACTATTTTATACTAACTTTATAATACGTGACATCAATAATCACACCTATACAAGGTTCGCTAACCTTTCAAAACAAACTACAACCTATACACCTATTATTATCGAATGAACGATTGAAAGTTTGAACGAATTACACTATTATTATTAATTTATAAATCACAACCTCATAACCAATTAAAAGAATGCACAAAATATACTGTTATTACTGAGTCATAGATACGTGGCTTGATTAAAATAAAGATTACCAATGTGTATATTACTAGATATTACAAAAGTTAACAAGTGTGGGAGACCACGATTTCGAAATATATAGTGGAGTGTTAAGCCTCAGTAAATACGTTAACAAAGTGTATGATAAGGTGTCAATCACTAGGGTGCATATTAACAGAGTGTATGGTAAGGTGCTACGCCCCAGGTAAAAGCTTATAAACTTTCATTTAAGGTGTGTACTCTCTAGGTTCTTCTTCTCCCTCACATATACCTCTTTCTACCATATTTTGAATACTATACTATCTTCTTTATACCTTATCGTAAAAACGTAACCGAAAGAAATAAGGTGGTAAAAAGAAGACAATATCAATATGTTTAGTGTAACAATTTATAAAACGAAGTAAAATCAAACGCGTTTTGAGTTCAACGGTAAATAAATTCATGAAAAGGAAAAAGGATAATATAAATTACGTGGTGTGTTTTATATCAAAAATTGAGATGGATGGAATACCTGGTTTGTAGGAAAATATATAGTATAAATGTAACATATAGAATGTATTTTTTATATAAAGTGCAAATAATAAAAAATTTCGGGAAATGTTAACAAAGAAATCTGAAAATTTAAAGCGAACGAAACCAGTATATAATAGAACGATTTTAAGAAATTAGTTTTCAACCTTTAATAATAAGATGCAAAAGCTATCAATAGAGGTTCAAATCGTATTTTTCCAAGGTTATTAAGGTTTTACTGTTAAATTTGAGGCATATAGGTTTCTATTTTCTATGTTTATTAACATTGAAAAAAGAGATATTGAAAACCGTTACAATGTCAAATATATATATATCAAACGATTATAAATATATATAACTTCGGTAATTGAAAGCTAGTTAAGTAAAATTACCCATTAATCAACGTTAAGTTTTAAACGTTGACATGAATAAAAAAATAGTAAAAATATTTTGGAGTAAAATTAGAATTAGAAAATGTAAGGAGGGAAACGAGATTTAGAAGACTACATGTTTTGAAGTAGAGTATAAGTACTCTACTTCAAATCGTATACTTTTTCCAAAGCCTCCCAACATAGAACTTATATCCTGTTCCTATTCCTTATGCTCTGTATTATTTAGAGTAGTATCCACAAGTAGCTTAAATAGTTATTAAGGTTGAATATTTTCATCTTATTCAGGTATTGGGTCCTTGCGCCACACTCGCCATGAATACTAGCCTCACTCATAGCAGTACGTACCTAACATATTTAGAGTCAATTCATTGAAGGTATCACCATTTAATTTATATCCTATGAACAGCGATTACATCTTTTCAGCGTTATGTGTTTAGGCAAACGTGTAGAAAAAAATATGGTTTGTTTGACCAAATTTGGTTAAATTTACATACTAGGATGGCGCAGACTAGTTACCTAACAAGGATAGGAACATTTCAGTACGATACTGCAGTACGTAGATGGAAATCTGGCAAACTAATGAGATTTTTAAACAAACCAATTGGCAAATTAATGTATAGTGCTTTAAGGTTTTGTGTTTAAACCCTAAGTTTCACGGTATATTTATATTTCAGCCCGTGTACGGTATGTACCTGAAAGAGTGGCAACGGATGGAAGGACCAATCCCCATCCTTGGCTTTTCATGTCGTCGCTCTTGATGGCTATGGCGAAAGTAAAGAGATAGGACTGCTAGAACAACAGTCAATGGCTAGGTTGCTACTACATGTCTAGGCACTGTCGCAATGTGGTCTTAATTAGATGATTCAACGATGGAATCAAATCATACAATCCAATACAATAAATCATTTATTTATGTAACAGCTTTGTTATTGAAAAGCAAGGGTATAATGATAATTGTTGGGATAGTATTCAAGTGCAGTGCAGTTAAAGTTGACCGCGCTGACTGCAAGTCAATTGCAGAAGAGTGCTCAATTCAATGTGGGGCATGGGCCGAGCGATTGGCCATACAATGTAGTGTGCAGACCGGCTAGCGGTCTGTCAAAGTTAGAAGAAACAACAATCCACCACCTAACCATTACAATACTACTATTACTTCGACCACATTTCGAATCGATAACGTTACAACGTCTAAAGGCCTATTAATACTGGTTAGTACTTATCAGGTTAAGCATAGATAAGCTAGGTAAAAGAGGAAACTACTTTCCGATTACGCTTTGCATTATATTGCAAGGTAGAAAAAAGATTCTTACGAAAGGCGTTTACCAAATACGGTGGTTTCTACGGCAATAGGTAGAGAAGATCTCTAGATTGCGGCGGTCTCTATAGCAATTTAGAGGTGACAACGGTATCGCTACCGAAAACACCAAAAAATCTTTATTAAACTCTTCTTTTAAAAAGCTTTAAAATTAACCGCTAAAAGTCTCAAATCATCAAAAAGAAACTACCAAATTGCCAAGACATCTACAATTAGCAAACAACTAAGTCGTTACTACTATTAATATTATTGCAAATTGCAATTGTAAATCGCTAAATTCAAAACCCTTATGTCAAATAATGATTTCATATCTTTTCCAATATATTTATTAGTAGCCCTTAAATTTGTTAGTGCTTCCACTAGAATTGTATACGATTTAATAACCTCGCCGAAATACTTTTTAATGGCTCTCATCAAAGCCAACACCTAAGGAGACAAATCGACGTTATGCGCTCTCGACGCGCTTGCAAAAGATATCTAACCTTTATTGAAAGATTAAGAACCTTAATTACAACGTCAGATAACTGGATCTCCCCCAGAAAAAAAAAGATAAAGTTGTATACCAACCACAATACTATAGTTTCGAAACTTTTTATAGGGCTTTCGATATGTAGGGGTGTGAACTAAAAGTTTGAAAGTCTATATACCAGGTTTATAAATAGACTATTGTTGTTTTCGTCATTTATTTTAACAGATCCGGTTTTAGTAAGTAACGTATTTTAAATTTTCGTATCGCAGCGTACGTTATAAAAAATATTGCGAGCGGAGGCTCAGGCTTATAATTACTTAAGCTTTTTTTTTTCTTAACGTAAATCGACTAAACTCAAGGGATTTTTCAAATGATTTTCCCCATTATTTTGAACTACTGTAAGGTATCGATATTCCTAACGAATATTCCGGCCTTCCAACTACCTCGTTGATACAAAATCCCTAACCTTATTGATCCGAGGGATTATGTAGCTCTTTATGGCAATTTGTAACAGGATACCGGTTCTTTTGATAACGTAAAGGATTTTGCTACCCTCTCAGGGATTATAGAACTCCGCTTACAATCATCTTAAATATTTTTTTTACAACGTATCAACCTTTGGATGGTGGCTGAGAAGGCAGATCTATAAGTCTTTGTTATAGGTTTAAAGGGCTTTAAGTGTAACGTTAAGGGATATTATTTTCGATATGCTTTCATTAAACACATGTAATTGAACTCGCTCGTTATTGAGTCGGTAGAAACAACCTTCATTAGATTTGTTTTCTATTGTTCATATATCGTTATTAGGAATGAGCTTTTTCAAAATAGATGATACCAATACTCTTTCCCTTATTCAGAATAATTTCTGTTATATTTTATTGATCATATTGTATTTACGTAGTGAAAGGAGTTTTTCGCAGAAATTATATACCTTTTTTAAAAAAAATAAACCTCTGATCGAGATGAGAAAAGTGATAAAGACAAAAAATACGATTTATGTCAAGATTGTGCTACTCTACATATATCTATAAATATATGTGTAAAACGTTTTTACGGGTTTCATAACCTGAATTGTTTTATTTTTCAATTTTTAAATCTTTTAAATCTTTCTATAATAACAAGTAATTGAAAGCGATTAATAAAATGCACCGACTTAAATTTTATGATAATGATTATTTATTATAATATTTCCATTTACGTTGTGTATGCCCAGTCAAGTACGTTAATTATATAGTTGTTATGACCCAAGAACATCGGAGGGTCAGAAAACAAGCCAGTATGGGGCTAAGCCACTAAGAACCTGATGTCCAACACATCAGGTGGGAATATCTCTTATATCAGCAACCTTAGGGTTAGGGTTACGCACTAAGGATCATTGAGATCATGTTTCGATCCAACATGATCCAGCACTGAAGGCGTATGAAGGATTAAGGATATAAAGACACGGTCAGTACCACATAGATAGTATTTTCTTCATAGCTCTTCAGTTGTCAATCTAAGTATTCAGTCTCAGTATATTCTGAATAGCCTCACGGCTTTTGATCATTACTTGCACGGTTGCGATATTGTTTACTTAGCACCTCTGCTATCTTCTTGATAACATAAACCCTCCGACACCTTCTATATACTCACGGGTATTTAGTGTGATCATTACAATAGTTTCGATGAAAAAACACGTTTTGGGATCGTGTAAAGTGGCAATCTATATCACAGACAGGTTTTTGAGCTAGTAGTTACTAGGGTTCTAGCCCTAGCGATTTCTATGGTCCTATGATACTCTGGAGTTATCCTGTCACGTAATCAGGTTACCTCTTTTCTATAGCTTGTATCGGCTCTTTGGCAAAGAGTTCTCCCTCCTTTTCTTTATCCAGGATTATAAACAATATTCAAACGTCTTAAACGATAGCTTTAGTTTAGACCCTTCACATATAATTCTCGATTCTTTTTTACCATTGGTATCTTGATTACTTACAAATAGTTATAACCTAAAGTTATATCTTTTGACCTTTTAAACTTGGATTCTTAAGCTCTAGAATATTTCTTTGACATGCGTATTAGTGATTAATTTCGAAGCTCTCTAGTAATACGACACAACTAATTAACTGACTATTACAAACAATTTGCCGAAACTTAACGTATAAAACTTGTCGAACGAAACCATATCACTTATAAATAAGTTCTACGTAAAAAACAACAAAATACTGATATATTGGTCACGTTAACTAATATAATTTAACTACTTAAAATCGCTATCTACACGCCCATAACTTTGTAGTAAACCCCTTTTTAAAGGGGTTCCGCCTCCAAATTTCATATAAACGTTGTAACTATCATGTTGCCCCTTATTTAAAACCTGGTTCACGATTATGGAAACCTGAACTCCTCAGATTCAAACTACAATATGAACGGTTGAACCGATTACACCGATCGTTAACGAATTAAACGTAAACCATTCCATTAACTAATAAATTTTCCGGCGTTAAATCACCATTTTCAATAGAAAAAGCTACTATATTACGCAATTTACAATATATATATATATATATATCGGTTAAAAAACAAGTTTCTACTATTTTTTGAAATGATTCAAAGACATTAAGATTACCGTTATGAAAAATTACTTCGTTTATGGTAATAATGGCGATAAGAACAACTCTAATGTTTTTATAACAATGTTTTTCGTATATTATTACGACTCGAACGCGATTAAAGCCTTTACCACCTAATTTATAAGCCTAAAATAAGGAACTCATAAACTTCTTTACGTTTTTTAGAGTTTAGAATATCTTGTTTACGTAAATTGAAAGTATAATTTAAAACTACGCCATTAAACCATTGATCTTGAAAAAGTAATCAATGGTATATTCGCTAACACGTTATTTCCTCTTGAAATACCCACAAATTTCAACTATAAATTTCTTCCATGAAATCTATTGATACATGACTTGACAACTTCCATATTCGACAAAGTAGCGCTAATTTGTTTATTAATACTAAAACTGGAAGTATAATTTATAACTGGAATGGTAATGGTAATATATATATTGGTGATAGTGAGGGAAATATTATTATAATCGAAATAAACACCTTTTTAACCAATACTAAATGATATTTTATTTTGGTTAATTATTCGAAACTTTTTTGACGTAAGGACTTTAGCTTATGCCTGAAATTTAACGCGAATAGTTATCGTATTCATACCTAACTATAAAATTCCGCGTAACGAATAAATATCCATAGTATTGAAGCTAATGGCTGTATTTACCTTACTTTTATCGACAAGTTTATCGATTTTAAGAAGGTAAAAGTATAACTTTCGTATATAGTTACATTAGAAGATAGAGATACTTTAATTGGACCTATTACCATACCCCCAGCTTTTAAATAGCTTTCTTTTTATAATAGATTCACTTTACAATTTCGTTGAGTTTTTCAATGCTTTAGTAAATATAAGTTGTAAATATTATAAAGTTATAGGCAAGTAATTCACTTATAAATTAAAGTTGTCGTGTATTTCAATTCCACCCCAAAGACTCAGCAAAGTTACACGCTATATACTTAAAACTAGTTTACGGCCAATTGCTTTTATAACTTATTTAGACATTAATTTTGATTAATGCCGGTATCGAATTATGTCTATATCATTTATTATTTATTATATAACGTCATTATGGGAAAATTTTATATGGAATACGTACAAGTAATTTACCACGTTTTAAAGAATATACTGTTTTTGAGATAAGTGAGCAACTATGCAATGGAAGAAGTAGGTATTGCGTTGGCGTAAAAGGAACTTAAGGTTATTGGTGCCACCACCTTTCACACTATACTTCTTAAGATCCGGAGGAACCAATTTTTTATTACGTGGCTTGTCGCTATTTTACTCGAATATATTAATAGAGAGTTAACCACAAAGTTACTCGTTTTTATTAACGATAAGCTTTATGATATCTTTAAGGATTTAGCGCCTTTATTCGACAAGTTTTTAGGAGATAAGTTGTTTTTTTACCGTCTCGAAGCCGATTACGAAATCTTTATACAAAATAACAATTATTTACAAACTTTATAAGTTTTTTAGGAGCTGTTATACTAAATGTTACACAAGGAGCTTTGAATATTATAGAAGATGTAAACGAAATTACTTAACCAATACTATATTCATATAAATGACTCCTCAACAAGCGCCCTCATACTTTTCGTCCAAAACTAGAAAGCAGCTTACGTTTCTATATTAATTACCGTAAACTTAACGCTATTAGGACAACTAACCGCTATTATTTTCCCGTAATTAAAAAAGCTTTCGCGAATATTTCTCGAGCTAAATAACTTGTCAACTTCGACATTAGCACTGCTTTCGACAAGTTACGTATTGAAGAAGGCATTGAATAATAAACTACATTCAGTATACGTTTTGGATTTTTCGACTAATTAGTTACTACTTTCGGTTTTTCCGGTAAATTGATTGCCTTTTAACGATATATTAACAATTTTCTTCATTCATTTATACATGTTTATTTATTTCGCTTACCTTCAAAACATTTAAATGTATTAAAATAAAACTTTGAATAACGGAAATACTAAGCTTAAACGAGAATTTCACTCTTTAAACGCCGTTAATTTCAATAATAATATATGAAAATACATATTCGGTGTTTAAAAAACTAAATATTCGGAATTCGTTATTAAAGCGGGAAGTGAAGTACATATAAAACCGTAGAATATCCATTTTATTCAGAAATAAGCGGCTTTATATTAGTAGTAGAAATTCTATTTTTCCTAAACTTTACGAACCTTTAACGATTACTTATTAGGGACAAATTTATAATCATTAGCCCTTGAATTCGTTTAATAAAAGAAATTGTCGCTTTCCGGTAAAAGCCCTAAAAAACCTAATTTTAACTGACTCAAATTTTCCTTCCTCCTTAAACTAGTTTTCGCCTAATGGGACTCTAACCGAAAGCCTTTTTAAATGCTGATTGTTCCGGTTGTGCCTTAGGGAACTACCTACTCTGATAGAACAATGACGGTATCTTACGCTGAATGGCGTATGAATTTTATCGTTTATTATTTATTAAATATAACTATAACATTCATGATAAAATATTATTATTGATGATAAACGATTAAAAAGTATGGAATACAGAAATCGGGGGTATGGCTCACCTGTTTACTATACTTACGGATTATAAAACCTTGAAATACATAAAATTTACTCAATGACTTTCCGAAAGGCAACTCCGTTAATCGCAACGATATTTTCAATTTCATTTAAAAATAATTTATAATGAAAGGGCTAATTATATACGGCCTGATACCATATTTCGATAGAGCTATGATATTCCTAAAAAAGACTTTTCAACCCCCGCATTTTAGGTCGAGAACTACAGTTTTTGCGCCTTAAATAGGTTTTTTCCAAGTCGCTTCCATGCATTCACATCTTTCGACTTACTATCTTTAACAATTTTATTCGGAAGGGTTATAACCTTTTTACTAATGCCGACCTTGAAAATAACTAAAACGCTATTATTACCTAAAATGTTACCTACTCCTATTTATTTCATGAAATATGTATAAGCAACCGAAGTTTCCCTACCGATATTTGTATCAACAACAACTAAATACCTCAAGTTTTTATGTAAAAATGTTTAGTAAAAAACGATCGAATTTTGCGGTTTATTAACCGTATTTAGGTTCCTACTTATCAATCGCCCACTACCACGTTAATCCGAGCTACATATAATTCACTTTATATAAACAGACCAAGTCAAAACTTTACCATCTTCATATTAATTGAAATATATTTCAACCGGGTTTACACCGTACGGTCCAACGCTTTTGCCGGAATTTCGATATTTATGGGCGAACAACCTATTGGAAAAATCATCGGAAAGGATTTTTTTAAGACCTTACTATTTTTCAAACAGCTTTGGAACGAGTTTTAGGTCAATTTTATCATTGATTTCCCTGAAAAACAAACTAATAACCTACCTTGCTTTATAGCTATCACGGATTGTTTATGTAGAGGTGTTATTTTGACGACAAAATACTATAAACGCCGATATTATGTAAAACTGTTTCTAAAATATTATTTGATGTTTCTCGGATTCCTTTACATTTTTAATATCAATCGGGATTTTAATTTAATTATTAGGTTTTATAAACGTTATTATGATTTAACAAGGGTGGAATAACATCGGAATACCGTATTTTCCCTCGAAACGAATAGTATACCGATCGTGTTAATTCAAAGACTTAAATATATATACGTTTTTTCGTCGTTTATACCTAATTCGATTATATCACGTATTACCTAGTTGACATTTGGCTTTAAATAATTACAATACCATTATTATTGGTATAAGCCTGTATTTTATAATATATACCTACTACATTTATCTCATATAACTTACTTAACATTTATTCATTTTAGCTGCCTATATCTGAATAAAAAAGATTTCCTCTGGGTTTATATATACTTCTCTTTATGCTTAAATAACGAATACCTAATATTGAAGTTTTTAAACGCTAAGTTTATATTTGGATATATTTTGATTGAAATCAATGGCATTGAAACAGTGAAATGGCCGTTTAACATTATTGTTATCGTTATTAAAAGTGTTATTGAAATGTATCAAAATATCGTTAAGGTAAGGGAAATAAAAACCATCGAGAAATAAATGAAGCGAATTGTTAATATATCTTTAAAAGGTAATCAATTTACCGGAAAATCCGAAAGTGGTAACGAATTAGTCGAAAAATCTAAAAATTATACAGAACGTAGTTTTTTATTTATCGCCTTCTTTAATTAGATAACAAATTTGTTTTTTACATTGTAAATTCGGTTATCTTCTTTCATACCATGAATATTATAGGTTGTTATCAGCGGAAGATACTGCAAAAGCATTAGAAATAATATAGATTCATATATGTCTGGAACTACTAAACGTTAATATTCAGAACTAGTTTAACTGTTTGGTGACAAGGTTCTAAGTAAACTTTAAAATGATATAAATTTAACATAAATAGGTACTTATTAAGACTTATAAAAGTATAAAAAGATTAAAAGAGTATACATGTCGTTTTTAGAAGCGTATAATATCCTTAAGTTAGAGATTGAAAACTTTACTGATTAAATGACATGTTTTTACATAGCAGTAAAAAGCCTAAATAATACTATAGATCTCAACGATCAATTATTAATGCTATTGAGTTTTGGAGTATAATCTCATTTAATAAGTAAGTCTTCATAATCAAGAAACAACTAAAAGAAAGCTCCAACGAATATTGAAGCTTCAAAGAAACTACAGAGTGAATTCACTATACGTTCAGTTAATGATGCCTTTAATATAAAAAACGGCTCTTTTATTGGTAGGACTTTAGACATTGCAACGTTTTCGATTCCATTGGTCGAAGCAAGAGTAGTATTGCATTGGTCAAGTGGTGGATGTATTGTTCTAGGTTTGGCAGACTGATAGCCGATTTGCACAGTAATTTGTATGGCCAATTGCTTAGCACATGCCCTAGAGTGAAGTGCAGCGTACTACACTCGACTGATACCCAATGCTGTAAGTCTACACAAAGCAATGCATTCAACTTGAAATTCAGTATAATCAACTTTACTGTAAGTAAAGTTGACCTACTGCACTGCATTTAATACTATTCTAACACCTTTATTGATTGACGTTTTCATTTTAACATTGTAAAACGAAGTTCTTATATATAGATAACCAGGTAAACGGGAAACTCAATTTAGAGTCTTGAGTTTTTCCAATCAAAAATATCTCATAAAATAATGAGAAGTTTGACAATATTGAGTATAACCCAAGTTAAACCTTATACCAAAGCGATTATCCATATAAATCTTCAACAAGAAAAATTTAGTAAATATAACCCACCTCTACCAATAATTAATAAACCAATGAAACGATGACTACGCGACTGATTATAAAAAAGGAGTAATTATGAGTATAATAGATATAAACGAGAGAGAATTGACATAACTACTTGAGTTAACAAAGGGAAAAAACGATTGGGACCTAGCTACCAAACTTCGCTTATACAGAATTATCAAAACCCTGGGTAAACCTTTTAAGGAAAGTAATAAGGTTAATATTTATAGATTCCTTATACTATAAGTTGTATAGTTTGTCTTAAAACGCGACTTTTACTTTAACGACTCTAACGTTACAGTTTTTAAATAGGAGATCATTGACAATGTTACAGGAATGACTACAGATAATATATATGAAAAAGTTACGTTCAATCGTCGAAAATGAAATAATAAAGGTAAAACCTGAATCTTGATGCGATAGTTAACGGTTTAAAAGACTAGTTAACGTTTAGTAGTTATATTAGTAACAAATCTGTTAGTAAGTATCAATAAAAGGTTCATTTTTAACAACCGTAACATTACCTAACCAAACATGCAATTAACTATGAACTTACAAAAAATTATTTAATTAATATCACTTTCAAAACTCCATAATAAGTATCTAGTGATAATAGTTATACAATAAGTTGAACTATTATATAGATTAGCTACAATGAACATATTTTTAAAAACTGACTAGTTATACTTTAAATTCAAAATAGATATGAAATCATGAACGTATTACTTATTTTCATTTATTACGTAAACGGATAACAATTTCAGTATAATAGGAAAATAAATTAATGATATAATCTTTATCGAATTTGAGAATTTCGTGGTCATAGAATAGTATATGATTGAAGATTCGAAGTTTTCAAATTGTAAGTCGATTATGACTTTAATTAAAAGCAAGCATCTAAACTTCAACAAATTATAATCCGAATGTATATTATTACTAATATCAAATACCTTGATTTTAGTTAAGAAGATTAATGTTGGAATAATAGTAACTGTTATTTTTAGTAAGTTAATTGCAGTTTAGTCAAGTTAATCATAATATCTGCAAATTGATTGTAGCTTATGATATTTGACTGCATTGACTGAAAGTCAAGTGCAATAGGATCCAACTTCAAAGTGGGGTATGGCTTAAATCCGTTGGCTATATAAATTAGTATACAAACCAACTAGTGGTCTGCCAAACTTAGAAGTAAAGAATATCACCACTTTTAATGCAGCACCAGTTACTTTAACCATAGAGATTCGAATCAACTACGTTGCAACGATAAAGGCCTTTAGCTAAGATTAACAAGACTAACGTTGTGAAAACTCAATTTTATTTGGAATAACGTGTCCTTAATAATTACATGGCGATTTTATGCTAACTGGTGGCATTATACAACCTGTTGATTGTGTTATAAGTTTAAACCGCGTGAATAAGAATAATAACCTATTAAATAAATAATTGAAGTACAAAAATTTGACAGAATGATCAATATAGTTTTTCTTAACCTATTGAATACTAAGCTAGTGGTCTTTACAAACGACTCCTGCATATATAATATTAATCTATCATCGCAAATCGACTTGTTTATAATAATTGTTAGCAGGAATAAATTACAGAATAAGTAATTCGCCTTCACTAATAACCTGATTAACTCAACTTTCATCAAGTATAAAAGGGTCATATGAAGCGTACTTACTTCCGAAGTTTATGGTATAATAGCTGGCTTTAATATAAATATATTAATATGGAAAATATTTAACGTTATCACCAAATAATTTAGAATTTCACCTATTTCGATCGTTATTCACACCGATTTACGAAGTTGATTCGAGTGTTTTTTCAAATTCAGAATGAACAATAAGAAATATTTAATAATACGTAACTGCTTTCTACAAAGTTTATAAATACAGGTAAATTAAATAGTCCTATTAAATCGATAGAAAAAATGAACCGACTAAAGCCACAATAAATCATACATAATACATAGCCCTAAAGAGGTTTACAAATAACAGTAAGCCACTTATACGAATCGAAAACTATATCGAAAAGTTACTTGTTAAAATATTACCTAACGATGAATAAAAACAAAAGCAAGCATATCTTAGTAAATTAAAAGAACTCCTAAACTATGAACAATACGGATTTAATTGATTGGTTTGGTTATGTTGGGTATGTAATTGTGTATGTATTAAGGGATTGGAGTATCAAAGTGATAAAACATTTGTTTGCGGGATTACAAGTGGTAAAAAGTGAAATTGCCATATAGATGGTAGTGGGGAAGATATAAAGCATTTACTCTGCCGAAAAGTTTTCCTACAATACATACTAACACCACAAAACAAAAAGCCGTCATTATTGGAATAACGCTCAAGTGTAATGCAGTCAAAGTTGACTGCACTAACTACAAGTCAATTGCAGTAGAGTGCCCATTTCAATGTGGGCCACGGGCGAAGCGATTGGCTATACAACGTAGTGTGCAGACCGGTTAGCGGTCTGCCAAACTTAGAAGAAATCACAATTCACCACCTCACCATTGCAATACTACCGTTACTTCGACACACTTCGAATCGACAACGTTGCAACGTCTAAAGGCCTATCAGCAGCAATGTTTATAGTTCTCATGCCACAGCATTGGTTCTTGTAGTCAAGTGCTGATGTGGTGAAAATTACTGGGAAGAGTGTTCCACTACAACTAATAGGAGGTGCTGACGCGCTGCACACACTTACGAGTGCAGTTACAGTGGAACATAGTTATGAATACATAGTTATGAATTTACTTTGTTGAATGCTATCTCGCAACTTGTTCCATCTTCATACATGCCTGTGGAGCAGATACCGCCGGTAAACAGCTATGTAATGGCATGAATGCAATCTCGTCAATTATTGACCAATGAATATAGAAATCACAATGCCATGGGTGGATGCATATCTGACTTCAACACTTGATCTGCACCAAACATTTCGATTCCGCTTAGGTATCTATTCCAAGCCCCACTTTGTTAACGTTGCGGTAGTAAATATAATTATATTGCGCAGTGCCACCCAACCATACCTGTACTTCCCTAGATTAATTTCTGCATGTTAGAACGTGGGGTTTGGCGTCACTGTTTTTTATACTCTGTACGTCTTGTCAGCTGGGATGACATCCTACCGGCGGGGCGGGACGGGTGAATTTTGGACGGAGTTTGGTGTGCCGCAGCTGGGAATCTGCAGCTGCAGCAGAGCCTCATCAGGAAGGCTCTGTCTGCATGTTGGCCCCAATTTCCCAACCTTGGCTACTAGTAGATTCTGTCGCGGACGTGGGACATTGGGACATGTGCGCAAGTACTTTATCGAGGTTTGTCGGCCTACCGGACTATCTTGTGATGCCGGCGCAGGGCGTGGGGCGGTGGTAAAGCCCGATGTACACTCGTCAATCCAGTTCTACCTAGGCCATACTTAGGTAGTCGAAGTTCACAATCCTGCTGTGTCATGTGAGAGTCACGTTGTTGTTCATTTGTGATAGGCAGTAGCCAATATTCCGTAGGTGAGCACAAGTACAGCAGGGAAGGTCCCTGTACTATTTACATAGTACTACTGTGTGGCATGGATATGGAAAGGGCCCCCTGTCAGGTATAAATGGTTCATGCATCCACCTGAACAGGGATGAATTCCCTCCCTGTCGGTTCCTGCCAGGGGGTCCTTTCAATACGTAAGTTCGCTACCATAACTACTAGCAGTGCCGTAATCTGCCCCACTCTTACCTGGTTCACAGTGTCCAGGATCTTCGTTCCGGACTTGAAATGGTATCCGATAACAAACCCGGCGAACTGGTCGGACTCAAACTGCACTTCCCCGGACCATGACCATGGACACGAGCTCATGACTAAATGCCCTCAACAAATACAAGCATCCTGACAATCGGAGTTATCCATGATACCGAAACTGGGCGACCGGGACCTGTCACAACCACGTTCGTAGAGGCCTATCGCTCTGATTGCAGTGTGCTCCAAGGGTTAAAGCGTATCGTGGCACAAAGGATATCATGGTCGCTTATCACCCAAAGCCTAATTAACGACCAACACGGCAGGGGAACACCCAGGCGATCCGCTTCGGACCTTATTACGCCCTTTACCTACGATATCAACTAGTACGCCCTAGCAGATAGTGAGGTCGCTTCGATCCTTTTCCGCGATATATAAAACGCCTTCGACGCCCTCCTACATAATCGCCTCATATAAAAGATACGGCGTTTAAAGTTTTATCGAAACTTACTTGCTCCAACCAAAAGTTTTTTTAATAAGTAGAGTAGTAAGGGTTCGATATTAAACAGTAACCATAAGTTTTTCGAATCTTAGTTACAACATCTCTTAGGGCTCCCCCCTTTTTCCCGATTCTGTTTATAATTTATATATTGAACCTGACAAAGATTTACTTTAGTTACATCTTTTTTCACGTCGACAATGTCCTATTTTTTAGGATTTTGGATTTCTTAAAAACCAATACTACGGAATTTAAACCCGACTTACAAAAAGCAAACTAATGAACAACTAATATTGAATTTATATTTACATATTATCAGATGTCAAGATTGAACTTAATTTACAAAATAATGCAACCCCTTTGTCTTTTTCGTTGCAGTATGAGTACATTCAATTACAAACACTTTATTAAATATAAAAATCCCTAATATACGATAGTAACAATTTTGGTTCGATCGAGCTTTATTAGGATAAATATACGTCAGTGAATGTATAATAAAGGTCATAAAGGTCGCGCGACATTACTATTGGTAAGGTCTGTCTCGTATACGTTAACGTAAGAAGAAGTAAAAGATATAATAGTATTTATGATAAATAGGTTATTTAAAGGGAGAAAAGGTATCTAGAGAGTGTACGCTTCAGGTGAGAGCTTATAAGCTCTTACCTAGAGCGTGACACTATACTATACACTCTACCAACGTCTTTTCTGAGGCGTGGTACGTTATCATGCACTTTGCAAAAGTGTATTTTGAAGTATAACACGTTGTTATACATGTTGTAAAAGTGTATCCTGTAGCGTGACTGTTTATTAATTACAAGAATATATGATCATATTTATATAGATAATCTTTTCTTTTTTGACACATTTTGTATTTATAATGCAATAGTGACAATGTAATTTATTTAAACTTTGAATTAGTCATTTAGTAGTAATAATGCAATTTATCCAAGCCTTTAATCAATCGTTTAGTAGTAACAATACAATATATTTGAACCCTCAATTAGTTGTTTAGTAGTGATAGTGTAATTTGTCTGAGCCCTCAATAAGTTGTTTTTCAATAATAGTAGTAGTAATATAATTTATTTAATATCCTAATTAGTAATTTTGATAACGATAGTATTGTAATTGGTAATAATAGTATTGTAGGTTTTGAAGGGCTAGCTGGAAAGGTTGGTAATTTTTATAGGAGTATAATGATAGAGATGTACGTGTTAATATTACGTGTTTTTATAATTAGAACGAAAAGATATATCGTTAACGATTTAAGCATAATTTCTTTCTTTTTCTTGTTAACGACATGCTTTCACCCTTAAGGTAAGCTTTTACTAAATTATTCGGACTTTCGTATAAATTAATCACTTGACTAATGTTATATTTTGAACATTTTTAAACAGACGCCTTATAAAAACAAAGGCTAATGGCGGCGTTTAGCGCGTTAGCGTCGTCGAGATAAAGCTGTAGTCGTCGTAACTTGCCACCCCCCTAGTATTTACCCTTCTAGCATCGGTAGGATATCCTAAATCCTGGATTTTATTTTCCTTACGTCGCCCGCTGCCGACTAAACCATTACCATTTTTTCTCACCTGCCGTCGACGAAGCCGCCACCCTCTCTTATTCTACTCCCTTTCCTCCCTCCCTTCTATTCCCCACCATTTAGAGGGAGGAGCGGAGGGCTTTTAAGGTTATTAACCTTACCCTTTCGCTACAAATAAAGATTCTATTACTTGTAGCAACTTCTTACCACCGAAAACGTAACATCGCCGAGTTGTAACGCGGTACGTAATAATAATCCCCTTAAATCGTATTATATTAATTTTTATATAAATGAGATGGAGTTGGCAGAGAAGGCTCGCCATTTAGAGGCGTTTTTTGCAAGAGTACGTCGTGAGGTTTTTTTAATGCGTAAAGCATAGAAATAGTATATTCGAGTTCGCGTTCTCAGACCATTAATAGATACACCTTATATACCATACGTCTCGTCCACCGTCGCAAGCAAGTTATTGGCAATTAACTCCAAAACAGGGGTTGTTTGTTCTGTTGCCATGGTTACAAACGAATTAATAACGGGTATATTCTCATTCTGTTGGTTTTAAGATTATTAACCAAGACTTCATTATGCGCCCGTCGTTTTTACGATAAATTACACATTTTCTTCATACGTAATCCCATGTTTAACTATTTATTACGTATTTTTTTAGTGCCTTATTCGATGCTTTCCCCCCAAAAAAATTAATACCTAAAATAAAAACAAATTCTTAATACCTAAATGAAAACGAAGTTAATTAGTATTAGGCGTTAACCAATGCCCGAAAAAATATGGCAACCACTATTATTATTTAGCTGACGGGCCTGCGTATGTATTACGTAAGCGAGTTCGATACCGTTATCGTACGGCATCATAAAAAGGATGAACCCACCCTGTATCTATTACTCAAGAGTATGTAGCCTAAGGCGTGGGGTCATCTTTCTGGCGACAACGCCGATAACAGCATTAACATTGGAGGTAGCGTTAGTAATGACGGCGACGATGACGGTGACGGCGACGGTGAAGGAGACAATGACGAGGACTAAAATAACGTAGCCATTGCCTCACATTCACCATTTGGAAATAATTAACTACGATCGTTAATGTTTGCCGCTTTGGCTAGTTTTAATAGAGATAGTTGTATAGAAATGAAATTGTATTTATAAAAAACCCATAATGTAAGTGACGAATGGTAGAGGTAAAGTGTGATAATATATCAGTAAAGTTGTAAATAGTAAATGTTAAAAGTGATAATACGTTAGAAGAGCGGTAAATAGTAAATATAAATATTGATAATATGCTAGAAGAGTGGTAAATGACCTATTTAAAGCGAATGTAATAAGTGCAAGGTTTAAAAATAAAAATAAACGAGAAGTAGTACTTTTATTTAGGGTTAGGTTATAAGACCTTCTGTATAATGTTAATAAAGAGGGTATTTGTAGATATAAGCGCCTTTAATACCCTATTTAGGGTGTCTTTGGTTATCGTATCCGTTGGGTTCGATTTTTATCGATTTATTTCGTTTTATGAGTTTCGCAGCATTTATACAACTCTTGTAAGGTTATAATATCGATTATTGGGCGTTTTTCGTTTTTAGTACCAAGTTTTATGAGGTATTTGCAAAGGGAAAAAGACTTGATATAAACCACTAAAGTGAAGAATTTGAAACCAAAATTCGAAATGATTATTTGGACCATTATCTTTATAGTATTGTTGGAGTCGAATTCTTTAACTATCATAGATTTCAAAGATTAAAACTTTTCGAGAATCCCGCTATCATATTGTTAAGATTTAATAGATAATATTGTTATAGAGGGTAGATTTGTTTCAATTTGATATTCTGGTACAAAAATAGGCATAAGTTTCATTTACGAGCTATAATTGGTATTATTTGCGGAAACTCAATTAATAAAAATAAGAAGCTTTGTTATACGTATATCAAGTGTTATAAAGTGGAGGTCTAGTTTCGGATTACTGTTTTGCTACTTAATGCATTTGTTAAACGCTTTATATACATCATTCGAAGGGTTACTTTAACATTATGTAACGATAGAAAAGTTAAACATTGTTTTCGAATGTGTAACCGATAAAACTTATGCTTCATGTATATATTAGCACTTATATTTGTTAGATCGTTTTATGTTAATTAGGTTAATAAAGGCAATTGTATCCAATTTCCCCTTTAGTGCAAGCTTTATAATTCTTTTTAAAACGTGATTATTATACCAATAAAATTAACCAGGCGGTTTTCCGTTAGGTAGACTTTTGGTTTAGCTTTGAAGTTGGTTTCCTGAACTTCATTTTCCTTGTTTGCGTAAAACGACATATTGCACAGTATAAATGTATTATTGGTTTGTATTCCAATAATAGTAAGTGTTGGAATAGCAGTCAAATATAGTAAAGTCAAGTCAACTAAACTGTCAGTTTGGTTGATTGTACTAACTGCAAATTGGCTGCAGTTTATGAGACTACACTGCAAATGTAGTACAGTAGGTGCCCACTTCAAAGTGGGGTATACGTCAAAGTATTTAGCTATATAAATTAGTGTACAGATCGGCTAGCGGTCTGCTAAACTTAGAACTTACAACTCAATTTAAATAATTTAAATACAGTATTAGTTACTTCGACTATAGTGATTCGAATCGACTACATTGCAACGATAAAGATATATCAATACTGATTATTTCTTATTAAGTGAAGCACAGATTAGCCAAGTAGAAGAAAAAGCTATTTTTTGTTATTGCGCTTTGTTTCGGCAAGGTAGAGGAAAGGTTTTTGTGAAGGGCCCTTATAAGCTGTGTAGCTATTCGTGGTAACAAGTAGCGAAAACTTATAAGCTGTGTAACTATTTGCGACAGTTTATAAGTAGGCGACGGTATTGCTGCTAAAAACGCCAAGAAATCTTAATCGATTCTTTTTAAAGAAAAACGTTAACATTAACTGCCTAAAAATCCTAAAGATCACCAAATCGGAAAATTGGCAAACGGCTAAGTTAGTATTATTGCAGCTACTACTACTACGGGTATTACTATTACAAACTTTAAATCGAAAAAACGACTAAATCTCACAAACTTTTACATATATCAACTTTAATGGCAAGCCTACGACATATCACTTAATATTATCCCTTTTCTCTTTGAATCTTTCATTTCTCGTTATAATAGCTTTAGTTAACGCTAAGATTAATATTGTTACCGATTCTATTCGAAAGGAAGAAATTATAAACCTCGTATTTACGTTCGTTAAACACTTCAACAACAACTTTTGGCAAACGGAATCTAATAAAAACTTTACTTCCGAATATATAACAAGTTATATCGGCTATTAAATCTTTAATTTGGACTCTACCGCACGTAATAAAGGATCTGTTGCCTTCGATAACTTTTAAGAATAGTTTAATAAATAGACCTTAGACATATAAAGGACAATGGTCAGACACCTTAAAACTATATTAAAAAATGAGTTAACTAATAAATGGGTCGACCTCTCTGTAAAAAGATGGAATAATGGTAATTTTGCCAAAATATTATGTAGATACATAATGAATGAAAGTCTTTAATATATTCGGAAAGGAAGTAAGGGGGTCACTTACGATAGCATCCCTTAACACCACTATATACGTTCGTAAGGCGCTGCTTAAGCCCCAATAAGTTTTTAAACCCTTTCATCCAATATTAACGGTTTAATACCACTATTCGTAATGATATAATTAATAAATACACCACTAGACTTTAAGTTTACCAGTTAATTAAACAGGAACTTCAATGTACCCCTTAATACTAAAAGAATTATTATCAAATTCCCTGCGACGGAAACCCTTAAGTCTTTTACTCTTAAGCTCTTTAACACATCCAGTTTTAACACTCAAATTAAGGAACGAATTAATTTAAACACGAGTTTATTGTAGGCACAACTACTGACTTTTTCCCTCTAAATTCGGTAAGAAGTAACTATCTTGTCTACTAGCATTAACTTTAATATTAGTCGAGGGATTCGAAGGGTTCCTAAAACTAACACACCACCTTTCCACCTTAATATGTCCCTATGGTGGATACGTATTACGCGGTAATTACTAAATTCATCAAGATATCTAAAAGAAAGGAGAAGTAAAATGGTAAGCTGTATAACGAATTTCACGTCAAATTACGCTCGTTTTTTAACATTTTCCGCTAAATAAAAATCAAATTACCATGTTTTTACTCTTTATTTCCAAATAGCTTTACCGGCTAATCTAAGGATTACTATCTTCGGTACCTTAAGAATTACTTCTCCTTTCGCGAAATTTACGATAGTTCCAAGAGCTACTTTAGATACAATATTAACCTTACCTAATATTATACCGACTGAAATATCATTAAGTAATTTTATATATTAGATTACAAAAAATAGATTAAAAGCATGATAAGCCTCCTTAATCAGATGTTTAATAGGCCAATCTTTTGTCAAGAAGTAATAAGGAATGTAGAAATCGCAAAGTCACCTTTTGCTAACAAGTTCGGCAAACCGTTACAAGTTTTAAAAGGTTTGAATCCACCTTATAATACTCTAACGCCATTTCTAAAAGGGTTTTTAGCCAGTTACATTTTTCGTTAATGTTCGTAACGACTTGAGTTTTAAGCTCGAATAATATATATCCCTGAACATTCAAGTTTGAAGACGACGAAAAAAACCTTTTTTATAAGTATTATATCGACTGTAAGTACAAAAATTCCCATCTAATACGGTTAACAAAAAGCCTGGACCTAAAAACGTAACCTAATTACGCATAGAAAAGGGAATTCTTTTCTTTTAAAGTTTATAAGCCAGCTAAATAAATTTAATTTAAGTTTAAAATCTAAAAGATACTAGATTTACAGTAAATGAGGTATATAGTAAACACGCTATACTGCCACCAAACTCGAATTAAAGTAGATAATATACAATATATACAATTTATTTACATCTAACTGAGACTATATACTACGCTTCACAGAATTTAAAGGTAATAAAGTAAAGAAAGAAATTAGATCTAAGATTACTGGTTGGCATAAAGATATTAACACTGGCCCAAAAACAACGTAAAAACTCGCTGACTATGCCTTTTTATACTTCCTAATAAGTAAAAACCCCTATCACCGATACGACAATAAAAACTCTAACCCTATACATCTCTTTAATATTTAAAATAGTTATGTGAAACGGGTTTTTTAAGGTATTATACCAAATATGAAAACAATACGGTACTTAATAGAAAACTATTCATAATACGTTGCATTATAAAAGGATACTAATAAAGCTACAAAACTTAATTACACAGATACTAGTAAAGTTAGGGTCGTCTTTAATCCTAAAAAAGGCTTTTTTATTAGAATCAACAACTATTACTACTGTCGTTTGCCCTATTATTATCCATATTTTGAAATCCCCTACCCTCTTCCTACTTTATCTTCAAAATATAAAAAACTTCGGCATTAAAATCAATGTTCAAATTGACGAACAAGTATAAGTTAAGAAATATAAAAGGATTTTACTTAGTCTTAAGTAAAAACACTTTTAGTTTTATCTTTAAAGGCTAAATTTGATGTTATTCAAGTTAACGAAGTTGGAACTTCGTTTACTACATCGTAGGTTTAATTAACTGACGGTTAATAAACTTCATAAAGTCTTAAAGATACCTAGTTACAAAGATATGAACTTATTAACGTTAAATATGTTTAAACGGTTTTACCACCATTATTAAACACACTTCCAAATCCTTTTAAGATTTAAATTTATATTGAAGGAAAATTGATACTTTAATTTTAATCTTTTTGTAAACATATTTTACCTAAACAACAAGCTCATACTTTACTTCATAAGGTTTATTGCAACTTCTTATAGCATTAAATTCCGTACAACTATTACGGCAAAGGAAGTATAAAAGGATTTACGCATTTTATTAATTAAAACATAACTTAGACTGCCTATAATACTGATTTATGACTTCAATATAAAGATGTCCCTGTTAAGGCTTACTAAGGTATTAGCAAGGTCAAAAAGGCTTACGCCCTATTACGAAAGGCTTACGATATTTTTACCCTATAAATTGGGAGCTTTACAATCCAGAAACACGGTTTTACGTAGCGGTGAAGGGTTTTAACAATATTATTAGCTTAAAAGATCTTATTAACACTTTACTGGTATTTAGGCCCTATCTATGTATAATAATGAAGTCGCCACTATGACTAAAAATTCAAAAACGTACTATAATATACAACAAAACTTTAAAAGAACTAAAAAAATAATCGGCACGTTATTAGGTTAACGAAGTCTTTAATACTAAAAACGGACTATCACTAATAAATGTACTATCCCTCCCTCTTTAAAGTAAAATCCTTGTATAACAAAAGTCTGGTAAATAGGAAAGACCGTATAAGATTTTAAGTATTATTAATATAAACATAATAATTAAAACTACTAATAGCTCTATTACTTTCCAACTACATCAGTTAAGTTGTATAAAAAATCCCTTAAATTTTATAAACATGCTAATGTCGATGAACTCTGAGCCAATAGAATTAATTAATATAATCATTTCAACCCGATCGTTAATAAGCTAATAAAACGTTGATGGCGTGGAAAACCACTTAAGAGGAGGATACACATTAAAAAGAATAACGGTGATAAGAACTTTAAGCCTGGTAAGGTATATATAACGGCATATGTATCTTAAAAGGAAAAGTCTAACAGAAAACTTGCCTTTAAGCTACGTATTAATGGCTTTATTGATACACTTGGCAAGCCTTATAAGTAAAAAAACCAAATGGAAATTAACGGTCTTTTTTTACGAAGAGTTAAACAATTTGTACGTTAACGCAATTTAAAAGACAGAACGTTACTATTTTTCATTCGAAGATGATTTAAAAAGTAATAGGTAAAACTACGGACTGGCTATAAGAAAATTCACAACGAATTATTTAAAAATAGGGTAATGGAGGTAAAACCTAAATCTTTACTTAATTATCTATAATTAAAAAGATTAAATAATGTTTAATTACTGTAATTATTACCAGTTTAATCAATAGCGTAAAACGTAACTTTTCAATCAATAGTTGGAAGATATATTAAGTATATGCGTAATTTAACACGGATGTTTAACAGATTTTATTATTAAAACTGCCGATAAAACCAAAAGATTCGTTTTCGGCCAGTATAATAATACGTTATATCAAGCCTTTTTATGGATGAGTAGAAATAAACGTTTATTGATTCTTATTATACCAGACGTACTTTAAAAATAATCTATATATATAAACTTTGATATTTAACCCGTATCTATCAATTACAAAAGGTAAAAACTTTAAAATCATAAATATATAAATGAACGATACCCTCCTCCTCGGAGATAAAAGGTTTATAATGAATAAATAACGTGTTAATGAAAAGTTAGGCCTTTAGAAGTGTAGATTAATTGAAAACTTAACTCATAGTATATAACTTAACTTTGATAAATCGTCAATTAATATTTCTAGTATTAAGGCTAAAAACTGCATTTATATTAGCTTACGCAAAGAAGAACAAGTTACAAGTTTAAAGATAATCGACAAGGCCAACGAGATAAATTATGAAGATACTCAAAGTAAATGGCATATATGGTATATATTGTTACACCATATTAACCAAAGGTATCGTATAAACTATCTATGATTACATAGGATTAGGACTCATAAAATAAAGACTTTAATAATTCAAATGCAAGTATTTAATAACAACCAAACCATTCGAGAATAAAATAAATATGGTTTCGGTAAATTTAATAAAAGCGAATTTGATAATTTTTGCGCACTGGTTATTTACTAATAATATGAACCTTATATTGTAAATCGGGTTTTGATAATAATCGTTGACGAGAAAAGAACCAAAAGGTAATTTATAATTACCAGAAACCTCGTATACCAGATATCCGTTAAATTTAAACGTATAATACGAAACGTATTGGCCTTAAAAGTCTATAACTTAATAACGGGCTTTAATATCGGTATACTAATTAACATTATGTTCAGGATTACTACTCAATAGTTATAATTACCTCTGATACCTATAATAGTATATATAAACTTCTGAATCCTTTACGAATACCTATTAAAATTAGGTATAACTAATAAAAACATCAAATAATAGACGTAATAACTTTAAAATAGATATAAAAAGCCCGGGAAATTCATAAATTTCGGTAAATTAACGGCAAAAATAACCCTACCGACGCTATAACTATGTTAACATCTAATATCGCTTTAAAAAGGTTTGTAAATAAAAATACGCTAACTGTACAAATCGAGAGCTACTTGAACTACCCAGCATGTGATGTAGAGGAATAGGGTTATCCTAGCAAACTTGAAAACAGTTAAGGCAGTGATATGATTGGAAATGGCCGTAAAGATATAGATAGCAATGCTAGTAAATTAAATTAATAACAATAGGTACGTAAGTAGTAAAGTATGTAATACATATATGTCTATAGCGAAAAACCTATGTACAGGAGTTGAAGAACAAAATTCTCGAAGGGAAGGAACAAAAAATCTATAGGGGGCCGTAATTAATGTCAATTTTTGTATTAATTAATCGGAATTTATAGAGGTTTAGATTATTGATTAAAGAGGGATTTTAGAGGTTTCCATCAATTATTAGCAGGCTACGCTGGTATAGAGGCATAAAACAAAAAGCCGTTAGTATTGGAATAGCAGTCAAATGCAGTATAGTTAAGTTAACTATACTTAAAGTTAGTTTATTTTACTGATTGCAAATTAACTGCAGTTTATAGGATTGACTGCAAGTATAATGAAGTAGGTAACCACTTAGAAGTAGGGCATAAACCAAAGCATTTGGCTATATAAATTAGCGTGAATACCGGCTAGCGATCTGCCGAACTAAGAACTCATCACCTTAGAACTAATTTCAATGCAGCACTAGTTAATTTGACCACAGTGATTTGAATCCACTACGTTTCAACAATAAAAGCCTACTAACAGTAGAGATAATATATCTTTCGCTATAGTATTTGTTTTTTTATACTGTCTCTGGGAATGATATATAATTTGTATAGATTTTAAGATGTGTACTCAAAAAAAAAAAGTGTAAGGACTAATTCACTTAGGCCAAAAAAATCATTTACAGAATTTTCGGCTATTTTTAGGATCAATTCCTTTATGTTTATACCCTTTAGCTCTCTAGAAAAAATCGTATACGTTTTTTAAGTGGTTCGTAACAACTTTCGTATTTTCCGATACCTTAAAGCGCCTTTATTAATATTTATTTGTATTCGCTTCCAATAATCTTAATTTTAGTTTTCCATATAGTGAAGTTGTAATCTGTGCTTATATTGTAAGTAATTCAAGTGAAAGGTTAAACATAAACGTTTATTTAGTAGTTAACCAGGGTATCTTAATAATCCATTGTGACAGCGATTCGTGTGAATTTAGCGGCTTAGAAAAACGTTACGATATGGATATTATAAATGATAAGCTATTTGTCAAGGCATATAATATTCATAATAACTTTGTAGTTAAAGTTTACGTTATTTTCAAAGTGGAATTTAAATCGCCTTAAAACTTATAAGTGTATTTGTTACTTATGGTAAAAAATTTTTGTAGCCTTTAGGGCTTTCTTTCCTACATTCGTGTCATTTTCTACGTAGGGTAGCCGTTAAAGGCGTTTTATAACTAAGTACCTAAATTGTCGATATAGTATATGTAATTTTTAGTTATATTAGTAAGCTTTTTCGATTATACGTTTTTTCAGGCAAAATTATAAGTGTTTAAACTTCAAAAGGAGAGGAATAAATATGTTATTCGAACCGCAAATAAGTTAGTTAGTTGTATTTTCAACCTTTTTTCCGAGTTGATTTATATAAGGTAACAAAAGCAAAAATGATGTTTTAAAATTAATTACATATAATTTAACTGGTTTAAATCGTATATTTATTAATATTACACTAAGTTACAACGTTTTACATTTTTTGGATAAAATATCCCGGTTGTTAGAATAGTATTACATGCAGTGCAGTAGGTCAACTTTACTTACAGTAAAGTTGACTATACTGACTGCAAGTTAAGTATATTGTTTTGAGTGGGCTTACTATATTGAGTGTAACTCGAGTACAGTAGGCCACACTTCACACTAGGGCACGGACCAAGCAATTGACTAAATAATTACTACGAAAACCGGTTAGCAGTCTACCAAACCTAAAATAATACATTTATCACTTGACCACGAAATACTACTGTTACTTCGACCAATCTAATCGACAACATTGTAACGTCTAATACCCTACTAACACCAGTACTTTTTTTTTGTCTAATTAGAACTTTGTAAAAAGTTTTGTAAAAATATCGCATTATCGTTTTTGAGCAGTTAAGATTGTTGTTACGCTAGTATTTAATATAATGTTTTAAAATTGGTTATTATACCTACCATATAGTTTAAATTAATACGTCATATATTCATTCAATATACTATTTTCGTTAGCAAAACCTACGTTTTGTAGAAATAAGGTATTTTACGAGTTTGCAAATACATGTTGGTCTGTTTTTCTATTTTGGATAATCACATAAGTTAAGTTATCCTCCGAGTCATTTTCTCCAGAGGCATAGTCGTATAGGTAAACGTCGAAATCCTTTTTGACGCCTTTGTAGTCGGTTGTATACGTTGTCAAATTAACTTACATTCGATATTCGGGTAGATAATTGGCTTGAAATTATTGTTTAGCATGAATTTACTCGAGTATCAGGTGGTTTATTGTCTATTAACTAACATTATTACATATGATGTAATGATTTTGTAGACCTGTAAAGTTTCGTATGCTTTTTTGTACATATAGTAATATACGTGGTAAGTTTTGTACTTGGCTATAAGGTTGCCTTCACCAGTATTCGTTTTCTCTTTGATTTCTGGGGCTCCCTCCTTGGGGTTTATCGTGTCTGCAACCATATTTTAGGGTTTTATGATTTTTATACCTGAAATATACTTGAATCGTCGATCTATAATGTGATAAATCATTTTAGCGAGGTTCATTTTTGTGATTTACGGGCTTTTATCTTTGGTCTTTCCGGTTATAAACATTAATCTTTAGTTCACCTGTTTACGTATCGAGTGTTTAAATAACATTTTCAGGTTTGTAGAAAAAGGTTCAAATTTATTTTTCGGTTTAAAAAACATAAGGTTAAAGTCCAAATTTTTACAATATGTTTTTGTAATTGTCTAAATAAATGGTTTATTGTCCTTGTATTTTAATTTAAACATTGTCTAACACCTTTTAAACTTTGATCTCAGGGTAATAAGTTTCTTTTATAACGCTTTGTTGGTATTTTTTCGTTAATTTTTAACGAATTTCTATGTAATACCCATTAAATTCTTATTATAAAGTTCGTAATTAATTTCCGTATTGAAATGCATTTTTAGGTTATCAGAGCATTTAGACAACCTATTTACTTATGTAAAATAATTTATGTGTTAATTTTTTTACTTGTTCGATCAGTATAGGGGGTAAAATTACATAAAATTGGAAAATTTTAATGTTTAAAATTTTACAAGCATTTAATATTACACGGATCTTATTATCGAGGATATCGTAAAGTTCGCTACTATAATTTTCAATCCCATTTTATAACTTCAAAAAGTTCATTAACTTTATGGGGTTACTAATTTTAGTACGAAACCAGTATAGTAGAAGATTACAGTATTGGTTGTAATTTATGGGTATTAAACTATAAGGTTTGTATAGTCGTTTGTTACTGCTTATATTTCTTTCAGAAACTCTGTATTTTTCGTTTGGAACGCTTTTGCTACGGCCGTAAGGGGAATTTAATACATTCGGGAAGTAGTTTGATTTATATATCTTTTCAAAAGTGTTTTTTGGAAAGGGCTTGTGTTTCAACCGGAGTGGTAAATGATTTTTGGGACTTTTTCTCCTCTTTTATCGATTTCTCAAACTTCATCTTCCTTTTGTGAGGCGCGGTCAACCTTTCGAAACGTCTTAGGTTTTGTGTACGTGGAGTATTTTGAAGTTTTTTCCGTATTTTTTCAATAATCTATTTTTTTCATTTCGCCAACCAGTATCTTTTCATAAAATTCACCTATAACACCTCCACATTTTCCCAATTTAAAATTTTATTAAGTTAGGTCGTGACAAATAAGTCTTTTATAATGTGTTTTTTTTGTCACCTGGAGTATTGATTCATTAGTTTTGTAATTATATCCGTAGTATTTTCAAAATCGAGTTATGTATCGTATGTTACATTTCTAACGTTTAGTTGGAAAATTCTTTTCGGAAATTATCGAAAGTATAAAACCTTTAGGCCTTTATTTCCTAATAACAAAAATTTACGTTTTCAACGTATGTATTTGCTACCTAAAGGTTTAAATTCTTTACCAACATTTCAATAACATTATTATATTTATTTAGGTTAACAAGTTGTAACGGGTTTTTTTTGTTTTTTTTTTTTGAAAAGTTTTGTATACGACTAAGACGTCCATATATTCGCTAGCCTTAAGCAAGTTCATTATAAGTTATGTCATGGGAGTAAAATTCTTGTGTGTAAGGAGCTAGTATATAAGAAGTGTGGTGATAGTGTGTTTTATGCGTTTGTGATGGTCTATTTAAAGAGGTCTTGGAATAAAACCGGAAGAACAAGCGTATAATATATAAATGTAACACAAGTAAAATGTGTTAAAACGTTCTGAATGGGGTTTTTAACGTGTATTAATTTAAATAGAATACAAATAAGGCGTAATTATAAACTCCTTAAGCGCTTCTAATTAGTTGTTCAATTCTTATACTAGTAAACTCAAACATTGCAAATAACGATTCAAACAAGCGGTGTAATATAGGGAAAACAAGGAAAAAGTTGGGTGTTTGAAGTGGATAATTGGTGTGTAAGGGTTGAAATGGGGTGGTAAATATTTTGAATACTTTATTTAGCGTTCGAGAAATGTGATAGAGCGTTTTAAGAGGAGTTTTTGGCGCTCGCTATATATTTGTAAAAGCATTTCGAAAGCTGGTTTTTAGGTTTAGGATAATGTTAAGGGCGTTTTAAAGGTTAATTAAATCGCTTCTGAAGTGTGCGTAACTGGTTCAAATTTATGTTAAACGCTTTCCAAGTTTTTTAAAACGCTATAAAAGTTGTTTTAGGCGCTTTTAAAGTTTGTCTAAGCATTTCAAAAGTCATTTTATGTGTTTTCTAGGTTTTTCAAAGCGTTTCAAAAATTGGTTTCGGGTAGGTTTTAATGAAAGGTCCCGCAATTTCATAGCTTACGTAGTCGATTCTTAATAGGACGCTCTTCAAAAAGTATATAGATACGTTCAAAGCGTTAATCGAGTTCACAGATAGCGTAACAGGGTTTTTGATAGTTAAAAAGCACTAACCAAATTAATGATTTCGTATTAAAATTATCATTTTAAAAGTTACTTCGGGGTTTCCATTTTTTTTTACGCTCTCATTTTCTTTGTGAATCGAAATATTAAAATACGAAGCAATTAAAACCATTACAATATCCCGCTATAAATGAATAATTAAGGTTTATCTTTTTTTCCCCCAAAATATTTGTAATTGACTGAACTAGTTATTGATTGAAATCAGCAAAGTTCGTGTTTAATAAGTTAACGTAAAAAACGTAAAAAATAAAATAGTAGTTGGAATAGCAGTCAAATATAGTACAGTCAAGTCAATTTTACTTGCAGTAAAGTTGATTGTATTGACTGCAAATTGACTGCAGTTTGTGTAATTTGAATATACTGCATTGCAAGTGCAGTACAATAGGTGCCCACTTCAAAGTGGGGCACAGGCTAAAGCGTTTGGCTATACAAATTAGTGTGCAGACCGGCTAGCGGTTTGCCAAACTTAGAACTTACATTTCAATCAATAATATCAACGCAATACTAGTTACTTCGATCACTGTGATTCGAATCGACTACATTGCAACGATAAAAGCCCACCAACAATAGTATTTATAATGAATAGGTTGTTTGAAGGGAAAAGAGTTATCCGGAGAGCACATGCTTCAAGTGAGATCTTATAAGCTTTCACTTGGAGCGTAGCATTCTACTATGTACTTTATCAACATCTCTTTTAGGACCTGGCATTCTATTATGCACTCTACAAAAGTGCACCTTGCAGCGTGATACGTTATCGTGCACTTTGCAAGAGTGCACCCTGCAGTATGACTGTTTACTAACTATAAGAATATATAATTATATCTACAATTACAAAGGGCTTTCTTGTACTAAACACAGGCCTTTGTTATACGTCCTACGGACAACTATCACCGTTATAATCGTACCTATATTTACCTATTATATCGAGAGTTAGTATACCAAACACGAGTAAAAAAAACTCGAAAAACAGGATATAATCCCGTTATTTACCGTAGCAAAGGCGGTCGCCCCATTTTATAAAACTTATCTAACGTCGTCACCCTTAAAATGCTGATTTATCCTCTAACAAGTTAGCTTTGAAATAATAACGATCACGATTCGTATACCGTTTAAAAACCATCAACGTTAAATATCTTTTTATCCGACGTATTTCGATATTACATACCATTTTATCGCTAAAAACTACATGATAAAATCCTATAACTTTACCAATTAGTAAACGAAAATTTTAATATCCGGTATATGTATTCAAATGGCTTTATATAACACCATTAACACATATAAACACCACTGAAAATTTTGGAAACCTATTTTTGCTACATTATTCAATATATGAAATAACTCAATATAACTTAGGTTTATAAATAACGATCAAAATATTCGTAATATTTCCACGACCTGTATTATTATTACTACGATTATTTTCCAAATCCTCTAAATACGTCAAGAACGAGTAAACTAAACAATTTCACACCTTTACTTTAAACGATTCATATATTAATCTCGACGTAAATAATATAACGATATTTACCGATAAATCCGAATAACTCTTCAACGGATAAAAATACGTCGAATACGGATGCTTTTTTTTTTTTTTTTTTTTTTTGCAACGGTTATATTATTGTAAAAGGGTCCGGTAACCTTTATCCTACCATTTACGTTTTCTATATAAAGGTTATCGGCATGTTTCGGAGTTTAAAAACAACTATTCGTATTACATTAGGTAGGATTATGATATATGTTAACAACACCTTTATAATTTGGAACTTAAAAAACGACCTTTCCATCTTATATTAATAGGATTTTAACAACTTTCACATTGTTGTCGAAACTTAATTCACACTTTTTATGGTAAAATAAGGTTTCGGGTATATAGGTATTAACAGAAACATAAGCGCCAAAATTACTACCCGCTTCAATAATAACAATTAACTCTTTACCAACATAATCAAATTCATACTCCGATTACAATTAAAAATAAACGAATAATAATAATACGCCTAAATAGATGTTAAGCTATTCTTTTGGTATAAAAGTTAGGAGTTTACGTATTTAACTAAACCCGAACCAAAATTTGGCAAATTTCGACGTACAAACCTCTACCCACATTTACTTTCACTATCCACGCATTTATTATATAAATTTTCAACGATAAAATCTATTTATAAGCATTTTCTATCGTACCACCGGCGTTTAAAACTTTTTAAAACAAACAAACATTATATTCAATACAATGAAAAACGAAGCGTTATTTATTTAATATATATCTAACGTCTTTAAATATCTATAAACTTTAATTACAACCACTCTGAAAACCCAAAATAAACGGATACACAAAATTCACATGAACAGGGTCTTTACCCACATTACGATTTTTTTTCAAAAAAAAGACATTCAATTATCACTCAAAACCCCTACTTTTTTGTCCACTAGCAATAATAATGTTTTACGCCCGCCAACGTCATTCGCGTTTTATATTCACCAACCTTAAAAATACAATTATAGCTATAACAACCATAATCAATCAAAATAATTACTCATTTATTAACTTCATCACAATCGCCACGAAAATCCTTATAGCTATCGCCCGGTAAACCCGGACTTATCGATGGTAAGTAATAAAATCCGGGGAAGATTGGAGATAATAGCGAATTTAATGGTAAAGAAAGTAACGGGGGTAGTAATGGGGGCAAGGGGAACGGATTAATTAGGGATAAAACCCGTATCCCTACGGTTACTATCGTTGTTGTTACTATTATTAACGGTAAACCTAGCCTCGCCAATAGTAAAACCCCACCGCGCTAATAATACCGTAACCATAACCTGGGCTATAACTAAAAAACGCTTTCGCTTTAATGACGACACAATAAACGGTTAACGGTCCGGTAATGTTAACATCGATAGGTATATACCCGACTTTATGTTGAATAACTACTACCTATTAATATTAAATCCCTTTATATAAAGTTGATAAATACATCGAGGCTTTTACAAACGTAACGGGCGTATTTAACGTACGTTTCCTCTCCGCTAATATAAATATCATCGTTAACCCTTATAAAACAAATTGCATACAACCTATACAAAGTTATATCCTACTGGTTAAGACAAAGTAATTAGAGGACGTGTAAATTAGACAAAAAGAGATAAAATAGTAAAAGGAGGAAGGAGGTTGGTTCAGGCGCATTTAATCCTTTTCGGATTCACGGACTCTTTTATACGAACCTATACACGACGATTTTTAGCGTTTAAAACCCGTTTTTTACGTAATGGTACTACTACTTCCATCGATATAAAAACCTTTATTATCAAACATAAAATGCAAAAGTATATAAAAGTATACAAAAGTATTTATCAACTTAAGTAATAGTTTATTAAGATATAAAGGAAGGTTTAAAGTTAGAAATCACATTAACAAGGGGTTTTATTTATTTATTTTGGAAGACGCGACGCACGAGTTACTGCATGTATACAAAGGTCCTCCAATAATAATTATACTACACCCTACAACACGTACGCGCCACTTTTACGCGTTTTACTTACGTCTTTCACACGCGCTACTTCTCTACATTTATACTTTACGGGGCCTTTTTTTCAAAGGCCTACACAATTGTATCTCCAACACAAACAGGGGTAGGGTTGGAACTGAAAAGGCCGCGTTTCACGACCCGACCAAGGTTACAATTTACACGCCTCCAGGTCTCTAAACTGTAAAACACCCCGAGGTCTTAATTGGAGAAACGACACGGAGCTCTGGGGGCTTTTATAAACCCACGGCGGACCCGAACTTCGATCCCTCCCGCCGGTATCTACAGGATTATTTCGTAACAGCTAGTGCTACACTTTATAAATTGCACTTCCCGGTGATAGCAAAACAAACAAAAAAAAACATCCTCCTCCTGCTGCTGCTATGCCTCCTTTTTGTGGGCCCCGCAGCTGCTTTTGGCGCCGGCGAGGTCCCCTCCGGAAGCGAGTTCAAGGGCCTCGTCCGGCGTCACGGCGACCTCGTCGAGATCCTCAAGTATCTGCCCACCAGCTTCAAGACCAACTACCGCTTCACCAAGATCCAGCGCAAGCAGGTCTACTTTGGCAACTGGCTGCGCGACTTCAGTCAGGTCATCGACACGACCTGCCTTGAGGCCGTGCCGGAGCCCATTCCGCGCGCCATCGTGAGCGTCATGGCCTTCATGGAGTTCGGCTTCGCCACGGACGAGTTTCGACGTCACCAGGGAACGGCTGGGCTGCTATTCCCACGTCGAGCACCTCGACAACCCGGCCGGGTACGCTCACAACGCAAGGGAGGTCGATGCGCGGCTGAGAGGCCCAGTCGACCCGAGGGAGCGGGAGATCGACCCTGAGACGGGCATGAAGAACCACGTCGCCAACTCAGGCCGCGGCTGGGCCACGGCCGCGGACTACATCAGGGAGCAGCTGGTCCTCGGCATCGAGTTTGGGAGGAAGGGTAGCCGGAAGCACGGCGGTGCCCTCACGAAAGGACGCCTTTCGGCATCTTGGCGCGGCGCTCCATACGTTGGAGGACTTTGCCGCGCACAGCAACTTCACGGAGCTGTGCTTGCATGAGCTGAGCTGGGCGAAGAGACCGTATTCACCTTTGTCGGCGATTGGTGCCGCGTCCAAGTTCCACGTGGTCCGAACAAGGGCAACAAGGTCGCTCCACTCGTGACGGGCACCTTTGGGCATGCTGGACATCTTGCACTCGTTGTTGGGCGAGGCGGACGACAAGGCTGTCTTGCAGTCCAAAGGCTCGCTGGGCGCACTGGAAAGCGTGGGTGGCCTGCCTACGCGCTTCATACGGGACGTGGCTGGCTGGCGAGATGGCGATAGAAGCTCAACTACGGCGGAATGGCCTTTGACCAACTGCTCCACCTCCTCAGGACCGCATTCGAGCAACTGGCCAAGTTTCAGCCCGATTTCGACCCACTTCTAGCCCAGCTGCAGGCAGTCGGTGAAATATTCAACAAGTATTCGCCCGACACCGACGATGGAGCCGCGTCGGAAATGTCCCAACACAGTGTCACGGATGCCAATATCCTCTGGCAAGCTATCGAGCCTATGCTCTTCCTCCACGACCGGGTGTCTAAGTACCTGCAGGAGGGCGAGGAGGACGCCGAGGAGTCGACCAGGGACATTTCCCATGGCCAGCTCGGAGAGTGGACAAATCAGCTCGTCTTCAAATACATGGCGGTGATGATCGAATCGAGTGTCAGGGAGCTGCGAAACGCCCTCAGGGCTGCACGAGACCGAGTCGACGAGGAAGCCTCCAAAGCCGACTCGGCCCATGGGTACCTGGACAGCACGGCCTCCGACCCAAGTCATTCGGATCTGTCCAAGGACCACTTCGCCAACGTCCTCAACCAGCCCGCCGGTCTCGTGGTAACCATCACGACCAACTGGACTACGCAAATGGTCGTCAAGTGCTGGGACAACCCCAACCTCGACGCCGACGCCATGATCAGCGACGTCCTCGCCGTCCTGCACCACCCAGCCTTCCCCGACAAAAAGACATCCATCCAGCAGTACATGTTCGAGGCCGTCCGCGTCTGGTGGACGGCCGCCCCGCACAGGAGCAGGACCAGCTGCGCGCCAAGCTCACCAACGAGGCCGTCCAGCGCCGCCAGCACGTAGGACCACACCCTGACCCTCCAAGACTTGGGAGGTCAGCCACCCCGGCCCGGCGAGCTTCCCGGGCGCGTGGCCCAAGGTGGGCCAGCCGCCGAAGAAAGGCCTCCTTCGCGGCCGGGGTGGACCACACGATCGAGGACCTCGACTGGGCCATTGGCGTGGTGCGGCGGGGGTGGCGGGACGATCCGGCAGGCGCGTGCCGACAGGTCTGGCGTGCGCGCGGGCATCTCCTGCACAATCTGGCATTGGGTCTGGTGGCGGTGGTTGATTGGGGAGCCTATACGCTCGCTTGGTGGTTGGCGAAAGTCCTGTGGCCTTCCGGGTGGTTGAAGAGCTGCGCGGGGACGTGGACTGCATCGGAGGGGCGTTGATGGAAGGACGCATTTGCATGTGCTTTGCACTGATTTGACAAATGATACCTAGCTTGACGGTGACGAATTCACGATCCGCCCTGGCGGCCAAGCAGTCGTGTGGCAGCGTACTGTGGTAGAGCCAAAAAGGTCCAAAATAGAGTAGTAATTAAAGTTGAAGAAGGAAGAAAAGTAAGCTAGGACTGTTTACAAGAAACAAAGACTAAGTAGGTGGTTCTGGATTACAGGGGTGCCCCCTGTACGCCGCCACAAGTCGCGTACTCCTGAAGTTGTGTGTTGGATAAGTACTATGTACTTAGTACTTACTATGTACTATGTATTATTAGTCAGGCCCTGCCAGGTGACGTTGTCTGGCAGGGATCACCGCATGGGAGGCTGGTCCCAATCGGGAATAGCCCTTCGCTTTCATTGGCCGATCGCTTGCCGCTGATAAGGCCAGTCAGGGCTAGTCGGGGCTAGTACCAATCGAGACGAGCCAATGGCACTAGCCATTAGTAAGCTGATGCACACCCTCAACACCGAGCAACAAACACAGGAATTGCAAATCACAGTAACAACTCTGTTGCATCGTGATCACGTTTCAACCCGTACCGAAAATCGGCCTGTGCGCAAGAGCAGGACGATTGTATCACCGACAACAAAGAAAGAGACAGTTTGTTGAAAGAAAGTGTGCATTCACAACTCCCTTAGCCCGTACCCTACCTAGGTACCCAGCAGCTCGATCAACACCAATCTCCTATGGTAAGAAAAAGAAAAAAAAAAAAAAAAAAAAAT
>JASMMZ010000008.1:13568540-13663268 GCA_038502455.1 Anisogramma anomala | reverse complement strand
GACGACGCACGCCTCGGCGCCGGCGGCGCAGTCGGCGTCCTTGGTGCAGACCTTGCTGGTCCCGCACTTGCCGCACGAGTTGCACACGGTGCCGCCGGCCGCCGTCGCGTGGCACGCGCTGAAGCCGGTCGCGCTGTCGGCGTTGCAGCCGTTGTACGCGTCGGGCAGCGCCCACGTCGCGCTGCTGTACGACTTGAGCCCGATGCCGCAGGTCGTCGCGTTGCGGCGCGCCTCGGCCGCGGCGTCGGTGGTGGTGGTGTTGGTGGTCTTGACGATGGTGGTGTTAGTGGTGGGGATGGTGCCGTCGTTGACGAGGACGGTGTTGTCGGTGGTGGGGATGGTGGTGTTGGTGATGAGGACCGTGTCGTTGGTGGGGAGCGTGGTGTTGGTGGTCAGGATGGTCGCGGTGGGCGCGGCGCCGGCAGTGCTGGAGGGAAAGAGCAGGTGCGCCGTGCCCGTGGGCACGGTGGTGTCGGTGGGTTGGGCCGGGGCGGAGGCTGTGGTGGTAGCGTTGTAGAGGATCGAAGAGATGAGAGAGCTCAGGCTCGCGATTTCCTCGGTGTTAGTGAGGGTGCTCAAGGGCACGAAGGACGAGCTGACAAGCGAGACACTGGAGAGGACCGTGGCCGAGACCAAGGAAGAGGAGGTGGAGGAGCCGGAGGAGGAACGGGCCGAGCTGGTGCTCGCGACGAAGATCAGCGTCGGGGCGGAGGGAGCCGCGGAGGTCTGGCTGGTGCTGGCCTTGTTTGTCGAGGTGCTGCAACGGCGAACAATGGTCAGTCGGAATGCCATTCGGAGCCCCCCCCACACACACAAGCTGGGGGCGGTGTTGGAGCAAGAGGGCAACAAACTTACACAGTTGAACGCTTCACCGTGGTCGTGACCAGGGCCGTGGTCTTCGCAACTGCCACGGTCGCGGTACTTTTCGCCGTAAACGTGACCGTGGCCGTAGGCGCGACGTACATAGCTGCAAAACACTCGCATGCAACCTGAACGGCCGATTTGCCCATGTTCAGCCCACCGATACTGCCGATGGAGGCGAAGTCGAGTAAGGCCCGGCCCTCGAGCGCGGTGCGGCCTTCGAGCATGGCGTGGTCCTCAAGGCTGCGCTTGCTCGCCCCCGCGACGGTCACGGTGGTCGTACCAGCGACCGTCACGGTCCTGACAGACGTAAGCGTGGCGGGGATCGTGCTACAAGCAAACGAAGGTTAACTAGGTGGGCGGCGAGGGGGTGGCGACTTTGGCGTCGATGAATGGATGGATCCCGGATGCAGGGGCTTACACAGTGGGCACAGCCGTAACAGTGACCGAAGGCGTGACGGGGCTGATATTAACGGCGTTTTTGCAGAACGGGATTCCGTATGCGGGCAGGGCCACCAGGAGCTTAGCCATTGGGTTATTTTGGCAGGCCGGCGAGACGGTAGTCTGGCGCTCTAATACATCCGCCGCGTGGGCAAAGCCGGCCAGGACGGCCAGAACGAGTGCCACAGCGAGATCGGAATACATTTTCTCGTGTAATGTGAAGAATGTACGGAAAAGATGGACTGGTCACGTTGCTGGCGCCGGCTACTGCGACGAACGAACGAGTCACAACGAAGGTGGAATGAATGTTGTCGCCTCGTCTGTAGCTTTGTCGGAGAGCCTTGCACCAGTTCCCAACGGCGGAAGACGGAGGCGACGATCCATATTATAGATATGGAAACCGATTCAAAGCATCTTGTTCAGTCTTCTATTGCCCCTATTCCTGGCTTGTGGGGATTAGGCACTATGAAGGAGTAAGACGCCTTGGGTTCCCGGCGGCTACCAGTCCAGGATTATTCGTGACTTCAGGCTGGCCCGGCCTTGCAGTTTTCCACGTAGGTTGCCTTAGCCCGTGTTTAACAGACATATAAACCCACAGAAGCTCAACATACGAGGACTCGTTGTTTCAAGCGCCACCCAAAATCCGGTGTGCAGCAGAAGAAGCGTCCGAGGGTTCGTCGGCTTGTGTCTTAGTCTCCGCGCATGGACAAGCCTAGCCCGAAGGCCGAAGCCGGGTTGGGGTCATGGCTTCAGATGCCTCTGTAATTGGCCAGATCTTGTGGGATTGGTCCTAACGGCAGGCTGTTCACCAGTATGGCGGTGTTCCAGTAACGGCCAGGCTCTACTCGATACGTGGGTGGGTGTGCACACGCGCCTCTGGGATAGCTCTGGTGTGGCGTGAACACACTGGGTTCCAGCTTTGTTCGCGGATGTTGTTGTGGAGGGCTTGGGATGGACGCAAAGGTACTTGGGTGAATACTTGGTAGCCGTGGGTAGTGAGTATGGACCCTGAATACGGTAAGAAAAGGGGTTGCCAGTGGAGCGCACAAGTGGCCGGACAGCAGCACATATCTACGGCGACGCTGTCCCTCCTTGACAGGGAAGCGCTAGTGAAAACACTGGTCACTTGGAAGACACCAAGAATACGCCGCCTGTATCAGCAAAAGCCTTGTGATGTGACCAAGGATCAATTCGAACAAATTGACCAGCCAACGTGATCACCTGAGGGCCTATCTTGGGTTGGGTTTTGCGTTAGTAGGCTCAAGTCACCATCAAAGGCGGTGATGATTATTCTCCTGCTGCTGCGCTTGTGAGCCTTAAAAACGGAGCCTATGACTACCTTCAAAGGGGATCCAGGTAGCCGGCGACATTCTATCCGCACCACAAAAAGCCATACCAAGCTTGGTTTAGTCTGAAAAAGAATATAGGCCAAAACTAAACCTACCACCAATGAACCAGGGACAAGACAATTTATAAAACAGTATATAATACAACACATAATATACTGTATAAAACAACATACAATAGAATACGTAATAATTTGCGATATTTGAACTCATCTACAGTGGTAATGCATTTCAAAACATAATACGTATATGGTTTATAGCGTTACTAGATGATGTACACGCAAATTATAACACCTTGTTGGGGGTAATATACTACAATATAAACATAAATAAAGTCCGTTTAAAATATTTGATTATAACTAATAACAAGAAGATTGAATTGAAAGTAGTTCGAAAACAATTGAATTAACTCAGGTAATGTTGGAATATTGACTGGACCAATACGCGCAGACCAATTGAACCTACTGCAGCATTGACAATTCAATTGGAGTACAGCCGTTTGCAAACAATGACTAGTTCAATTGTGACTTGCAAAAGTTACAGTTCTGGCTGTCTAAGCCAAAAGTAGCAACTTCATTAGCCGTTTGACAAGTACGGCCAAGTAAAAGGCAATTGTTTGTGACATGTACCATTTACGGATTGATTGTCCATGTTGGTAGGCTTGTAGGGGCAATATAGTTGCTTGAACAGTTGTAGTATTTGACGATGAAAGAGGAAGAAACTAGAACTAGGAGCTCTGCGCAAGCACAGCTGAGCATGTAGGGGCACGGACACGTGCCTTCCTTCCAAAAAGCCTTCTTTCCCCCATGTAGGTACAACAAGTCCCCGGGAACAAAAGAAAGGAGCAATGTCCTCATTACATAACATACAAATCCACTCGAGACGCGAGACGTGAGAAACGAGATACGAGACGCGAGACGTAAGAAACGAGATACGAGACGCGAGAAGCGAGACGTGAGACGCTATATGCGAGAAGCGAGATGCGAGACGTGAGACGTGAGACATGAGACGTGGAAAGCAAGAAGCGAGACGCGAGACGCGAGACATGAGACGTAAAACGCGAAACGCAAGACGTGAAAGCTTATTTAAGGCTCTTCTCGTATGCATCGATAAGGTCCCTACAGTGGTCCATGTCTTTCGCAAGTTTTCATTTTGTATCTTTGAAAATATAACCCTTTTAACAAACCAAATATTGGATTTGTTTTTCTATACAACGATAACTATCCAAACAATTATTTACGATTTTCTTAACTTTCTATTCATCTTATTCCAAAACCTCCTAATATCGCATTAATCCAAATGGTAGAGGTATATGTATAAAAGGTTTATGCTTAGCCTTATAATGAGATATCAAATATAAAATATTTATTATAAGATATATACGTAAATTGATTGGAAAATTAAAGGTATATATAAGATTTCCGACTTTTTTTATCATAATATATAGGCTTAACCTAGAAGGTATTAGTTTCTCCTATCGATATAATGTCGTATAAGCTTTTCTTATACATAACCATATATGGTCGCCGATATCAAATTTCAACCAATGGTAATTTTTATTATATCAACGTTTAACCTTTATATCGATCACATTTATAATCAGTTAAGCCTTGCGATGCAAACACCCTTTTATAAAGAGAATCTCAGCTTATTGTCGGGGTAATTCAGTATTTGAATAGTTTACAAGAGTGTATATTTTAAGCCCAATGTTATAGGCTGGTGCTTGAGCTAGTGGTTACCAGGAATGTAGCCCTAGCGTTTGCCATGCTCTTATAATACTCTAGAGCCGCTTCTAAGCATGCTCTTACACCTATTATATAACCGGGCTACCTCTCTTTTAATAGTTTTATAGCAGCTCCTTAGTAGAGGTTTTTTTCCTTTTTTCTTTATCGAGGATTATGAATAGTATTCGATCGCCTTAAGCGATAACTTTAACTTAATCCCTTATATATAATCCTCGATACTTTTTTCCCGGCGGTATTTTAATTATTTATGAGCGATTATAACTTAAAGCTTTATCTTTTGACCTTTCAAATTTGAACCTTAAAGCTTTGGAGTAATTCTTTAATATGCGCGTACGAGTCCAGCTTTAAAACGCCTTGATAACGTATTACGATTATTTGATCGCCTAATATAAACAATTTACCAAGAATTCATATACGAAATTCGTTAAACAGAAATAAACTGTTTGCGAATACTTTTTACGTATAAAACAACATAATATCAACATACTAGTAGCTTGAATGAATATAATCCGGTAATTTGAAGCTGTTACCAGTACACCTAAGTTTTCAGAATAATCTCATATCAAAAAAATCTCATTACAATGCCTGTAAATAATATAATTACCACGGCGATCTTGATCAGAGACCGCTTCGACCCAATAACTTACCTTCAACTTTTGAATAATTCCCCGTTTATAGTAAATTTATTGTAGAATTCCATTTAATTCACTAATACTTTAATAAAAATTGGTTATACACATTATAACGTTGTAAATAGATAGGTTACATACCGATTATGATTACCGCGTATCCTTATTTTACCCCAACGACTTAATGAAGTTACCTGTTACATACCTAGGATTAGCTTACGGTTCATTTTTATAACATATTTAAATGTTTACTTTGATGGATATTAGTATCGAATTTAAACTTATATTATTTTTATTCATAATACGACGTTGTTTTAAATAAACCTTAGATAAAGTACAATAAGTAATCTACGTTATTCTAAAGCATGAATTACTTTTAGAATAAATGGGTAACCATCACGTATGTGAATGAGGATTTATGCCGGCGTACAAGAAACCTAAGACTATTGATACCGTTACCTTTTATGTTATACTTCGTAAAGTTCGGAAGGAATAAACCGGTATTACGAGGTTTGTTACCGTTTTCCTTGAAGATATTAATAAAGCGTTAGCCTTAAAACCATTTGTTACTATAGATATTACCATATATTCCTATAGTTAGTAAGTGGCCATGCTGCAGATTGCACCTTTGTAAGAGTGCACGGTAACGTGCCACTTTGCAAGGTGTATTCCTACAATGTACATGATAGCATGCCACTGCTTAGAAGTGGCATTTGCAAATTGTATAACAGTGTGCCACTGCCCAAAAGAGAGATTAGCAAAGTGTATGATGGAGTGCCACTTTCTGGTTAAGAGGTAATAACCTCTTACTTGTGGCGTGCACTCTCCGGATGCCTCTTCTTCATTGAACTTTAATTTACCTTAATACCTTAATATACACAATCTTTACGATTACTTTTCTACTCTTTTACGTTCACGTAAATAAGAAAAAACCTTATCGATACTAATTAGTAACTGACCTAGTCGACTACAAACAGCTTAAGAAAGAAAATATAAACTCAAGTTAAATACCTATAGCGGGATTCTATAGCGGTTCTAATTATCTGTGCTTTAATACTACAACCTAGCGGGATTCTATAGCGGTTCTAATTATCTGTACTTTAATACTACAACCTATAAGAATTATACGGTAGTATATGTTATAATCTAAGGACCAACTACAGACTCCGGAACAGGCCAACGGCCAGCTGCACCACCAGAAGCTTAATGTCCAACACATAAAGCGGGGATATCTCTCATGTAAGGATCCAGGGTTAGGGTTGGGACCGCAAGGACTGAAGAGCGGTCCAGTCGATACTACATAGGACCGCAGGAAGCAACCAACGACTTCAGCGGTCCAGTACTGAAGATGGTATGAAGGCCATAAGATATAAGGATACAGTCATTACCACATAGATAGTATTTCCTTCTTAGCTCTTCAATTGTCAATCTAAGTATTTAGTCTACACATCTGAATTGCCCCACAGCTTTTAACCATTACTTATACGGTTGCGATATTGTTCACTCAGCACCTCTGCTACCTTCTTGATAACATAAACCATCTGACACCTTCTATATACTCACGGGTATTTAGTGTAACCATTACAGTATAGAAATACGCGGGTACGTTATTAAAACCCAAAGCGTAAAAAGACTACAAAATCTGAAGTAATTTTAAAAAGGATAACCTTATTACGATACAATTAAATTGTTTCATACTCTATTTAATAAAGGCACCATTACGTTATTCGTCAATTCTTTTTGGCGTTCTAAACATACTCGGGTAATTTTTGGAAAGCGTTCTATTATATATCAAGCTACGTAAACCAAAACCACCAAGTTTTAAAACCCTACGTTAAGATTTTTCTAATTTAAATACAGCATTCAAACTACTTAAACACTTCGGGAGCGGCTAAAACATAACATCCAAACCGCCCGTATGTTTTGGGAGCAGCCAGGATGTCATAACTAAACCGCTCATACACTTCAGAAGCGGCTAAGATGTAATAACTAAACCGTTTACAAACTTTGACAACAGCTAGGATGCAACTTTTAGAACGTTCCCACAAATACTCCATACTTCAAAAGTAACAATCAAACCGCCTACATGCTATAATCCACTTCAACTCAAAGAAAAAAGTAGTCGAAAAAGTTTTTGTACACTTACCAAAAAGTATTACAAGGGCTAACCGGTAAGCGGTTCCCAGCAAAGGAAAAGCGAAACGTATATTTCGACGGGTACCTTCAAAAGGAAACGAGGCATAATACTTTATTTTTAGGCCACAGCTTTAAAGAAAAGGCTTAGATACAGTATTGCCAGCTTCAACCCAAGGAACGGAAGAACTGCAATAGAATTTTGAAGCAAATTATTAAGGGAAGGAAGGTTTAAATAAATAGTTTGGACCGCATCCTCTCGGGAAGAGAAGGCCTTCAAAGAAGAAAGATCTTTAAGAAAAGTAAAGTTTGTATATGCTATCTAAGCCGCGTTCTTAAGTAAGAAAAGTTTATTATAGAACGAAGGGCCAGAAATAGCATTTAAAATGTAGCTCTAAGAAAAAGAAAGGCCGGATGCTTTGTTTGGGCTGTATTTTTATGAAAAGGAATGATCGGATACATCATTTGGGCTACGCCCTTAGGGAGAAGGAGGCACGAAAACGGCATTGGCAACCCAACCTTAACAGAAGAGAAGGCTTTTACAAAAAGGGTTGGGTACGAAATACGGACAGCAACTTCGAGAGGAGGAGTGGCCAGATACTCCATACGTAATTAGATATTAACTTCAAGGAAGAAAAGTACCGTAATATCGTTTCGCAATGTGATCTCAGGAATAAAAGGGACTACAATAGGATATGCATCCTAGATACCGCGTTAGAAACTCTCCTACGAAAGTAAGACGTTTCAACAAAAGGTTTGTAAACGATCCTATTAATAAAGAGCGCTCTAAGGATCGTATCAAAAGCTCTCCTACGAAGAAACGAAGCCTAGAAATACGTATTAACACCGCTCTTACCCACGTAAAACTCTATAGATTACGTATTTGGAGCAAAGGTAATACTTATTGTAACTACTACTATTATTGTTAGCAATGCGATTGGAAAGGTTATATAACCTAAAACTTTACTTCACTGGCAAAAAAGAGGAAAGAAAAAAGTTTTACCTGTACCAATAGTATATACCACTATTATTACCAATTAAAAACAACTTCACACTACTATCTCTACTAAACAATTAATTGGAAGCTCGAACAAACTATACTATTATTACTGGATTACGGATACGGACCTCATTACAACTCTATTACTACTGGATTATTGATACGGATCGTATTAAAAAAAAAGATTGTTTGTATGGATATTACCATATATTTTTATAGTTAGTAAACGGCTACATTGCAGATTACACCTTTGTAAGAGTGTATGGTAACGTGCTACTCTGCAAGGTATATTCCTACAAAGTGCATGATAGCGTGCCACTACCTAAAAATAGAATTTTCAAAGTGTATGATAATATGTCACTGCCCAGAGGGGAGATTAGCAGAGTGGATTGTAGAGTGTCACTGCCTAGGTAAGAGGTTATACCCTCTCACCTATAGCGTGCACTCTTTGGATGCCTCTTCTCCCTTCAACTTAAATTTACCTTAATACTTCAATATACATAATCTTTACGATTATTCTTTTACCCTTTTATGTTCATGTAAATAGGTAGAGACCTTACCGACAGTTACTGTTAAAGACAAGTTCCCTGATACCTAAAAAGTTCGCGTTTTTATTCGATAAAACCCTGGTGTCGCAGGCTAATTCCTAAGCTAGTAGTTACCAGAGATCTATCCCTAGTGGTTGCTATGCTTCTACGATGTTCCGAAACGCTTGAATGTATACCTCCACCTGTTACATAACCGGGTCACCCCCTTTTCTGTAGCTCCATAGCAGTTCTTTAGTAAGAGTTTCTTTTTTCTTTCTTTATTAAGGATTATACATAGTATCTTAAATCCTTGAACAATAACTTAGCATAGTCCTATTACATATAATTATCGATCATTTCTCTCAATATTATTTTAATTACTTATAAGCAGCCCTATTTTAAGAGTTTATCTTATAATCTTTGGAACTTGAGCGCCAAAGCTTTAAAATCATTTCTCAACATATATGTAAAATATAAGCTTCATAATTCTTTAATAACGTAGTAAAATCATTTAAATACCTAATATAAACGTTTTACAGAAACCTTACATATAAGGCTCGTTAAATGTGACCAAGTCATTTGCTAACACGTTTTATACTTAAAATAACGTAATGCCAACGCATTAATTATGTTAATAAATATGACTGGGCAACTCAAATTTGTTCATAGCCCACGTATTCGGAGCAATCCCCCCTTTAAAGGGGTTCCACTCCCATGTTACCTACGAACGACACAACTACCGCACCGCTCTCTATCGAGGACCATGCTGACTTACTTGACAACAACAACAACGACTCGTACTTTTCTGACTTCAACTATAATATCAACGCTTTATCTAATATTATTAAACGTTAACGACCTGAATATAAACCCTTCGACTATCCGGTTAAAATTTACGTCGTTAAATGAAGTTTTCCGGTATGAAAAGCTATGATATTACGCAAATTAGGTAAAAATAGGAAATTTATAGATATAAAAAGAGACCTCTTTTATACTATTCTTTAGTTCTTGAAAGAATTTACAAAAACCGCTATAAAAAGTTATTAAGACCATGATAATGAAGGCGATAATAATGACTCTAATATCTTTATACTAATGTTTTATACATATTACTACAATCTAAATACAACTAAAACCATTATTGTGTGATTTATAAATTCAAAGAAAAAAGCCCGTAAACGTTTTAACGTTTTTTTTAACGTTTGCAAGGCCTTGTTTGCGAAAGTTAGTGATATAGCACAAATTTCGGCGGCTAAATTTACTATTTTAAAAAAAAGTTATTCATGATGTATTAACTAATATATTACTTTTTCTTCAACATACCTGTAAATTACGACGAATAAGTTACCAAAACCCAACTTATTAATACATAACTTTACAACTTTCATATAAGGTACGGTAATACAAACCATATTAATTTAATTAATATAAAGAGTATTAATGGATATTATTATATATCCCTATAGTCAGTATACGTAAGTCAAGTAGTAGTGCACTATACTGCAAATTGCACTCCTGCAGAGTATACGATAACGTGTTACGCTGCAGGCTGCACTATTTCAAAGTGCATCATACGTGGCGCGGTCTAAAAGATGCGTTCCAGAGCGTATAGCAAAGTACTACTACCCAGATAAAAGGTTTATAACCTCTCATCCATGGCGTGCACTCTTTACATGCCTCTCCCTGAACTTATCTACTTTTACTACTACAATACCAATTTTTACGATTAATCTTCTACTTTTTTACATTTACGTAAATAAGTAAAAACCTTACAGACACTAATTAGTAACCAACTAGGTCGACTACAAATATCGAAGTAAAAAAAATAAAAAAATAAAAGTTAAATAATTATAGCAGGATACTATAACGATCGCAATTTTTTATATTTTGTCACTACATTTTATAAAAATTATACGGGAGTATAGAAATTCGCGGGAACATCGTTAAAACTCCAAGTGTGGTAAGATTATAAGATCTGGAGTAATTTGAAAAAGGACAACTTTAGTATAATATTATTAATCAATTAGTACCTTATCTATTAAAAGCCCCGTTACGTTATCTGTTAAGTTGTTTCGGTACTTTGAACATATCCAAACACTTTTTAAAAAGCGTCCTACTACGTATTATGTTACGTAAGCTAAAACCGCTAAGTTTCGGAGCCCTTTGTTATGAAAAATCCGATTTAAATATAGTATTCAAATCTCTTACAAAATTCAAAAGAAGTTATAAATATAATACCTAAACCGCTCGCGAAACCTAAAAATGGTTACAAATACAAAACCGAAAATACTCGTAACTAATAATAGCGGTTATAATACAATATCTAAATCACTTATCGAATATAAACCAAGTCTTATATACTAGATTATACCTACATACCTTCCCTTTCCTTCTTCTGTCCTATTTTCCCTATCCTCCTCTTCTCGTTCGCCTTATACCACATATTTTAAACTTAATCCTTACGACGTTTTAAATTTTGCTAACCGTTAAACTGGTATAACGTTTGCTAACGCTAATGAAATTAATTTAAAACGCTCAGGTAATTTATAATTACGCTTCGTGTAGAGATTATCAAAAATCTATTTATATTAGTAAACGCTAATAACCTTACTTCAACCGTTTTTCTATGCCTTATTTCCTCTGAATTTATGCGTTTGTACTTTTTTCAGTTTCTAAATGGACCCAAATCCCGACTACGGTGCGAAACCAACAATTTACATCGCTTTAGTGTCAGAAGTATACATAGGAGTTACCTTCCTCGGCCGTTTTATCCCATAACTATAACTCTGTCAGTAACAGACCTGGTGAAAGCTAGCGAATATATAAAGTACTTATTTATAAACACGTTGTTTCGTAATAGTATTTTAAATTATTTGGACCTTAACCTTTAAAAAATAGGATTAAGGTATTAGTCAAGGATTTAAACCTTTTTACAGTAAATACGTATATTATTAATATAATTTTTTAACTATTATCATAGTGATATTAAAGCGTATAACTCATTCAACGATTTTAAAAAGAATTTTATAGATCAAACACCGGATATAAAACGTATAATCGATAGTATAATTTCCAAAATATTACGAAAATATCCATGAAGTGAAGGTATTAATACATATGGTTAAAATAATAGCCGTATGATAAATACGCTATCAGTAACGGCACAGCTTATATAAATGCCGAAGTGAACGAACGATAAAGTATAAAAGTGAAGTTTAATAAGGGATATTGGCTAAAAAAACGCCAAAAACGCCTGTTTAAAATAACAGATTAGGAATGAGAAAAGCTTATTTAAATACAAGAAAAAAGTTGTTTAACGAGGCTAAACGCCCGCAGCGAAGTAGAAATAAAGTGGGAGAAATCTATGAAAAAAGAGGAAGTATTGTAAAGATTGTCTACAACATGAATTAAATACGAAACCTTACCAGAATATAGTTTCAAATAAAAGCTAACGCAAAACCACGTTCCGAATACCGTTAACAACCATTTCGGTTATAATAGAATCGGTGTAAAATATTTAAACGTACTTTACGAACCAATACCTGCTAACCACAATCTCTATCGTAATCTTCCACTATACCGTTTCCCTATTAATAAAAACGACCTTATAAAGTTTACCAATTTCTCTAAGCTTTGAAATAAGGATGAGAATTATAAAAGCGAACTATACGACATATTCGATAACAAAAGGAATGGATTATTAAATACGCATAAAAGACTAGATATTAAACCGTTTTCGTTTTACGTTATTATATCTGAAATACTATTGGGGTAAGCTAAAGAGTAAAACATGTATTTTTTATGTAAGTATTAAAACCATTTAAAATTACACTTCGATATAAAAATTAACTACGAACTATACGATTGAGATTATACTGGTATAATCTGAGAATCTGTAAAAAAATCATATAAAAACGCTAATAAAAACCTAAAAAAGGTGCTTAACTCTTTGTTAATGGAATTCCGAAAATATTAGGTGATCCTTAGACTGGAATATGAAGGTAATAAACTCTTTATCCAAATAGTAATAAAAACATACCGCGAAAACCCGGATTTCCACCTTATATTATTTGAACCCGAAAAGGATTTAAAATCTTTTATACAAACCTTCAAATGTTGTTCGAAACCTTTTTAAACCTATGAGTAAGCCTTGGAATAACATTTGTAATCGATAGAACCAAAAACGAAAGATAAATCACTAAAGCAAACCTCGCCAAAAATATCCACTATGTTTTGGGTCGAGGATTTAAGTTATACCTAAAGCAAAAAGAACGCTTAAAATAGATTTATTAGGAAGGAAAATACTAGGGAGTAAGGCCTAATAATAAATGGTGGGGACGATCATATAGTAACAGACAAAACGTATCGCGGTTATAACAATATTTACAAAGGGGAATATAAATTTTTACGGGTTTGTAAAAACGTAATATCGTATACTGAAAATCGGTTATTGATTTACTAATCACCTAACTTCCGAGAAAATTCAAATTGATCAATAGTATTGAGCAGATTAACCATTCAAAGACCAGATTAAAGCCAATTTTACAGTTTACATAGCCGAGTACGAAAGCGCGGAAAATAAGTTTAACGCCTATTTATATAAGTATACCTTCGTAGAAAAAAGCGTTAAGGGTAATAATGCTTTTCTAATAGCCTAAAACGACGAAACCACCAGATATATTTTTACAAAACTACAAAATGCCTCCTTTTTATACAATATATGCCTCAATTACGAAGACGAAGTGTTAAACGCCTATATAACGTCGTAATATACGTTTTATAACAAATATAGCAACTGATTTCAGGGTATTATACTTAATACCGAAGCAACCTAAAATTTAACGGCCGGAAAATGACAATTCGACGCGTTCGCGGCGAGATTTCCGAAATTCTAGTTCGACAGCACAAAGAAATATAGAAAAGTCCTATTCTACAAAAACTAAGTATCGTTGCTTAGCACAGTGGTTGTAGATATATGATTCGGACCGGTTAAGTTTTACGTAATAGATTTTGAAACGATATTTTAGTTCCTATTAATTAATATTGAAAAGCTCGAAAATAAGGTCTGAAATACAACTAACCAACTTGTTCGAGCCTTAGATAACATATCCGTACCTCTCCGGCTTAAGTTCGGTTATTTGGATTTTTTCCCAAAATTATGTATAATTAAAATTATTTACTTAATACAACTGAAATTACAGATACTACACCACTGAATCGAACACCTAGCTACAAAACCCCTTTTACGGTTATGCCACACCGCAGGTTACACGGATATAAGAAGGACACACTTGAAACTATCGAAAATTATTAGTATAAGTGTTAATTATACTTACAAGCCCCACGACGGTTTAAGTTCCGCCTTTAGAACGAACGACGTGGACTTTAATTACGAGGTAATTATCGATATTATATACCTAAATAGCTAGCTAGTATTACACGCTGTTGATACGACAACGTTATTTTAAGTCGTAAAATTTACGCGAAGCGCTTTCGCTATAAATTACTAAGACGTTTTAATTAAATGTGAGTTAAACATTTACCCAAGACCTCCGGACTGGATTACCCACGACGTTAACAAGGCTTTTAACTCCACTAAATAACGTATCAAAGCCAGTATCTCTGGTATCGAATACAAATAAATACTAATAAAAGACCTATAAGGAATCAACAAGTATAAACGGTACTATAATCCGTTTGAAAGAGTGTATATGATACTTTTTAAAAAGCGAAAGGATACTAGTTTTAAGTAATCTATCCTATTAATAGCAGTTGGCGATGTTAATAACACTTACATCCCAAATAAGTTCATTCCTACACTCCTTATCTTAAATATTTACCCGCAAATCTATATAAACTTTGTATTATCGTTCAACATATTACAAAAAGCTCATACTATAGCGAAAGTTATGACAGAATTACGTTTTCTACAGGCTAAAAACAACGTTTTAAAAGCGTTGGCTATAAGGAATGGCCTACGTAAATCTGGTGTTTTGGACTTACCACTACAGTTTAAGGTTTTGATTTAAATGCTAAAGATAGATAGTCTAACTTTTAAAAGATCAACCGATTAAAAAGCTATAATATACTTATTCATTTGATCAACAGTACAAATTCGTTTCGCTAATTAATAATACGGGAATACGAAAAAAAGTGGAAAAAAAAAAACCGGTTTAAAACTACAATCCAGCTAATAATACCGACGAAACCACTTTTAAAACGACGAATTAAAATCTCTTTTAATTCTAATACAGCCCCCAAATCGCACTTCTGACCCGCTAACACCATATAAGAACAACCCGTCTATACTAATACCACTAACATCTTACTACCGAAGCTGCTCCCTTAGCTTAAAAACCAAGAAAACGCCCTTAAAACTTTTTTAAAAACTTCTTTATAGCTTGAAAGGAGATATAAAACCGAGAAATTATCTTAAAACTTTACCGCAAAAATATTAGCACCGCTTTAACCAACCCGTTCGAATGATTTACCTAAACGGAAATCTTGATCTTAATCGACTACGGCATTTTTCGCTTTAAATGGTTCAACTTAACAATTTATGGTATCTACAGAATTTTTCTTACTCTTCTCGCATACGAATTTAAGAATAAAATAGGAAAACCATACGAAAAAACTCGCTTAATTATAAAAAGGTATAATAACAACGGCAAAAAAATATTATAACCCAGTTGCCTACCTTATCATAGGTTAGCCACTGTTTGAGTTTTACGTTCGTAACCTTTTTGAATATCCTTTATAACCTATATATTAAAATTCGTAACATTACGTAAATTTATATATAGTTTTAAAAATGATTTCAACAACGTATTTTCGCCGATATACCTACGAATATTAAGAAATACCACCCACCTAAAACGATCTTACGTATTATAAAACCGCTTTATAGCTTGGCTAAAACTAGTATTTACTGGTATAATACCTATTACAAACACTATAAAAAGCGGTCCAAAATAACCAACTCGACCTTCAACCTTTATATGTTGGTTTTAACGACACATTTTAAAGGTTTTGTACCAACAGGTTTATAAATAAATAATACGTTAACGTTATGTAACGCATTGGTATCCATATTAAAGAAAAGAAAATTTGAAAATCTGGACTAAAAGTAAAACCTAAAACGTATCTAACGAAATACTATATCATCGATTTTAATAACGCGATTATCACTTTCCGAAACGGTGTTTTTACGCCTGAAATAAAAAGGACAATTGAATAAGGTTACCCTTATCGCTCATAAAAATATAAATTTGGTCGACTAATACAAATACCAGCGCATACGTAGCGCTTATATTATTTTTATAATATAATTAAAAATGGTATTCGACTTTATAATCGCTGCATAATAGTAAACTAACTATTTAGATGATATATATAAAGCTGTTCACAAACGCCTTACGTGATAAATATAAAATCCTAAATACAGCCTTTATCTCGTGCCGCTTAAAATATATATAATAAAATTATTCGTTTTTACTAAAAATTCCTTTGCTAATGAAATTAATTATAGCTTTTAAATAGGATTCGTTTTTGATTTCGGTAACGAAACGTCAGCCCGAAATAGGTTTACGATCTGTAGAAATATTATCTACTAACATTCGACCAAGTATAAGCGGATCATAAAAAGCGTTTTAGCCTTAAAAATCTATAAAATAGTTAAAGGCTTCGATTTAGTTATTACTATAATAATAACGGTCCGCATAATTATTTCCAACTTTAGTTTACAATCTATTCCTCTCATTATATACACTAATTTCTTTTCGCTTTACAAATATCAGGTTAAACTTGGTATTACAAAAGAAAAATGTTTAATGATCGATATTATAATCCTACGCGAGTTATATAAACGCCGTGAAATTAAACAAAAAACAAAATAAATCGATGTAAAATCAAACTTAACGAACGTAATAACTAAAAGAATCCTAAATAAGATATTAAAGGCGTTAATATCTACAAATACCCTTTTAGTTAATATTATTAAAAAGGTTTTACGACCCTATTAGGAATAATATTCTAAGCCTTAATTTTTATTTTGTTTTATTCTATTATATCACTTTTAATATTTTCGAGCGGTCTGAAACTCGCTATTTTGGCACTCTCCATATTTTCTTTTATTTAAATCTATCATTTCGTATTACTCCTAATATACTATCACCTTTATTTTTATAAACTTTAACCCTACTCTTCTTCTTATATCTTATGTTTTTCTTTTACATTTTGTTATTTACGTTAGGGATTTCTTTTTTTTAAAATAATTATTATATAATATACTATACTATATCCAGACGCTCTTGTGCAGATAAAAGGGGCAGTTGTTCACTACTAAAAGAAAAGAGAGAATACAACGTTTTCGCGTCCCTTCCATTCTTCTTGTCATCCTCTCTCTTCATATTATCGCTATCGCTATCACCGTTATCAACGTCATTACTGCAACCAACGAGGAGGTAGCTCGGCGCCTTAAGATGCACACACTTAAGTAAAGGCGCAGGGAGGTCTTTATCTTCCTTACAGCGACCCGAAATAACGTCATCGAATTCGCCTACATAATACATATGTAAGCTCCGCTTTTAGGCGGTAATAATAGTTGTCTACTTTTTAGTCCATGGGTTGGCGCCTATTACGAATTATTATCGGCTTATTTTAATTATTTATAATAGTCGTTATTTTCATAAACACTTGAACGATATATTTCGAAAGTACCGGTTGGAGTTTGTGATTAGGATTATAGTTTTTGAAGCGAACTTACTATAAAGCTGATAAGCGCATAATACGGCCTTCAATTACGGCCACAAGTCTAAGAAAACAGGAGCTTATCCATTACCAATCCGTTTGTAATGGAATTAATGGGCCAGATAAACCCTGCTTTCATAATGATCGCTAATAAACTTTCCCTTAGCCGCGGACGCGACATACGGTACGTAAAACGTATCTATTAACGGCCCGAAGCTACGGATCCGGGTACGCCGTTTTTACACCTTATGCATTAAAATGGTCTTGCGACATACATTAACGATACGTAACTTGAGGTAGTGAAAAAGGTTCGCCTCGACCCCCTTGTTTATAGGAACATTAAAAGCATAAATAGATGGATTTAATAAATACGAATCGCAGTATAACTCTGCCAAGCTATGCTTACGGTGTAAGAGAGTTCCCATGGGTAAAGGGGTTTTTACCCGCGGGGAAAGGGTAAGGTTAATAACCTTAGAAGTTTCCCTCTCCTCCTCCTAATAGGTAGGAGGAAAAGGGAAGGAAAAAGAGAGAGAAAAGAAGGTGGTAATATAGGCGGCGGCGGCGTCGTCGGCGGGTGGCGAAGTCAGAGGCAAGACGGCAATAAAGGAGATGGTACCCGAGGAGAGGGAGATATTAGCGGTAGCGACGGTAACGACGGTAATAACGGCGGCAGCGGCAGCGCGTCGACGCTTACACGCCAAATGGCGTTTAATAATCCTATTTTTATGCAGCATTTATTTAAAACCGAAATTAGTATATAGGGATTATTAAAGTAACCTACTTATCGAAGAGATTTAAAATAGTTAAGTAAAATAAGAATTTATGTTTAATTAAAATATGGACTTATATTAGCTTTCTATACGTACCATTAAAAAGAAAAAGGAGGTTTTATGAAAACCTATAGCGATATATCTTTTTATACTAATCCAAAACATGTAACAACGTAATCACCTTTGCGGAATTACCCCAGTAACACTTACGTAATTATACTCCTATCGAAAATAATAAAAAAGTTATTAATAACTATATCGTTATTGATTAATTATATTAACTAGGCTCTTACTATAATTACTACTACGGTTAAAAACTACTCATTCAAACCTTTACAATTGGTACCGCAACCATATTATTACTATAAAAACTACTAATTTCAACCTTTACAATTTGTATCGTAATTACACCATCACTATAAAACTACGACTACAAATTCGTTATAACTATACTATCACTACTAATCTACGGATACAAACTACATAAAAATTATACTATTACTATTGGACTATAGATATAAAACGCATAAACAAGTAAGAAAAGATTGCCTATATAGATATAATTATATATTCCTATAGTTAGCATACATAGGTTAAATGGCAGTATACTAAACTGTAAGATACACTCGTGTAAAGTGTACGATAACGTGTCACACTATAGGCTACGCTCTTGCAAAGTATATAATGCGTGGAGCGGTCTAAAACTGTCGTTTTAGAGCGTATGGAAAAGTGTCACTATTCGAATAAGAGGTTTATAACCTCTTATTCGTAGCATGCACTCTCTGAATGCTTCTTTCTAAACTTATTTACTTTTACTACTATAATACTAATATTTACAAGTACTCTTCTACTCTTTTACGTTCACGTGAATAAGCAGAGACTTTACCGACAGTATTTGTTATAACGGAAATGACAACGACGAAGCGCCTGCTAGTGATAACAAAGAGGATATTATCATAATTATCATAAGCGTTTTGCAAACCACTTTTAAACGATATATTACCTGAGCTAAAAACTCGGAATTTTCATGTTGTAAAAACCTTAATTTGGACTTCAAATACAATGTAAATATTCATCGTATTTGTATCTATTCATTGAATCTCGCATAACAATCAAAAGACTCCAGTACTAAAGTTGATATAAAAATTTATTTTCAATTTAGGAAAGATTTTATCGACCTTTAAAAAAGAAAAACGTAAATTTCATGTATAATCGTGTATAAAACTTAAAAGGATTTCAATTCGACCTGGTTGTTATGGTTCGACCTACGGTGGTATGCCAAGTAGGTGCCAAATGGGATTTACTATTAAGGTGCAAAGGAAGACTAAAAGAGGCTATCGTGGCCTAACATGCAGGGCTCTTAGGCAAGGTTAATGTCTAGCCCGTTACGTGCCCTTACACATGCTGTATAAGGACTGTGTTCTATCCGTACACGGACCGTATCCGGCCTATACTCGGGCCGTACCCTATTCGCACCCGAGCTGAGCCTAAGCCAGGCGTTACCTATCCCGTTACGTATATAGTTACGTAACCTATAATTTTAATGACTAACAGCCTAAATCCATAACATATCCCCTCCTCCCCGGATGTTATAAAAGTTATGACGCCCTTTTGAATAAACATTAAACGCGGGTCGTACCCATCTAATATGCGAGTTAAACGTAAACCGGTAACACTACGTTTAACATATCGTATAACGTTTTAGCCAACCCTCCCTATGTCGCCAACACCATATAACGCGTTTATTAACGCACCGTATAAAGCCTTTTTCTTATTGTCAGCATCGTATAACGTATCCGTTAAAGTGTTATGTAAAACCTCTTTTTTACCGTCGGTGCCGTATAACGTACCCGTTAACGCGTCGTATAAAACCTCTTTTTTACCATTAGCACCGTATAATGTACCCGTTAACGCGTCGTATAAGGTATCCTTTTTACCGCCGACGCCGTATAACGCATTCGTCAATGTATAGTATAAAATTACGTTTTTACCTTTAATATCGAGTAACGCGCCCCGTATAACACGTAACCCTTATCGAATCTGGTCCGTTAATCCTTATAAATACCGACGCTTTTACGTAACCTTTAAAATTCCCTCCTTTTCCCTTTTATATCATCGCCCCCCCTTTATCAGCCACCCCGTTATAACTTTTTTCACTTTTCAAGTATTTAAACCTATATATCTTCGCCTTTTTTTTAAATTATTATCATAGACGACGTATTTAACGTTTTTGGCATAGGTTAAGCTACTGCCAGTGTATCCGAAAGGGACGATGAACCTCTCCGGCAGGTATATCAACTTATAATATACCAGTACCCTACCTCCAACTACTTATTATAGCTCTCTTATGTTATAAGAAATCTTTTTATCCTCGAAAATAATAAAGATGAAAATGAACTTCCTCCATTACAGGTTAAAAACGCCTGTATATCGTATATTAACCGGCTTTTAAACTTTAACTTTCCCCTATTTTACGTTTAAGTTCATCGTATATAAAGGTATCACGTATATCGGAAAATTTATAATAAGGTAAATTTATAAAAAAGTTTTACGAAAAACCGACCGTTGATTAAATCCTTTCCGTGGTATATTTAGGAATTAAGTTTATTTACGACTTTACCCGGTTTACGTACCATTTTATACTAGTTAGTTTCTACAGTAAAGGATAGGAATTACATTTTATCCCCTACACGTAAACTTTAGGGAAATGTCTCAGGTTATTTACTCGTTTCGACTTTTATCTTTTTCGAAATAATTAATTAGTTTACCCGGCTTCTTAATGTCGTTTAAACGTAAAAAGTTCCTATTATATCAGCCGTATAAGCCGTTACTTCTTTAATTATACGCTCATACCGCCTTTTTCTTTCAAAATCCGCATTTACCCCAAACCCTTTCATCGCCTTTTACTATATCGCTTATTTATAAAGATAAAACGCCCTCGGCTAACCGAACTTTAATGCGTAACGTTTTCGCTCTAACCCTCTTTAAATACCACTGAATACCCTTTCGTAATTTTAGCCTAGAAGGCTAAAATAATATAACCACCTAATTTATGTTTCTTATAGCTAATATAAGCTACGGCTTACAAAATATTACGAGTAATTTCTAAAGGTTAACTATACGATCTCCGATTTCGTCCGTATCATATTTACTAACTTTTAATAAAAACGAGCTAATCGGACTAACCGTAATCAGGTGTAATATCATAGCCGAGCTGATCGCGTTACCCAGGTTTAAACTAACATATTATAATCTTTAGTAACCCATTTAAAAGTTTATTTCTCCTGCTTCGCCTTTCGCCTTGCTTTTCGTTAACCGTTATTATCGGCCTTATTTAACGCCCGTTCCTTTTGACGTTATCCTTTATCATCGGCCTCCTCCAACGTCTATCTTTCCTCGTATTATCCGTTATCGGCCTTTTTTAACGCCAGCCCCTCTTTGCGTTATCGGCCTTTTTTATATGTCGCCTCGCATACGGCCCGCCTCTTACTAACCCCCCTCCTCGATGCCCACCGGTTTTCGCCATAGCTTTTACTATCTCCCTCCCCCATTATCACCTAATGCTTAAAGCCAATCGTAATAGAGCCTCTAATATTAATGAATCCAGTTCTCGTTGAACCTAAATAAAGATAATAATAATAACTAAATAAACATTTGTTAAGATAAAACAAAAGTTGTTTTACAGTCGGATATTATTCGAAATAATTGGGTAATATTCGTTCAATCTTATTTAATTTATTATAACCTTATTTAATAATAAAATTTCCTTTTTATTTACTAGTAAAGCATTAATTCGAAGGTATAAGCGGTTTGCCCCACGTTTATCGTTTAGTATAAGTTTAACGCCGTCGTCGAAATACCGGGCTATCATAAACCTGAATATTTTCTTATTTCGTTTCGAATTTGTCTAAGGTTATAATATACTAATAATTTTCCAACAATTCCTATTCCAGATTATTAAAACTCTTTTACTTTACTAATAAGTAACGAACTCCATCCCTTCTTATATTTATAACAAAGATATCCTATACTTCAAATTCCTTGTATTTACCGTCCCTTATATTATTCGTTACCAAAACTGGTTCCGGGTTAGTATCGGATAAAACCTAGGAAAAAAGGGGGTTCAAAACCGCACGTTTAACTAAATCTATGTAAAACACCAGATATTCATTGAGGATATCTAATATAACATTTAACGGGATCGAAATACCGACTACCCAGTATTAATTATAAAGTTAATTGAGCTTTTTATTTGGGCGGTTGATTTTAATATTACAAAAACTTAACCAAATTTGATTTTCTACCTTATATCGCTTCTCTAAACGCCGTTTACGATTCGCCGTCATTTTTATTCACTATTAAATATAAGCTATTACTGCTTAGGCTAGTTCTATCCCCTCGTATAAATAAGCCAAAAATGTAGTAACTCGCCCTGTTAAATGGATTAATGACTTTATATCCCTGTTTTTACCTTAGTATAAATAACGTTTCCTATCCATTTATTATACGGTTCGAGTTAAGCATAATAATTGTTAACTTCCGGTTATTTAACGTAAATTAATAAACGAGTAAATACGAAACCTAATTATATTACAAAAAGGCGACCACAATACGTAAATACTTTTAAACCTTCTAGTTTATCCATTTATTATCGCCATTTGTTTATAATTCGTACGCCATAAATAAAAATCATTCGATTTTTAGTAAAAAATAAAGTATTGTCTAAAATAGGCTTACCTAATTTAAACCACAGTTACTAGTAACAAAAGCTAAAAACCTATAAAATTTCTATTATATATTCCGAAATAGATCCGTGCAGGTATCCGCAGCTATAAACTATATAGACCTTAACTGAATAAATTTGGAAAAACGATCTATAATAACTAGCAAATATCGAGTGCCGCTATTAATAACTAATAAGTCGATAATGAAGTCGGCCGAAATATATATCTAATACCAATCGAAAAAAAGTTTAAAGTAAATCTTATCGTAAAGTACGAAAAGGTTTTGTCTCATTATACTACATATATATTCGATATAAATGTTGAATATTTATAATTATCCCCTTTTAATAGTAATCTCGTTAAAAAACGCGGAATACAATATTTTTACCCGAATAACCTGTAATAAACGAATTATAGGTTTATTATAATATCCTCGTTATTAATAGTTTTTAACTCGGTAACTATAAATAAGAACTTAATAGCCCCCACAGGTTGATCCCGCAATTTATAATTTACACTAATTCTCTTACCTTAGGTGGGAATCGCCTAACGCCTTTAAAAACCATTAAAAGGCAAACTTTATATAATGGATCGTTCGTTACTCCTTAATCCTATAACTCCGTTAATGTTTTCGGGTCGAAAATAAGGGAATTATTCGATATTAACTATACCGGCGGGTTTAATGTAGGACGGGCCCGTGACAGTATCGTCGGCGTTACCGTACTAAAATCCCTTAACGTTATCCCCGATAACGACCTGGACGCAAGCCGGGCCCGAAGCGATATCGCTCTTAACGGCCCTTCGAAAGCTTCCGACCCCATTTTAGGATATATATCATCGTAATCTAATAGCTAAACCTCTATTTCTTCAGACTCTTTTACTTAACCCGCCGTAATCTATATTTTTTAAATATATAGGATTATTAATACACGTTTGATATAATAATGGAAATAGGTTAAAAGACCTGCGTGCGATATTCCTTGACCTCGAGTTTATCTTGTAACTTATGGGTCAATGTATCCAGGCTAGCGCGCTAAGTTATAGGCTTATAACTTAAGTAATATTTAAAAAAAGAACCTCGGCCAATTTAACCTAACGTTCCGAAATTAATTGTAATAAAAAGAAAAACTTTAATTACTTATCATTTGTTAAAATCGTAAATGGTATACGGGCATTACGTAGCTTAAAAAAACTACGCTTTTTAATAAAACACTACCGCGAAAAGTTCTTTATCATAAATAGTATAGTTAAGTTCTATATCCGTCAATCGTACGGAGTAATAAGCTACTAGTTTTAAAATATTATCTTTGTCCCGTTATAACAAACACCCTTTTAACGCCGTTTCCGAATAGTTAGTTTCCACTACTATTAGCCGATTTGAATCTTAATAAACCAGAATCGAAGCCGTAATCCTTGAAAGTGTAAAATACCTATTTTTTCCGTTTTATTTAAGCCTAACAAACGTAACCGTACTTCGTTAAGCGGACGAAATAATCCACCAATTTTAAGAAATTGTTAATAAAATTACGATAAAAGTTAACAAAACCTAGAAAATTTTGAACTTTTCGAACTGTACATAATAACTCCTATTCGCGAATGACCCGAACTTTTTCGAAGTCAACCCGAATACTTACTTTTACCATTACAATGAAGCACAAATATTTTACCCGTTTAACTATAAAGTTACACTTTTTTGAATTTAAATTAAATCTCCTATTACGAAAAGATCTTAAAACCATACGAACTTTCGTTATATAATTTTATTGAATAATTTTTGAAAAGATTAAAAAGTTGTTAAAATATATTATAATGAAATTATTGAAAATATTCGTTATTATATAATTAATATATTATTAAACCCTCTTTAACGCTTCTGCGAACCTAAAAGGGGTAACTAGCCATTCAAATAACCCGAACCCCGTAAAAAACGTCGTTAAATCCTCTTACTTAGGTGTTATTCGAATACGGTGAAATGCTGTTCGAATATCTAACTTCATTAGTTATATCAACTTCAATAACAAATATAAAGTCTCTTTAATTAAAGGTAAAGGAAAACAATTTTACTTTATAATTTTATTTAATGCGTGATAATCGATATCAAACCATCATTTCCCGTTTGGTTTACGAATTAACAATACCGGCATCGCCGCCGATAAAAAACTTGCCCAAACCTAACACTTATTTACCAACTCTGTAACCTGTCATCGAAACTTAAAAAGTTAATTTCATAATATTGAGTATAACGGCCCTTAAGATCGTTTTAGTGAAAATTTATTTTCGTTCCGTTTAATATAAATGTAGTAATCGAATTTCCCCTTATATAAATATAAAGCTGTAACCTTATCTTTATCGAATAGGTCGCGAAATATCGGTAGTTTCGATAAAAAACGCGATTAATTTTCTTTTTCCTTCATCGTAATCGTCGACATTACTTACAAAATCCGCGTTATTTCGCCTGAATTTATAATATAAGCTATTTGAAACGGGTTCCTTATACTTTATACATCTCGGTACGAACGTTACACCAAACCAAAGAAAACTGAACCTACCACGCCTTATATATCTTCCGTCCTAATGATTCAAGACTAATGGTATTTGGAATAACGCGTTCGTAATATTTATATCGCCAGTTTATACCAACTAAGGCTTTTTACGATTTCTCGATTACGGTAAAAGAATAAAACCTGGCGGATAAAAACTATGACTGACTAAATAAAAGGTTAAAGTGGTAGATAAAGAATGTAAATAGGGGAATCAATTTGATTTCGATTAACTTATTGAGTGTCAAGTTAATAATTTTGAAGGATAGCTGTTTTAAGAATAATACAAATCTGTTGTCGAAAATTAGATTCCTCATAACCCTCGTTAATAAAGATAGGTAATAGAACTGGTTTAACATCATCGGAAGCCTGAGTTATTCATCTTTCATTAAGCGAAAGAGGATTATATAAAGCGTATTAGCTTTAGAGATTTAAAGTATAATGGCCGGTTCCAATATAGACATAGCGATGTGGTAAACCCTTAATACCGTTACAAAGCATTGACTTTCGAAACTTGAAATTACCAACGAAAAACGCTTAATAATCGATGTGATAATATACTATAAAGCTTACGAAAACAGGGGTATTGAGGAATTCCAATAGATTGATAGCAAAGATAATTTTGTAAACGCTATAGCGAAATCTTTTCTAAATAAGGCTTTTCATATATTTGGGGATAGCAATATGCTGACTATATTTATTAAGAGTTACGTGGACAGGTCACCAAATAAGTTCAAATTACGTGCAGACGAATAAGGGTATCATGATAAACTGGAAGACTGTTAAAGGAATGAAGTCGGTAATAGAAACTCGTCGAATTTATACAGTGGAGTTTGAAATTTATATAAGTCCGTAGCGAAAAAATTGTATACAGAAGTTGGTAAAATCGATATTTGGAACCGTGGAGCAAAGGGAAGTAATTGGAGTTAATTTGGATGCGAAATTAATAGGGGTCTAGCTAGTCAACAAGGATGTAATTAAGTGGTAACCAGAAACAATTAGTTGAATACAGTAACGTGTGTATACAAAATAAAAAGCCATTAGTATTAGAACAATATTGACTGTTATTTTTAGCAAGTCAATTAAAGTGTAGTTAGTCAACTTTACTGTAAGTAAAGTTGACTATATTGACTGCAAGTTGTGTATATTGTTTTTTGGGTTGACTATATTTACTGCAGATTAAGTACAGTATACGCCCACTTCACACTAGGGCACGAGTCAAGCAATTAGCCATACAAATTAATGTGCAGTTCGGCTAGCGGTCTGATAAACCTAGAACAATACATCCACTTCTTGACTATTACAATTCTACTGTTACTTCGACCAATCGAATCAACAACGTTGCAATATCTAAAGACCTACCAACACAATAAATCATATAGTTTCCTATTGTAATTTTCACCTACATATAAAATATTAATGAAGTCACGTATAAATTTGCAATCCATGTCTTCGGATTGGATATATGTCGTAGGAAGTTTACCATTTAGATCTAACACTTGATGTTCTTATAGTTTTAGTTTAATTATTTATTGGTAAGTTGTAATTGGTTTTATATATAATACTATTCGTTATTCCAATAAATATAAGTATATTATTATATTCATCGTATATTTTCTCGTACATTTGAATCCCTTAAACTATCCACAAAAACTCATCCTTCTTTATAAGTTATCGATGAGTATTTTAAAGGGAGTATTAGAACTATTATCAAATAGATTCTTCAATAGATTGTAGAACCTTCATATCAAATATCAATGAAACTCAATTTATGTTGTTTATATACTTTCAAGCAGTATTTCCCTGTTTTTTGGCTCAGGCTGGTGTCTGGGCTGGTTGTCGCCAGGGATCTAGCTCTGGCAGTCACCTTGCCCCTACTTTGCTCTAGAGTTGTCCTGTTATGTGACCGGACTACCCCTTTTCTATAACTTGTAGCAGATCTTTGGCAAAGGTTTCTTTCTCTTTCTTTCCATCGAGTATAATAGATATTATCCGACCGTTATAAACGATAACTTTGGCTTAGTTCCTTTATATATTATCTTCGATCCTTGTTTCTTGTTGGTATTTTATCTGTTTATAAATAGTTATAGCTTACGGTTATATATCCAATTCTTTTCGGTTTGGACCTTTAAGCCCTAGAATAATTTGTTGATGAATACGTTAAGGATTAGTTTCAAAACGTTTTGATAACGTAATACAATTCATTGACTACCTAATACAAACAACTTACCGAAAACTACGTGTGAAGTTCATCGATTGGGATTACTACGTCCTTAAACACGTTTTACGTATATAATAATGAAACACCGATATACTAAATACGTTAACGAATATAATTCGGTAGCTTAAAATCGCTTCCGGTACGCCTACCTTGTTAAAATGAACAATAATAAGTATTAGTAGGTTTCTATTGTTACATCAGAGTTCATTCGAATTTTGGTCGAAGTTACTGGTATATTACATTAAAGGGGATAATGTGTTCCTTCTAGATTTAGCAAACCGCTGCCCAGTCTACACAGTCGTCTTTATGAGAAAGTATATAATCCGTGTCATATATTAAATTGAGCACTCTCTTCAATTGTCTTTCAGTCAATATAGTCAACTTGCAATCAGTACAGTAAACCTACAGTCAGTACATTTAACTTAGATGTACTGCAATTAACTGTTATTCTGTCGGTAAGGTCTAAAACCTTTGTTCTTTCACGTAAAATAAGGTATAGAGAAGAGTAATCGTTAGATTGGTATTCTAGTATAAAAGATGATAGATGCAAAGAAGAAACATCTAGAGGTGCACGCCACAGGTGAGGGCTTATAAGCCCTCGCCCAGAGTATACCACTCTAGACCGCTCCACGCATTGCCATTCAATCTGGTATAGCCATTCCACACAGGCAATCTTTTCTTTTTCCCTTATATAACGCCGTGTAATGATAGTATAGTTGTAAAAATCTAAATTATTAGTTTTCGTAGTAATAATGTTATTATCTTATTAATTACAAAAGGTCTTAATTAATAAGTTTCCGTAGTGATAGTATTATTGTTGTATTAAATGAAAAAGATTTTAATTAATAAGTTCAAATAGGATTAGCAAAACTTTTCCGAGGTAGTCATTGCAGTTTAGCTGGAATCAATAAGGTTTGGCTGCGGTAGGAATTGTAGTTTGATCCTGGTTAGTATAGCTAAATAAGGGCGATATAGTTGGTAATGCCGTTTTTCGTAGTTAATAGGAATAACAACGCAGGTACTACAGTGAGTGATTGCGTAGGGACAATTACGTAAGAATAATTACGTAATTACGTATTAGGTTAATATAAAAATATATCTCGCTATCGGTTTAGGCATAACTTTTTTTTTCTTTTAAAGGCGCATAATCTAAACCTATATAAGTTCCTAGTCCAATTTAACCTTTATTTTATTGAACTGAACTAAGCCGCTTTAATAGGTAGGCTTTTAGCTAACACCCATATACTAACCTTTTCTTTGCATGTATGCCGCGTAAAAATATGATGGTAAGGCGCCGTTTGACACGAGAGCGTCGGCGCGCCGCCACCGCTACAGCTGCCGCCGCCGCCTCTACCAGCCCACCATTATCTAGCATAATATCCTTTATAACCGCCACCCCACCGCTTACCACCACGCCGCTACCCGCCACCGCCGCTTACCTCTCTTTATCAGCTCTGCCTGCCACTGATGCCTCCGTTACTCTCTCTCCCACCGTTACCACCACCCCTCCCTTCCCTTCATTTCAATTCCCTTTTTCCAAATCCTAAGGGGAGGAGTAAAAAGCCTTTAAGGTTATAAACCCTACCCTTTCCCTACAGGTAAAAACCTCATTACCCATAAGGGCTCTTTTATGCCATAAGTGCAATCTGGCGTAATTACGCCAGAATACATATATCACAAATCTATCCGGTCATGAACCTTTCACCTTTCTCCTTTTAAATAAGGAACATGAAGCGGATCTGCTCCGCTTCTTCGAGCTCCATATCGGCAGGATATGCTGTGAAGCCTCTTTAATACGTAAAGCGTTAAAACAGCGTACTCGGGTCTGTAATCCTGGGCCGCTAATGGATATGCCTTACGTATCATATATCGCGTCCGCAACTACGAGCAAATCCATTGGCGATTGTTATAAAAGCGGGGGTTGTTTGACCCGTTATTATCTTTAAGAGCGAATTAGCAGCTTATAAGTCCCCATTCCAGTGGTTTTAAGGCCGTAGGCCGAAGCCGTGTTACGCGTTCGCCGGCTTCTTCGTAAGTTTTAACCGAATTTAAAAAAAATCCTCTGATAGAAATATACCGTTCGGAGCGCTCCGAAAAGAATCGCGGTTGCAAATAACTAAAAAAAACCGATACTAATCAATAATTGGTGCTAATCGGCGGTTTGAGGAAACGGAAGCCGCTATTACCTCCTGGAAACAGTGCTTACGTATATATTACGCAGGTAAGTTCAACGAAATTTTCGCACATCGCTATAAAGCGGGTAATTCATCCTTTATGCGTTTTCCTAAGGGCATAACCACTAAGGCGTAAGGCTATATCCTCGCTTGCATTAATAACATAGATAGTAGTAATAGCGGTAGCACTAGCATAAAGGAGGGAAGAGGCGGAAAGGATGGTGGGGATGCGACAGCGTCTCTCTTTCTTTAATAGTAGATATATACCCTTTAGGTTGAGCCGGCATGCCCGGCCATAGTTTAATACACTATACAGTAATATTATAGCTCCCCACCAAAAAGTTGTTCAAAAATAATAAGTATGACTTGAAATATATAAAACTTGAGAGCGGCGCGAGATGATAAATCTAAGCAAAGAGGAAAAATTAAGGAAAAAATAGTGTTAAGGTACGTAAAACAAATAGAGGCAGAAGTCGGGAGCAGTGCGAAATGGAAACGTTAAACAGAGGTAAAATCGGGGATCGGCACGAATAGTATAGTACGGGCTGATTTAAATTAGCGAAAAGTGGTGTGATGGTTTATAAGGGTCGAAAAACCTTTTTAACAACTCCAATAAACAGTATACTTGTTGATATAAGTGTTTTTAATATTCTGTTTGGGGTAACATTAGTTATCGCGTCCGTTAAGTTAGATTTGTTATCGATTTATCTTACTTCCTCGGTTTCACGTTATTCGTACGACTCGCGTAAAGCTATAATATTAGTTATTAACCCCTCTTTATTCGTAATACCAAACTCAACCAAACATTAGTAAAGCGAAAAAAAGTTAGTATATACGACAAGAGAAATGGGGTTTAAACCAAGGTTGGAAATAATTATTCGGACAGTTATCGTCACAGTAATACCCGAATCGAAAACTTTTACTATATTATAGATTTTTAACGCCAGGACCCTTTTCGTAACCCTTTTGCATTTATTAGATCTTTGATGGATTTTTTTACGAATAGTAAAGTCATTTAGAGCCGATGTTTTATTACCGAGGACTAAGACAAAACCTATTTACAAGTTATAATTGTTATTATTAACGAGAAATCCGTAAGTAAAAATAAATAGTTCTACAATACGTAAATTTAACGGAATAAACTGTCGTCCGCGTTTTCAATTATGTTTTCATTATGAAAGACGTTTACTAAACTCCTTGTATACATTATCAGTTGGGTTGGTTTGGCATTGTGCGGCAACAAAGAGGTTCAATACAGCCTTTATTTATATTTTAAAACCGACTTATACTCCACATACACGTTAACATCTATATTCGTTTGCTCGTTTTATGTTATTGAAAACGATAAAGATAGCTTTATTTAATTTAATTTTTTATATAAGGCCTAAAACGCTGTTTCGAAGGGTAATGACGGTGTTATTAAAATCGATTATGAGGTTCTTTGTTAGGTACGTTTAAGTTTTCTCTTTTTATCCAGCTTTTAAAGGTTTTATATTTTTAAAAGCGGAAAATGGGGTGTTACACAATATTAGGGTGTCGTTAGTTTGTATATCCGTTAGTATTTAGCCTTTCGAATGGGTTGTCGATATTAATAGGCATAGGTCGAAGATAAAGTTAGTTATTTCTAGCCGTTTTTATAATATTTTTAATAGGTACTATGTTAGTAAATACTGGCTTCAACTAAGCCTTAAAGTAGTTTTATAATACATAGGATTTCTTTAGGTGGGTAGTGGTGCCTAAGGTCTTTTAATATATTAGCGTAGATTCGTCGTTTAAGCCGTTCCTTAGATTTGATATATATCTGTATAATGTTTTCGAAATTTGACATATACGTTATACGGTCTGTTAAGGGAGGCCGCGAGCGTAAGAATCAAATGGTAACTAACCCTTTATAATATAAGCGATTAGTTTATAATATTCTTTTTACTTTCTTTGTTATATCTCTTGATAATTAAGCGGGTCTTTTTGTAAGAGTGTTTTGGTTTTATCCTTAATTTCGTAGACGAAGCGGGTTTGAAAAATGCTGTAGATACCGTAAATATTAAGGTTAAATTATTTCAAAAGAAAAACGCCTTGGTCGATTAAGTGTAAAGTCTTTATTGAAGTAAATTATTCGAACGAGGAATTTGAAGTAGTCATAATATCTTCATAGCGAAGCTTTAAACTAATCTCGCAGTTTACCATTTCCTTTTACGTAATAAAGGGGTTTGTAGTAAATTTCCTAGCGAGTTTCTTGGTTTTTAAGTCGACGGAGTGCTTTTGGCGGTGAGTTTTTAGTGGGGTTAGTATAAAGGAGCCGTTTTTATTTGGTGTGGTCGAGTCGAAATCGTGTTTCGAGGGTAAGGCTGGAGCTAGAATATATTTAAATTCGTCGTTTTAGGGGATGTCTTATTGCCGATTCTGTTCGTTTTACGGTTCCGGGCCGATTTTTTTTACCTTTTTTATATTCGCGTATTATTATCTAATGAAACGAATTTATACTATTCGTTCAATTAACGAACACATTATGGATTTTAAACCTACCAATCCTCTAAAAGATAGTTCAACTATACTCCTTTTTTTAAATAAAAACTTTCAATTATAATGGTAGATTTGAAACGTTAGCTTTATGTGAGCCATTTCTTGTAGCCAATGCTTTAAACATATAGTTCATTACCTGTAAAAAGCGTAACACTACTATAGCTTTCGCCATAGCATTGAACCTTTATACTATAGAAGGTAATGTGATAGAGTTTGTATAGATCCTCGGGTAAATACCAAAGATAAGGAGCGTAGGGATAAGCTTATTTAGGCTAAAAGTGTTATTAAGGGCGTTAGCCATTATTTAAAGGATAGATTCCTTAGAATTAGTACCCTTTAATGTTTTAATAATACTATATACTTTTTTCATGTGGTTTGTGGTATCGTTTATACTTTCTAATACCTTATAAGGCTTTTACTAAGATTTATTTATACTCGTTACCGGTTATCCAAGCTTCAGTACTTTTTTGGTAAAGTCGAAATCTGTACTAACATTGTATATAATCTAGTTTAGGGGATTTAGGTAAATTTAAAACAAATAATCAATTAAAGCATTCTAATAGTTTATAGCGGAAACGCTTTATGTAAATTTGGCGGCCTAAAATAATTTTGCCGCATCGATAGCGTAAAAGATCAGTTAGTTGTCTAGATATATAATATTAATAATTACTTCGTAATTAAAGTCTACATCATTTTAAAGGCGGCATTTAAACCGTTATAAGGCCTATAAGTAAAGCTCATATTTATAGCAAAAAATTTCGATAGCTTCAAGTACTTCTTTTCTTATATTAGTATAGCTCACGGTGTAAAAAAAGTATACAAGGCGATTTATAACGGGTATCTGAATTGTCGGTATAAAGTTCGTGATTCTGGTTAAGTTAAGTATGAAAATTTAATTATACGTATTTAGAGGAAGAATTATAAATAGCCGAACTTAAGTCGAAGTGGTACGAATACATTATTCAAGGCGCAAATAAGTTAATTAGTCGTATTGCGGACCTTTATTCCGAGTTTATTTATATTAGTCAACAAAAGAAGTAATAGAGTTTTAAAGTTTATTACGTGAACTCAATAAGTTCGAAACGTGTATTTATAACGACCGTTACAAACGATAACGCTTTATCATTACCAAATAAAACCTTTTGGTGTTTTTCTATTCGGTTTAGCTAAAACTTTGGAAACTTCTCTGTAAACGCGTTTTTTCCCCTAAAGATTAATAAGGTCATCGGTAAACGTGAGGTAAAGATTGATATTAGCTTTGGTATTTGAGTTATTCGGATGTTACGCAGGATTTAATAGGCATATAAGAATACGATACCTATTTGTGACATATTTTAGGTATAAACCAAAATTTTGACGATAGGATAATTCCGAGTTATTAACTTAGATAATATGTTGCTTAGTATTGATTTGAAAAGCGTTTACGTCGGTTATAATATTTTCCCCTAGTTATTATAAATAGACGCGTTACCATTACTATATTTGTTATCATCTAACTTACAAAGGTATACCAAGTAGGTGCTAAATGGTTTTAATAATTGAGGTACCAAAGAAGACTAGAGAAGTATGTAGAAGTCTCTTATATAAGACTTATGTACGAGGTCCGTTACGTACACTTTTAGGTAAAGTTTGCGGACCGCGCCCGAACCATACCTGGGCCGGGTACTACACATCTGTATCCCGTTATGTTCATGGCGATGTAACCTAAAAACTTAATATTTAGTAACCTAAGTCGATAATATATTCCCTCTTTATAAGGAAAAAGATATATTGTTATAACAGATTTAAATCGAGTGCGAAATGTATGGTATTGAAGGTTCTCTATAAAATAAACACACTTGTTTTCCTGTAATACCAAATTAAAGTTAAATATAACCCGTATTCTCGTAAAACACGAGTCAGACGTAAAGCGTATAACGTTATCTTTCAGCTATTATTACGCTATATAACGTCATACATTAGCTGTATACCTGCTTATTTCGGACTGTCCGCGTATAAAAACCGCCCTTGATTTTATCTATAATTCGTTTATTTTTCCCTTCATTTTTTTTTAAAAAAAATTAACTTTTAAACTATCCAATTTTCCACATTCTCTCTACAACCTAGCCTTTATTTTCCCTTTATCCGATTTTAAATATAGTCTGCATTAGTTGGTTATTATTCCAATAATATAATTTTTCTTTACTCATCTTTTGCTGTCTTATTCGTTCCTTCCCTTTTAATATAGCTGATATCTTCAATAGGTTTGATATAGTCTACGTCGTTATCTGCGTACTTCATAACGATAACCAATCGATTCGTAAGATATACCATCTATTTTTTCCCTAATAATCTTACCGTTAATAGTTTCATGAAGCTCCCTTATATAATAAAAGATCTATTAGTGTTAGGTGATAATAAGGATAAAAATGAGTATCCTCTACTTTAGCCTTAAATACTTATATATTTTACCTAAATCGTTTATCTAACTTGCAGTTATCTTTGTTTCACGCCCATATCCACCGCTTTTATAGGTGTTTTGTTTATCAAAGGGTAAATAGTAAAGTAAACCTAAAATTAATTTTATGAGAAACCCGAATACATACCAACCCCCTCTATAATATATTAAAAAGAGGAATTTATTGATAACCTCTTCCAACATACGCATTTTGTTACGCCAATTTATTAATCTTTTTTTAGCGGTGTTTATACTTCATCGCCAGCTTACAAATGTAATAAGAATCTTTAGAGCTTCAAAACCGTTTTCTTTTTTTCCTTTTCGGAATTAGAAAACGAATTTGTCCGCTTATGTAATATCTCCTTTATACAAGTTATACCGATTATCGCGGTCATATTAACCGCGATATTATAGTCTATACGCCTCTACCCCGTTTTCGTCCACATTTCGTTATCGTTTAAAATGCCCCCGTCTCTATCCCCCATTAATTGTAATTGTACCATTTTTCATAACCGCATCCTAACACGTAATATATTGACTTCCAAGTCCGTTGATACCTGTTATAATCCTACATATTACCCTGCTTAAAACGATAAGGTCATATGACAACCTAAGTTATCTTTTATAACTAATATTTACTATGGTTTTCAAAATATAACGAATAACATTTGGAGCTTAACCGTAAAAGTTCATTATTTTTATTCGTCCATAACTTATTTACTCTATATACAAGCGGGTAGACTGAGTTGACCAGGAGCGTATTGATAATCGTTCCTATATTCAATATGTAACGTAAACGTAAATGGATATGTTACGGTCTTTTGTAACCTGTTTAAAAGATAGTTTTCCCCATCCCTCACTATATTACCCTTACCAATCGAAGTCTTCTGGTATCCCGGATAGAATATAATAAGGTTTACAATATCATTCGCCTTTCCGTTTTTTTTTTTTAGAATAAAAGGATGATAAAGATATTGTATAATTAAAATTGGATAAGAATCGTTTCGTAGTCGAATTGCTATCTAAAAAAGTCGGGTGTAACATAATCGGTTCTACTTGTTGTATAATGAAATAATAATATAAAATTTCTTTCTTCCTTATCAACATTATGCTAATATTGGAGTGAAAACGACATAATCAATATAAGTTTCGTGAATTATATTTTGCGTTGACGTTAAAACTTTAGGCTGTCATAAAACCGTAATGTATTTACAAGTTTCCATAATTTTTATTAAAATTTATCGTACTCCATTCATTTCTTTCATATATAGCAAATTCCATCAATTCTCGTTTTCGCCGCTAAAATATTTTGAGTTTTTAATTCTCTATATATATTATTCTTTGTAATGTTCGCAATGAGAACTGGGCCCGGTTGAGTATCGCATATAACTTGCTAGGAAAACGGGTTTCCGACTGTATATTCAACAGAATTTACGTGAAATACAAGGTATTTATCAAAAATATTCAAAAAGATATTCAACGGATTTATAACGCTTATTATCCGATATTAATTGTAAATTTGTTGGAACTTTTTTCTTCGACGATTGATTTCAATATTACGCAAATTGAGTTAAACCCAATTATTTACCTTATATTGTTTCGCTACACGTCACCAATGGTTTATTACTTTATTTATTTGTTCTTTAATATATGTTATAGCTTTTGAAAGTAATTTCGTATCTTTGTATAGATACATGAAAAATGTGATAATTTATCCCGCTAAACTTGTTATCGATTTCGTATTCCCGTTTTCTTTAATAATATGGATATTTAGTATCTATCAGCCAGTTAATTCGAGATGAACCTGGTAATCATCGATTCCCGGTTATTTGATACAAATTTATATATTGAAAGATATAATGTTTAATTCAATTACAGAAAAATAACAATGATTCGAAAGTAACTTTAAGCCTCAGGTTTTACCCTTTTAATACCGTCGTCTATTTGGGAATAATATAAAACCAATGAAATTGACCAAATTTTTATTTAAAAATATAAAGTCGTTTAAAATACACCCACCTATTTCGACCTGCGATCGCTAATAACAAATGCGGAAAATTCATTAAATCTCTATCATATATTACGAGAGCGCTCTACATACGTCTTACAATTCCAAACTATATTACTTCCCGCGAAAAGAAATCGAAAAGTCGATTTAAAAAAGCTAATAAATACTGTATGCCGTTATTGGTAACCGGTCAATTCGTTATTAAATGAATTCAATTGTAAAACTAAGAATAATTGAGGATAAAAAGATGCTAAAAGAGGCATTATCATAAGATACCAACAGGTTTTGTACAGTTATACTACGTATATATTCGATATAACTGTCGAATATTAGCAATTATTCAGTTTCAATGGTAATTCCATTACCAAACCTGGAATAAACCGTTTTTACCCGGATATCTTATAATGAACAAGTCTTAGTTTTACTATGAAGTCTTCTTCGTGAATAGTTTGAAATTTGATCATTATAAATCGCATGCATACCTCAATATAACTATCGGATTAATGTTGTAATTTATAATTTATACTGATTGTTTAATTTTCCTTAGAAATAGTTTAACGTTTTCAATAATCTTTAATAGTCGAATTTTTTATAATTTGTTATTCGCTACACACTAACCCCATAATGAAGTCAAAATACCCAACTTAAAAATCAAATAATCGCCCGATGTTACCGAAGTCGGCTATATTAACGCGGGCTGGGTCTGTAATGTTACTATAACTGTTATCGTATCATTATTCTTTATCTCGAGTTTGAACGCAAGTTATCACGATCTAGTAATCAAACCTTTATTTCTATGAATTCATCTGTATAGTCCACCGCGATATTCATTTTTATAATATACGAGTTTATCCTTACTATATTCGATATAAATATGAAATCAGGTTAAAACCCCCGCATATGAAGCTTCTTTACCACTGGTTTATCTTACAACCTATAAGTCAATGTATTTATATGAGATTCCTAGGCTATAAATCAGTAATATAAGTAATAATGAAAAAGAGAGAAAGTTTCAGCCTAACGGGCGTAATATTCTGAAATCAAACGAAGTCAAAACAATACTATAATCCTTTATAATCCGTAAAAATGATAAACAGGGTACAAATACTATACAATTCCGATAATTACGTTTTTTGGCAGGATATTACCGCGAGAAGCTTCCCATCATAAATAGAATAATTACATTTAGTATCTCATAATCGTATAAAATGATAAGTAACCGATTTAAGGATACCGTCTGCATTCTCAATGAGAGGTATCCTCCTAAAGCTATCCCCAACCAATTAGTTCACATTACTGTTAACGGATTAGAGTTTCAATATATTAGAATTAGAGTCGTAATAAAGAACTATTCTAACGTTTAAAAACATATTTTTTGTAATTCGTCGAAATCTAGCGGGTTCCCTGTTTCGTAAGTCGAATCAAAAAATTAACTTATTCCGAAAAATTACTAATAAAGTTTCGATATAAGTTCGCACATCTTAAAAAAGTCACAATATTCTGAATGATATATAGAAACTCTAATTCGCGAACTGCCCGGACTTTTTCGAAATCGGCTCGAATACCTAATCCACTATTATAATAAAGTCAAGGTATTTTATCCTTTTTACTAAGAAATTACGTTTTTTAGGTTCAAGTTTAACTTAACATTTCAAAAGCTCTATGAAACTTTATAAACTTTCATTGTGTAATTTTATTTACCATTGAAAAAAATTGTTTAAATACATTATAACAAATGTATCCAAAATATTCCTTATCATATAATTAATATAGTGTTAGAACGTAGTTAATATTCCCACAAATTCTGAAACTATGCTACTTAATTATTCGAATAATCTAAAACGAGAACAAAATATGATTAATTCCAATTATTCAAGTATAACTGGAATATATTAAAATATTATCCGAATATATAATTTTATTAGTTCTGTTGACTTATATAATAGCTGAATGTTTTTTTTTTAATTTAAGGTAGATAAAAATCATGTGACTCTGTAATATTATTGAAAATATGGTAATTAATATAAAACTCCCCCGCTCTAACCTTCATAGTTTAAAAATAAATAATACCGGCGCCGCGGCCAATAAAAAGATAATTTATACTGAACCCTTATTTATCAATTCGGTAACCTAAGATTAAAGCTCGAAGAGTTAATTTTACAGTACCAAGTATAACGGCTCTTGTAGTTTATCCGGTAAATATCCGTTTCTTTCAGTTAAATGTACATATAGTAATTAAACTTCCCCTAATATGGAGGTAAAACTGTTGTCTTTTCTTCATTAAATAGGTCGCCAAATTCAGCCAATTGGAGCGGGAAACTGGATTGATCCTTTTCACCTTTGGCAACCATCGGTGACATCGATTGCAAAATCCGCGTTATTTCGTAAAACTTTATAAAAAAAGTTGATTAGAACTGGATTTGAATACGTTTTATCGCCTGTTAAACCCAAGTTGATAATCTAATAAAAATAAACTTTATTATACCCTTATTATCCCTTAACTTGAGAAGTAAAATTATCATATCGCTTACTAACCTTTCCTAAATTATAAATATTGTGAGATTTCTGCCGGAGATCAAAATTATTTATTAATATAGTATTTATAACGTATTCAAAATTATATTCCGTATTATTCCGGGGAAAATATGTACCAATATTAGATCAAACCATTTGTCATTATTTACATAAAATTTGCCATATATATAATACATAAATTTAACTATAACCTTAATATCATACCCATATTGCGAAAATATGATGACTGTGAGTATTCTAACTTTACCCATTATTATACAACCTTATTTACAATATAATATTAATTTTAACTAATATCAACTTAGGAATCCCAAAAGTGAATATCAGTAAAACGTATGAGAATTAAAAATAAATCTTCGTTTATATATATGTTAATCAAATGAAACGTTTTTTTATATATAAATACATTAATAAGGTTATATAACTTCAAAACAAGAGTACTTCCAGGAGTTCAGCTTTTCCTATTACTGATAATGAGAAACTTTGATTAACCTACTCAATTTAAACTTTAAAAATTTATGTCGAAAAAAAGTAGAATAGAGTTTGTAACCTTGTTAAAATTGATCCGAAAAGTTATAACATAAATGACTCTTTATGATATGTTTAGATTAATACTCCTCTGTCATTTCTCATATTGTCCGACATCTTTGGTCCTAGACTTTAGTTAAACGGGTTTATTGGAGTAGTTAACCGTAATTGTTGTAGATTTTATACGGGGATATTTCAATGGCGTAAATCCCCATTATAATTATATATTTATCTAATTGCGATACTTATATGGTATCTGATATTTATCTTTCAAAACGTTGTTTCAAGTTTAGAAACTTTAATTCATTGATAAACTCGATGTAGTTTGCTACAATAATAAAATATCTAATACGGTGAACGCTTATTGTAATGTATTTATCACTGATACTTGGAGAAATAAAGTAGTGAAGGCAAATATACTTAACTACTAAAAGCTAGTTTGAACCACAAGACTGCGCTAATAATGTTTCGAACTTAAGAATGAATGGTACTTATAAGTCTTTATTACTTATAAACAATTCTTCCAACTCGATTAAACCTTTACCCATGCTGTAAAGGTCGTTAAAAAAAGATTTAACATCGTCGTAAAACATGCATATACTGTATATTCTCTCACATCACCCGATTTTATATTAAGCCGTAATCGTTTGATTAACAACCGGAACATATTATTTGTAAACATAAAAACGCGTATCGGTTCTCACTAATTTATATTTTATCCAACTTTATTATAAACTTCATTGTTTCGCACATCACTTCCTAAAAAAATCTTGTTTATCGAATTGTAGTTGGTCTTATCTTTTTCGACCTTTCTTAAGCGCGGAAAGATTAACCAAATTGGTCGTTAGGTCTCCTTCAAATTACTAAATTTCAATAACTATTAAAGTTAAATGCTAAGTGGAAAAATAAGAAACGACGTGATTGAGAATCAAAGTCAATTGTAATATAAGGAAAGGAGATTATTATGTTTCCTTTGACGTGGACTCTATATGGTTTATATCAGTTTAAAGGTAAGATATATCGATTTAAGTCGGCTTCGGAGGGGTAGAAGATGTATTCGTACAGGTTTGGGACTTAGTATTTTCCAACTGCCTATCTTCTTTAGTAAAATTATAGTCTAACGCGAAAATATTAATGTTTACTATTAATTCGTTGATTATAAAGAAAATAATGTAAAACGATAAAATGAAACCTTCATTATATGTTATAGTTTAACCTATCAAGGTATATTAAGTAGGTACCAAATAATATTCACAATTAAAGTATTGAAAAATATTGGAAAAGTGTATAAAGGTTTTTTATAAAGGATTTATGTATATAGTCCATTATGTACCCTTTTACGTAACGTTTGCGAACCACGCCCGAACCGTGTGCGGGTCGGGTGCTACATATGTACATCCCGTTACATGAATTACCACGTAACCTATAGACTCAATGGCTAGTAGCCTGAGTCTAGAACAATTTACATTACGAGTTATACAATCGGTATTGATATTACCAATATAATTAGCGTCGCTGTACCGAGTCTAGAGGTTGTAAAGTTGTTTATTATTCAGTTGTATACAGGCAACTTACTTGTTATAGTTTGTAGATATATTAAAGGGAAGTAATACATTAAGAAGTATATAATTAATAACTTTTTCAAAATCACGAATTCATCGTCGAATTTTTGAGTCATACTGCTAAATTATATGAATAAAACCTTCTAAACGTTGAGGAAAAACAACGTAAACACGTTTGCGAACCCTTTATTTTAAGTTTGTAAGTTGAGCGATAACAGCTTTTATCGCATTCGATTTGTAATAGTATATACAAAATACTACTTTTAAAATATCGGAGTCATTATCAGTACCTTTAACACCATGAACATAATAATTGTTATAACGTTTTTCGTAAAACCCTGAAATTATTTAAATGACATAAAAATAATATTTCTTTATACTGATAAATTTCCGGTTTTTACGTAATTTATGTAATATTATAAATTTTTGTGTTACAAAGCCTCACTTAATACCAACAACCTTAACAGGTTAATTAAATAGCTGACATTCAATTCGTTCACGGTCAACTTTATCGAATAAGTTATTAATATTATCATTGGACTCAGAGAAATCCGGATTATTATTATTATCGACGAGATTCCCGATAAAAAACAACGCAGTAATTAAGTAGCTTGTAAATAATGTAAAGGCGGGAGTCTTTCATAAAAATAGTTGCTTTAAAAACGTAAACATAATAGTAATAACTTTATATTGCCGGATAATACTTTGAATATAACGAATACGTCGGTATTACATCATTTTATACGTAAAATATACTCGTAAATAATTTGGTTACATTCTCTAAACTCTTTACGAAAATTTTGGTAAATCGTTTATATGAAATATTCGAATCGTCTAACTATATTACTAGGACTTTTCAAAACTAATCCATGATACACTTATCGAAAACAAATTCCAAGGCATAGAGAATCATGTTACACAGGTCAGAAAATATAACAAAAATCTATAACCATTTACAAATAGCTAAGACAACATCACAAAAAGCAAAAAACATCTAATATAATATGTAAATAAACTAAACTAAAACTATCGCTTAAAACGGTCGGATACTATCTATTATCCTTGATAAAAAAAAATCTTCGCTAAGGAGCTGCTATATGCTATATGAATGGAGTGGTCCGGTCATATAGTAAGAAAACTCCAAAGTATTATAGGAGCATAACAACTACCAGGTCCAAATCTCTAGTAACTACAAACTCAGATACCACCCTATGACACGTTAAATAGGTTGTATGAGGTCTATGTCATAATAATATGTTATAAAAACGGGTTAATACTAGTTATAATAATATTTTCATTTTTAACATCAATCATGTATGAGGTAATAAACGGTTTTAATCGAGTTTGATATAAATAATAAAGAAATATAGGTATGTCAAAACCATTCAATTGCTGTATTCGGTAATACTATCTATCTCGGAGTAGAATAGAGTGTTTAAACTTTATTACAACTTCGTTAAATTGAAAAAAAAATTTAAACCTCGTTGATTGAATTCGAATTTAGATTGTTAATAATGATGTAAAAAGAACCTAAGAGATCGTTCATAACAATTTAAAAACTGTTTCGCGTAAGTTTTGACATTTATAATATTTATTACATCTGAAATAACAACTTTATTTAAATAATACGTGATAATTATAAGATAATATGTATTATTAACCTGTTTTTAACGAAAATAGAGTATAAAATCGACTAAAAGTTTGTTTCAAAAACGTTCAAAAACTGGTAAAGCTTTGAGAAATCCCTTTTCATCTTATATCTAATAATTTATTCGACTACAATCATTGTAATTCTGATTGAACGATTGTAACGTACGGTATAACTTGGATAATAAATTTTTTTTGATTAAAATGATAATATTAACGTTACAAACTGGGTTTTCAATAAAAAGTGAATCGTATATAATTTAAATTAACATAATATTAAACTATTTCTAAGTAAAAACTCAAATATGGTTTGAAATCGTAGGATATTTTCGTTATTACTAAATATTGAGAAATAGATACTTGAAGTATTTGGTCATAGTTAATATACATATTGATAAAGAAATTTCGGTCGTTTATACATATTACGTGAATTCAATGATAGTAAAAAATGTTTCGTATGATAATAGCGTCTCAACTATTTTGAAAAGTCATTCATTCAAGGATAACAAATAATTTTTCAGAATCTATACATATTTTAAATTTCGTTTCTATAATGAATTCCAAATATTGAATTTAAACGCTGAACCTATGCCTAGATATGTTAGTATTGAAACTAATGGAGGTTAAGGCCTTTACTATCTGTTGAAACTTAATGGTATCATAGTCAAAATTATTATTGGAATATACTAAAATGTTGTTGAGGTTAAAAAAGAGAAGGAAAAAAACACGAAAGTAATAAATTCTTGATATATCATTCAAAGGAAGTCGACAAAAATACGGAACATGGTCAACAAACATTTCAAAAGTATAAAACGAATGCGTAATTCAGTTTTCCACTTATCGCCTTATTTAATATTAAACTTATGTAAAATGGCTTTAAAGTTAAATTTAGTAAATCATTCAACTCGTGAAATACCTGAGTGCTTTTTCAATTAGGAGAAGAGGGTAGTACTATTTTTTTAAAATAATATTAAGTTCGCTATAATTGATATAAAATCATAGGTTACTTTTGAAGTTTTTCAACAAAAAGTATGGAAATGCGCGTTCAAAACTATTACATGAATAAAATTTTAGTTTAGGAATTCGGTTAAGGTTCTTCGTATCATTTGGAATTTCTACCGTAAAATATCATATAAAGGCCTTTAAAAACCTTCTAAATGCTGGAACTAATCATTATTTTGAATAAAAATTTCGTGATCTGTTTCGGAGTAGTAATGAGGTAGTTTTTCTTCCAGTGCCGTATCTAAAAAGGATGCGAACTTTTGAAAGTTATCAGGGAGTTATCGATGACGAAAATAGATAGCTTGGGAGTCAATATATCATTAATACTTTCCTGGAATATAGAGTAAAATACTATAATAATAGTCTGGGTTTTCTGAGTTTTGCGAAATATAGCATAAGAGGTAACGGCACTGAGATCTATAAATTTATTTTTATCGATATAAAACCACATTCCTATACGCGGTGATTACTCTTCTGTCTCAAAAGCAATATAAATTTGAAAATATTGTAAGTTACCTGTTTATACTCTATTAATAGTTTACCTAAAATAACATCGTATTACAAATTAGAAATAATATATAATTCAATTAAATACCGATTTTCATCATAGTTAACATTTAACTAAATGATAAAAAATGAGTTGTAAGTCGGTTTTAAGTATATAGCGGGTAATTCACCGAATTGGTTGGGTGGGATAGGGATACGCGGTAGCTTTTATTGATGGATGCGCTATTTATGTGTAAATTCATTGTTTTTATAAACCATATTTACTAAAGCTTTAGTAAATTAAATTCAATTATCAAGTATGTTTATCATAAAAATGAACTTATGTAAAAGTGCGAGTTTTGTTACCAGGTCGAATTAAAGTTTTTTTAACTTTTATACGCAACTATATTGAAAAATTACACTTTTTCTTCTTAAAAGTCAATAAAATGATCGGTTGAAATGAGGTGAATATTAATATTCATTTTAGTACCAGAGTTATTTCTGCGTTATGCTAGATCCAATGGGTAAATACGAAAATTATGACTATTAGCGCCGTATTCTAGATATAAGCTAAGGTTTTGACGGCGGGATAGTTCCGAGTGGTTAACTCAAATAACGCATCATTTGGTACTGGTTCGAAAAACGTTAACGTCGGTTATAATAAAAATTTCCTAATTATTATAAACGGGTACATCGCTATTACCATTCCCGTTACAAACAATACTGCCGGTACTAATATTACCAATATAGTAACCATAAACCTAGTGAATAAGAAAGTTATAAAGTCTTTTATTAATATATTGATTACTAAGAACTTCTTTATTGTAATTCGCGTATATATAGAATGAAGATGACGCTTTAACAAATTTATTGTTAATAGTTCTCTTCAAAATTGCGAATTTAGCGGCAAATTCTCAAGTTTTATCGCAAACTATAATAAATAAAGCCCTTTAACCGTTAAAAAAATGTAAATTAATTTACGAACTTTTTATTTTCAATTTGTAAGTTAGGTGATAACCGTTTTTATCGACTTTGGATTGTAATAGTATGTATAAAACATTATTCTAAAACGCGTTGGAGTTGTTGTTATCGTCATCGCCACCATAAACGTAATTAATTTCCATGACAGTGTTCGTAAAGCTCTCAAATTATTAGAAAATAATAGAACAGTGATTTTTCCGTATATCAATAAACTTTCTATTTTTATTTAATTTACGTAATATCGTACCTTTTTATACTAAAAAGCGTAACTTTCGGTAGGGTCCTATTGTACCAGGTACGTTAGAAGAGTAATCGTAAAGATTGGTGTTTGCATTGAAGATAGATAGAAAGATAGAAGGGAGATGAGGTATCTGGAGAGTACATGCTATAGTTAAAGGCTTATAACCTTTTATCCGGGCAGTGGCACTTTACCATATATTTTTTTAATGCCATTTTTAGTCAGTAGCACATTATTATATACTTTGTTAAAGTGTACCCTGTGAAGTGACACGGTACCGTGTACTTTTTAAAGTATATAACTTGCAATGTAACTGCTTACTCATTATAAATATATTGAATAATATTCATATATGTAATGTTTTCTTTGATTAATACGACCCGTATCCGTAATTCAGTAATAATAATTTGGTTATAGTGTAACTTGTATCTTTGGTTTGGTAATAGCAGTTTGGTTTATAGTGTAGTCCTTATTCGTATCTTAGTAATGACAGTGGTTGCAGTACAAATTGTAAAGGTTTAAATTAATAGTTTTAAACATGGTAGTAATTTTAATCGTGGTCTAGTTGATTAAGATAATCACTAGAAATGTATTTATTAATCTTTATAGAGATGTGATTGTAAAGGTATTATAAAGATATAATTACGGAGGAGTAATTGTAGATATTACTTATTTTGAGGTTAGTATAAAAATATATCGTTATTGGTTTAAGCAAAACTTTTTCTTTTTCCTCCAACAATATGCTCTCTCTTATAACGTAAGTCCTAATTAGTTAATCAGTGTATATACACATAAACCACTATTACAACTAATTATTTAAACGGCTTTTATAAGTAGGTTACTTAACCAACTCCATGTATTAACCGCTCTTATAAATAGATATCAAATAAAAATAGAGGCGCAAGGCGCTGATTTATATATTTACATAATGAATAAAATGCGGCGGTTGCCTTTACCCGTTGCGCTGTCATCACCGAAACTCTTAAACCTACTTTCTCCGGCTCAATATCGTCTATCTTTACTTTTCTTTTCGGTTCGCCCTCTGCCGCCGCCGCCACTGCCACCGATACCCTTACTTTTTTTCCTGTTTTTCCCCCCTTCCCTCCTCTTCCTAACCCCCAAGGAGAGAAGCGAAAGGTTCTTAAAGTTATAAAACTTATCTTTTCGCTACGGGTAAAAACCCCTTTACTCGTAACACTTCCCCCTCCCCTCCCTCATCGCCGAAAACGTAGCCTAACAAAGTTGTAACACGATTCGTATTATCAATTTCCCCTGTAATTCATGTTATATTAATTCTTTGTCAGCGAGGCCAAAGCGGCCGACCTAGCCCACCGCCTTGAATTACAGCTCGTTAGGGTGCGCCATAAAGCCTTTTTAATAAGTAAAACGTTAAAACGACGCATACGGATCCGTAGCCTCGAGTCACTAATAGATACGATTTATGTACCGTGTATTGCGATCGCGGCTATAGGAAAATTTATTAACAATTAATATTAAAGCAGGGGTAAGTTAACCCTCTACCATCGTTACAACTAGATGAATAATAGATACGCCTTTATTTCAGTAGTTTCAGAGACGTAGGTCGAGGCTTTATTACGCATTCTCCATCTCCATAATAAGTTTACTTTAAACTCGTAATCATAACTATAAATAACACTTATATAAATATACCGTTCGGAGCGAGTTTAAAAACAATTACTTTCGTAAGTAATTAAAACAAGCCGATATTAATTATTAGAGAACGCTAACCGAAGGTCGAAAGAAACGACAACTGTTATCTCCACTTAAAAACGAGGTCTACGTATATACTACATAGGTAAATTCGACGATGTCATTTCGTGTCGCCGTAAAAAAAGGTAAAAACCTTGTCGTGCATTTTCCTAAAGGCATACGGCCTAAGGCGCGGAGCTACTCCTCCGGTAGCGCCGGTGGCGGCTTCGATAGCGATAATAACGGTAACGCTAGAAATGAAAATGATGGTAGTGAGGAGGTGGATGACGAAGATGCGGCGCCATCCTTTCCCTTCCCTTTTAGTAGCAACTATCTGTCTATTTTTATACCTGAGACGGCATACCCAGCCCTGATACAATTCGCTGTATAGTAATGTAATTATTTTTGAAACGAAATCATAACGAAAGTGATAAATGTTAAAGGTAAAGAATAACAGTAATTTCAAGAAGGTTGAAATGAAAAAAGGGTTAATATGTCAGAAGCGGTGTAGATGATTAAAATATTATTGATCATATTTCAAAAGCGATTCAAATGGTAAAATCAACAGTAATAATACGTCAAAAGCGTTGTAGATAGTAAAGATAAAAAGCGATATTAGATTGAAAACAGTATAAAAGCTAAATTTAAAAAAACTATAAAGTGTTAGGAATGGCTTAGATGTATAAAATGAAAGCAAAGTATTAAGTATAAGGCGCAAAATGCTTAACATGAGTAAGGTTGTAAAACTTTTCCAACAACTCTAATGAAAATAGTGCTTGTTAATACGAGTGTTTTTAATACTCCGTTTGGGGCGCCTTTAGTTATTACATTTGTTAAGTCTGATCTTCTATTAATGTACCTTATCTTATAAATTTTGCAGCGCTCGTAACATTCGCGTAAAGTTATAATATCTATTTTAAAACGCTTTTCGTTTGTATTAGCAAGCTTAATAATATATTCGTAAAAGGAAAAGAAGTTAGTATAAACCACTAAAAAAAGAGGTTTTGTATTAAGGTTTTAAATGATTATATGGACCGTCTTAGCTATAGTAATTACGAAGTCAAAGCCTCTAACCATAAAGTAAATTTCCGAAGCTTAAATTCTTCGTATAATACATTAATACTTGGTCGAATTCCAAAAAAGAAAAATGACTTCAAAAGGTAAATCCGTTTCAAACCGGTATTTCGTTATCAAAAACAGAAACGAATCTAATTTATACGTTGTAGTTGGTATTATTATCGAAGGTTCCGTCAGTAAAAACGAAAAGTTTTACAATATGTATATTGAACGGTATAAATTATAAACCAAGTTATAAATTATATATTTACTACGTTAGGCGCTCATCAAATTCATTTTATACGTTATCCGAAAAGTCGTTTTAACATTACGTAGCGACTTAAAGATTAAATACCGTCTCCAGCTATACTACTAATGCGACTTGAGCGCTACGCACACATTAACGTTTATATTTGTCGGCTTCTTTCACTTCATAGAACTTAACAAAAACAACTTTATCCAATTATTCCTTTTATGCAAGTTTTAAAACGCTGTTTCAAAAAGTGATTATCGTATTATCAAAATAGATTATAAAGTTCTCCGTCAAGTACGTTTTAGGTTTTACTTTCAAATTAACTTTCAAAAACTTCTTTTTTTAGCTACATAAATCAATGCGTTTTACAACATTAATATATTATCTGTTTAAATATCTATAGGTGTAAAGCCTTTAAAGCTTATTGTTAAAACTAATAGACACATATTAAAAGTCGAGTTAATTATTTCGGACCGCTCCTTATAATGCTTTTAATAAGCATTATATTAATAAATACCAACCTTAACGAATCTATGAAACGTTTTTATAAAATGCAAAATCATTCCAGGCAAATATAGGTTTTTTTTCGAAGGTTCGCAGGTATATAGGTGTAAATACACCGTTTGAACTGCTTTTATAACTATATATAAGCTTATATAATATTAAGGAGCTGAATATAAAGACTATAAAGGGTGTTAAAGAAGGCGACAAATACTAAAATTAAACGATGACTCGCCTGTTATAAAGTAGGCGACTGGTTTATGATGTCCTTTTTACCATCGTTATTATACTCACTAACTATAAAACGGTTCTTTTTGTAAGTTTTTCCAGTCTCATCCTTTACCTTATATATTAGGCGGGTAGAGCAAATCCTATAAGCGCTGTAAATCGTTGGTTTAAGCCTCTTAAAACGAAAAACGCTTTATTCGATTAAGATGAAGATTTCTGTTTACATAAAACTTTTGAACTGGGCATCTAAGGCCGTAATGATTCCTTTACAGCGAGGCTTTAAACTTTATTTATGTTTTACCGTATCTTTTGAAGCAACAAAAAAATTCTTTACGAAGGTTTTGAAAAGTCTACTATTATTTAAGCCAAATTGACGCCCTCGACAGCTCGGTTTTATCTCCGTTAATATAGGCAAACCGGTTTCGTATAATAATAAAGTTATAAAAGTGGTATTAGAAGAGTATATAGAACTCAAAGGTAACTTGGATTCGTTATTTTACAAGTATCTTCGTCGGTACCACTAATTAGATTATGGTTTCGAACTGGTTTTATTCACTTCCTCCATTCTATACCCCCGTAATATTATCCAGCGAGAAAAAGCTGGACCATTTAGTATATTTATAAGTACATTGTAGTTTTTGAACCTTTTAATCCCCTAAAGTCCAATTTATTCATCCTTGCATCTTTAACCTAAGACTTTGAACTACAATAGTAAATTTAAAACGCCAGTCTTACGCAAGCTATTTCTTATAACTAATTCTTTCGAAATATCATTTTTAACCTGCAAGAAACGTCATACTACTATATATTTTACTATAACACTTACCTTCCATATCGTAACAGACGATGATACTAAATCTATATAAACTTTAGGATAAGTACCGAAAACAAAAAAGTGTTAAAATAAGTTTACTTAAGTCGAAAATATTATTTACGGCACTAACTATTATTTACAAGATGAACTCCTTAAAACTGGTCTCTTTTAGGTTTTTAGAAAATATTACATATACTCTTTTAAACGGTCCATAATACTATTTACACTTTCTAATACCCTATAGTACTTCTACTAGTATTTACTTACATTTATTACCGGCGATCTTAACTTTAGTACGCTATTTCGTTTAGTTGAAGGCTATGTCGGTATCGTAAATAATCCAGTTTTAAGGTCCCAAGTAAACGTTCGAACTGAAATCCACCGAAATATCCTAATAATCTAAAACGAAAGCGTTTCGCCTAAATTTTTCATCATGAAATAATATTATTACATTCACGGCGTATAGTAATAACTGGAAGTCAAGGTATATTATATCAATAATTACTTAGTAGTTAACGTTTAAAGAGTTCTAAAGGTGGAATTCAAATTGTTGTAAGGTTTATAGATATAATTAGTACTTGTAACAAAATCTTTGAATATCTTTCAACGCTCCCTTTTTTTATATTGATATACCTTATAACGTTAATCAACCGTAAAAGGCGCTTTAAAATTGGGTATTTAAACCGGTGGTACAATATCCTTGATTCCGATTACATTAGATAAACAGCTATAATTATACATACTTTACAGAAAAACCATAAGTATTCAAATGTAAAGTGAACCGACACTAATACGCTATCCGAAACGCGAATAAATTACTTAATCGTATTGTGAATCCACATTCCGAACTTGTTTATATTTGTTCATAATAAGGAAAACCAAGTTTCAAAATCCATTACGTAAAATTTAACCGGTTCGAATCGCGTATTTACAACAACTATACTAAGTGATAACGCTTTAACTTTACCGAATAAAGTTTTCCAATATTTTGTTATAGACTCAGGTCATTAGCCATTGAGTCTATAGGTTACGTGACTATATATGTTACGAGATATGCAGTACCCAGCCCAAGCATAGCCCGGCCGCGGTCTGCAGACAGCACGTATAGGAGCACATGACGGGCGGTATGTGAACTATACTCATAAGTCCTGTAAGAAAGACCACTATAGCCTTTTTGAGTTTCCCGCCTATAACTTAATAGTAAACCCTAATTGATACCTACTTAGTTTACTATCCTAAGTCGAATTATAACACATTATCAAGTTTTCTTTTTTTTCTCTCGAAGGGATATTACTTTTAATGGATGAATCTATATCAAATATTAATAATTTTATGTTATACTTTACCGTTTTTAGGTTGGATGAGCCGTCGACAAATATCTTATCCTCCATTTTTATAGATACACAATGTACCCTTGCGGAGCCAACTTCAGCCAATATATCTCATTTGTAAAATACTATAAACTATATCGCGTTTCGCATAGAATAAATACAACGGCCTAATTCATTAACTTCCGTTCTCGACCTTACGTTCAATTTCGCTTAAGTTGTTACTAAGATTTAACAATTCGAAGCCGACCTAACGGCTATTTGTACTAGCTTTTTAACGTCTAGAGATAGTTAAAAACAACATACCTAACTGTAATTCGATAAATACGCTTTTACGTAGAAAGCAAAGCAAAAAATAATGGAATTTATACTTAAGGCGAATAAAATATAAATCGGAAAAGGTTACTATATATTTTCATAAGTATAGGGTTGTTATACACTAGTGGTAAAACAAGCTGTTACGGTATATTACGAAGCTGGTGGAATGAGAAAATATATAATTCGAATAAGTTTTTTGACTACTTTAAGTCTTGTTTTCACAACCCTATCAGGCAGTTAAAGCCTTAGTTGAATTAGAGTAATTACTTATAAACAATAAATACTTATAGGTATCATTCTTCATTAGGTTTGAAATATTACTAGTTTAGATAAGCGATTTGGACTAGTCTTCGGCCGTCAAATAAAATTGCCTACGCTTTCGCATATCCCATCGTATTTGAAACAAATCCATTACATTTGGCGTTGGTCGTATCGACTATGTCGCGACTTTGACGAATTATTATGAATGCGTAAACGAATTAAAGTCCTTAAACCTAAAACGAAGTTTTAATCGATAATTATCGAGATTCACATCGGTATATCAGACAGATAATAATACGATTATAATAATAGTTTATACCTTTTAGGTATCTTCGCTAAAAACCAGCGGTAAATACGGTTAGTTATCTTAATAAACCTGTTTGATATATAGCTAAAATAAAGGATATCAGGTAACGTAAACAACAACGAAGGAACGTAGAGATAAACAGGTTACAGGGTGTTACCTACTTTATAACTTGACGAACTACTTTTAACTTAGTTGTAAACTTTTCCCGGTGTTTTTCTTCGAGGTAGGTACATATAGTACAAGTCGAAAAGATAGATAAAAGTTCTTTATTATCAGTAATAGAAAAATCCTAAATCATAAACACAATTTCGTTCAAGAGATACGTACCATTAAATATGTGATTCAAAAATTGAGACAAAAGGATTTTAGTTTGATTAAAACACATATAAATAAAAATATATTCCTTATTCCTATAATTTTTATAATAACCATTTTTTAAACACCTAAGTTAATTTTCCGTAGGATCATTATAATATTATAACAGATGTTTAAATATTAAAATTAATCATGAAAAAAGTTCAACTATTATATTTTCGAAATCTGAGTAAAATAATAAGGTTAAAACTAAATATGCGTATCACCTAAAAAGACAAGTTTAGCGTAAATACTAATACATAATCGAACCCAATATAGAGATATTGTTATATTATGGATACGATTTTAATAAACAATTCTTCAATATAGACGACAGTCATTTAATATTTAACAATTAAAGATGATAAATTACTAATATAATAATAACACGCCCCAACTCGGTGGATATTTAGGCTATTATAAAATCGGTTTTTCATATTTTAATAACACGGTTCAAATATCGATTTAGCCTATGGAAGATTAGTCCTAAATAGGTGTTATTACAAATTTGATGGAAATAACGTGGATTTTATAATCGATAGCGCCAATTACCGTAAAAAAGAAGGAAATTTTGTTATATTTTTACCCGGACTAATATCATTTCGCGATTTCTTCATTAAAGAAAAAGTCATAACCTTACCTTTATATCGGGGAAAACTCGATTACTATATTTCTATTAAACTGAACGAAGATCAATTTTGACCTAATCAATTATAGGGACCATTTAATTCAATATTATAGGATTTATTCCTCGAATTTCGATGTTAAGTTACGAAGTTAAGAAATAAAGGTTAAATTCATACGAGTTTTTTATCGGCTATCAAGTCAGTATTATTGATTTTTAAAACCGGGGCGGGGGGGGGAGAAAATTTTCTATCGATTATCTAGCCTTAAGTACAATTACCGAACAAAATTATTTTCCCTTATCTTGAATTAAGGAAACCCTACACGTATTGACGTAGTTGGCGTAACATACGAATTTGGATATTCGAATAATCTTTTACTGTATTCGAATTGTACCCGAATAGGAAACGTTAACGGTTTTTCGTATACGTTTCGACTTATTTAAGTAGTCGGTTACCCCCTTTAAGCTATCGGAGACGCCAACGACGTTTTAACGGTATATCAATTATTTAATATCGGATATTTTAGATAATTTTATTATGGCTTATATAAACAACCTTTTCCTTTTTTTCTTCTAATACTTAATTGGACTATATACTGAACTTCGAATGTGTTTATAAATTTTTCGCGATATTAAGTTAAATTTAAAATTAAAAAGGTATTAATTTGTATCGAAGGAGGTAAAATACCTTGGTTTTATTGTAATGATCGGCGTAAGTATCTGGGACGACCCCAAAAAAAGTCTAGGTTATACGAGAATAAGAATCCCTATATATCATTCGGGAGGCTCGAAGTTTTCAAATTTTACCAACTTTTATTAAAACGTCATTAGTAATTTTTTTCATTTAACTTATTACTTCATTAGACTTACGAAATATAAAATTCGTACAGTGTTAATCGATCAGAACGAATATATATTCTAAACTTTTCAAAATATATTTATTACAGTTCCAATCTTGGTATATTATGATTTAAATAGGCCAATGGTAGTGGAAACCGATTGTTTAGGGATAGTTTGAGGAAAGTATTTATCGTAAAAGGATAAAGATAATATCCTAGAACCGGTGGTATAATATTTAATACGATTAACTGACGTAAAACGTAATTATACTATTTACTATAAGAAGCTTCGTACGGTAGTGTTTTACTTAAAAGCATGGTTATCGAAATTATATAGTATATGTACCCTATTCACTATTTTAACGGATTATAAAAGATTGAAGTATGTTTTTCGTTGCGTTCAATCTCGAAAAGTTAAGTTTAATAAACTGAAGGCTTTTCGCTTTTCTAGTATTATTTATGTTACCGGCCCACAACTTTAGACGCCCGCTCGAGTATATTTATCTGTAAATTTTAAGATTAATTCAAGGTTGAGAAGCGTTAAGCGCAAGTTTTCTAACTTTTCTTTATCACTATATTGAATATAATGATAATAAACTTATATATTATAAAAAAGTATATTATAACGAATATACGAATGAATTTATTAAAACGAAATCTGGGTTGCTAGATTACAATAATATATGCCCCAAAGTTGAGTCGAAAAACCCCAAAATGTTGGCGTTAATGGGATCGCCTCAGGCCCGGCCCGCGTTCGCATCGCCGACTTTACTAATACCAGAAAATACCGAAACGTCAACGGTTATAATACCGCCGAGAATCCAGCCTACTCTAAAACCGTCAACATCGTTAATACTAGGCTATTAACTTATTTTCGGGCTGAATGTCTTTACGCAGTTAAAAAACGAAAATATAAAAAACAATCCGTTATATATAATTTGTCTATTCACGGTCACTAAAAATGTTAAAGGTTTCCTGATTGACTTAATATATTCTATATAAATTACGTATTATAGTATTGAGCCGAAAGATACATTGCGTTATTCAAGCCGTTTATAACTATTGAATAAAAAATTATAAACCACAAAGATTTTACAATAAACTTATAATTCGTTTATTATAGTATATCAAGTCCAAAACGTTTCATTTTGAGTCCTTTAATAGAATAATAATGAAAAGGGGATGATCGTATATATTTAACGCCTATATAGAATATATACGTAATATAGTAGTACGAAATATCGTTATACCTTACGATAAAGCTTTTTAACTCCTTTTTATGTCAAATCGTTATTAATCTTATATTTCCGCTAATTTTATAATCGACTTACCGGTTACTGATACCAATATTCGGTATTTATGAGTTTTTAGAAATCGATTATTTAAATTTGTCTAATTAAAGTTTATATATTTAATTACTATTAAGGCGTGTATAGAATGCTCTTGAAATTTTTAATGGTGTTGGTAGAGCTTTAGATATTCCAACGTTGTCGATTCGATTGGTCGAAGTAACAGTAGTATTATGTGGTCCTATGATCGTGTATTCTTCTAGGTTTAGCAGACCGCTAGCCGGTTTGCAAAGTGATTCATATGGCTAATTGCTTCACTTGTACTCTAGTGTAAAGTGGGGTCATACTACACTTAATATACAGTCAATTACAGTAGGCCTGTACAAAATAATACACTTAACTGTAAGTAAAGTTGACCTACTGTATTGAAAATACTACTATTCTAATACTGGTGGCTTTTTAGTTTGTACGCGTACATCAGTGTGGTTAACCAATATTTTCTAGTAAGCGCTGAATTTCTACCTCGTCAACTGGCCAAACCCCTATTAATTTTAATTGACTTCCGCATGAAAATGCGCCTAATTGTATATAAGTTAGCTTTAATTTCCATCAGTTGCTTTACGGCTCCGAATTACGACTTTATCGACTCCTATAAAATTATTTTCCGTGATAAACCCATGTAGTCCTTTACTTTAACCATGATATTTCAACAAATTAGTATCGTTAGTCCCCTAATAGTCTTCCAGTTTACTAATATATCCCCAACCGTTGCTATATAACTTCGGCTTGCCAAGTGGTCTATTAAAATAGTCCTCGATATATATAGCGAGTCTATTATTGTCTACAAACTTTTTAAAGTCTCTATTCGGTGATACCTTCATTATAATATTAGCAGGATTATCTTTACCATTGATTAATTGAAACTTTTCAATCTCCCTCTCTTTGTAGGCTTCGAGAAGTTATATTACGTCAATCATTAGGCTTTTTCTTCTGGTAATTCCGAGTTTAGAAATGCATTCGAATAAGTCTCTTGAGTCGATAAAAATCACCACTGGGATAGGAGGAATTTAAGCTACTTAGTAACAACATTAAGGATTTCCCACAATATTATACCTACATTAAAGTATATCATTATGCTGTAAGTCTCTAAAGCTAATACGCTTCGTACAATCCTCTTGCATTTGACCAAGATCTAGTAAATTAGGCTACTGATAATATTAAATTGATTTTCCCGCCTATCTTCGTGGACGAAGGTTATTAGGAAGCCGATTTATAAAAACAGGTCGGTGTTATTTACGAAAAACCTGCCCATAAAGATTATGAACTTGACCTTCAATTAGTCGATGAAAACTATATTAATTGCTCGATCTATATTCCGTATTTATTATTTAATCCTCCTATTAAGCCGGTTAAAATTGTTATTTATTAGATTTTATACTTACGCCGCGATGGAAAAGTCGTAAAAGGCCTCTGCTTAATACAGGCTGGCAATATAGCTACCACCAGCACTCTATTCTAGGTATCTCTTAGCCTTGGTCGCGTTAGTCTTATCAATTATAGCTAAATTGATACCTTAGCCCTTTTAGAGAAAGATAAAGCAAATATTAATGATAAGTATAAAAATCAACAATCGGTTAAATTTAAATTGATTACCATTCGCCAACGTCATTACCAATTTTCAGATCCAAAATTTAAGGTCCTTAATCTCCTATTATTGCAACATAACAAAACCAATCGTCCGACGAAAAGGGTATTATTAATTTATATACCTACCAGGCCTAAAACTTCTTTTTGTGTTACTAAAAAGTAAGAGTCGTATATTAAAAACGTTATACCTAGTCGTATTTTAACGTATGACTAGAATGTTCGGAACTAGTAAATGCTTGCTGAAGTCAATCCGTATCAAGGTTTAATATATCTTATTACCGTTTCTAAAGTTTAGATAAGCCGTAATTCCTATCGCAATTCCTGTAGTAGGATCTGCTGTAAATCTGTTGCTAATTACGTATAGGATTGTATTATATCTTGGTTATTAAACGTAAATTTTCCTTCAGTCTTAGCTAGCAAACTTGCTATCAAAGCAACTTCCAAACGTTAGCTAATATTTTAAATAGTTAGTAATTACTTAACGATTCAGTCTTTGTCTTTATTACCATATCTCTAAATAATTGAACGTGATTTTTCATACAGCTGATTTTTAGTCTTACTTTTGACCTTATAAATAATCATCGACTTAAAAATCATAAAGTTTAAGTTTTAAAGGATAAAATTGGCCTTCGGTACAAATTATATAACTCTTCGAATTAATAAGCCGTTAATTTCGACCTTATCTCTTTCTTAAAAAGATCTATTAAAGGTGTCGGTAAGGTTTCAATCGTTAGTATTCACATGAAATAAGGTCTTCAGAAGAGTAATCAGTATATTAGTAGTTGCAGTATAAAAGATAATAGATAGGAAGGAGCATCTAGAGGTGTACGCCACAGGTGAGGGTTTATAAGCCCTCATCCAGAGTGTACTACTCTAAACTGCTCCACGTATTGCCGTTCGGTCTGGTATAGTTATTCCAGACTAATCCATGTATTATCGTTCGGTTTAGAATACCTATTTCAGATCGATTTATGTATAGAGCACTTTACGTCTTATAAAAGTGCAGCCTGTAGCGTAATACGTTATCGTATACTTTGCAAAAGTGTACCATATAATACAATATACTGCTACTTGCCTTATATATACTATCTATAATGGTATATAGTAATATCTACACAGGTAATCTTTTTTCCTTTCTTATATATACTCCTTACTTATAACATAGTAGGGATAATGTGATTATGGTTATGAAGGTTAAAATTAGTAGGTTTTGAAGTAACAGTATTGTTATCGCATTAATAGTAAAATGTTTAAATTTACAAGTTTCGTAATAATAATGGTTCTATTTCCATATTAATTACAAAACGTCCAAATTAACAAATTCGGCTAAGATTAGCAAAGTTGAACCGAGATAATGTTTTAAATTCGGCTGGGATTAGTAAATTTTAGCCGAAATAATATATGTAGTTCGGGCTCGATTAATATAGTTAAATAAAGGCGATATAGTTGATAATATCTTTTAATAGGGTGATTATATAGGGGTAATTGCATAAGGGTAATTACGTAATAACGTATTAAGTTAGTATAAAAAGATACAACATTATCAGCTTAAGTAAAACTTTTTTTATTTTTCTTATAAAGGCGTATAATTTAAACAAATACAAATCCCTATTTCAATTTAACCTCTATTCTTATTAAATAAACTAAACTGTATCCCTACTTTACCTTTATTTCCTTTAACTAAAACCAGACGTTTTGATAAGTAGGTCACTTAACTAATACCTATTACTAACCTTTTATCTCTAAACAGATACCGCGTAAAAACCGAACCGCAAGGCATCGTTTAATGCGTAAGCGACGGCGCGTTMCCACCGCCACCGCCTCTGCCATCGTTACCGCTCATAACACCACCACCACTAATAGTAACAGTCCGCTCTTTTCGGATACCATCTTTTTCATTGCCGTCACGCCGCCCACCCCCGCTACTCCGTTCGCCATTACGTTACCAAGTCCCGCCGCTACCACCGCTACGCTACCCAGCTCCGCTGCCGCCTTCACCTCACCCCCCTCCTCCCTCTACTCTTCCGCCCTCTTCCTCAACTCCTAAAGAGAAGAGAAAGGGGCTCCTAAGGTTATAAATCTTACCCTTTAACTATAGGTAAAGACTTTATTACCCGTAAAGCTCTTCCTACGCTATAAGCGTAACCTAACGCAATTACGTTAGAGTTTGTATTTCATAAATCTATTCGATTGTATACTTTTAACTTTTTTTTACTTTTTAAATAAAGATTAAAAAGTATACCTGCTCCGTCGCGTCGAATTCAGTATCATCAGGGTACACCGTGAAGCCTTTTTAACGTATAAAACGTTAAAACAACGTATTTGGGTCCATAACACCGAGCCGCTAATAAATACGCCTTACGTGTCGTATGTCGCGTCCGTGGCCGCAAGTAAGTCTATTAGCGATTACCACAAAAACGGGGGTTATTTAATACGCTGCTACTGTTACGAAAGAATTGATAACTTGTATGCCCCCATTCCGATAATTGTAAGGCCGTAAGTCGAAGCGGTATTACGCGTCCGCCGGCTTTTTAATAAGTTTTAATCGGACCTTAAAAACTTCCTTTAGCAAAAATATACCGTTTTGGACGATTCGAAAATCAATAACAGCTGAAAATAATTGAAATTAGCCGATAATAATTAATACTAGGTGCTAACAGACGGACCAGGGAGATAACAACCGCCGTTACCGCCCAAAAACGGGGCCTATGTATATATTACGTGAATAAGTTCTACGACGTTATCGTAAGTCACTATAAATAGGGTAATTCTCCCCTTACGCTTTTAATTAAAAGCATAACCAATAAGGCGTAGGTTTAAATCCTTATTAACGCTAATAACATCGACGGCGATAATAACGGTAACGCCATTACAAAGGAGGAAAGCGATGGGAAGGATAATGGGGACGCGACGACATTGCCATTTCCTTTTAATTAATAAAAAAATACCTCTTCATTTGGGCCGGCGTACCCGGCCATAGTATAATACACTGTATAGTAACATTATAACTCTTTACAAAACAAACTTTTAAATGTAATAAAAATAATATGAAATTTAAAAAATAAGAAGGACAATATGCCAAAATCGGTACGATATTGTAAAATTGAATAAAGGAAGAGTTAAAACATATGAAAAAGTGAGAAAATATTAGGAGTAACACGAAATAATAAGGTTAAATAAAAATAGAATCAGGGATTAGTACGAATAATAGGCTTAAATAAAGGAAAAATTGGTAATGTATACAAATAGTTAAGTTAAATAAAGGTAAAGTTGGGAATTGGTATAAATAATATAATATGGGCCGATTTAAGTTAGCGAAAAAATGGTATAGTAGCTAATTAGAGTTGTATAATCTTTTTGACAACCCTGAAAAATAGTAAACTTGTTAATATAAGTGTTTCTTAGGCTTTATTCGGTATGATCTTTGTCATCATATTTAGTAAGTTTAATTTACTATTAATACATTTTGTTTTTTTCGATCTTTCGGCATTCGTATAAGTCGTATGATTACATAATATAGATTATTATCCACTTTTCATTTTTTTATACACAAGTAAACTAGGCATTAATATAATGAAATAAAAGTAGTATAAACTATAATGAAAACAAAACGTAAACCAAAATTAAAAACAATTATTCGGACCGTTATCGCTATAATAATACTTAAATTGAAGCCTTTTACCATACCATATATTTCGGATATTAAAACGTTCTTCGTAATCCATTTACATTTGATACAGCTTTGATAAATAATATTTCCTCGAATCGTAAAGCTGTTTTGGGCCGGTATTTCGTTGTTAAGGATTAGGATAAAGCCTATTTATAAATTGAAATCTATATTATTTATGAAGGAGCCGTTAATAAAAAATAGCTTTATAATACGTATATTTAGCGATACAAACTATAAACCGCGCTTTAGATTATATAATTACCACAAAAAACGTTCATTCAATGCCTTATATACATCGTTCGTCGGATCGGTTTAGCATTACGCAGCGATAAAAAGGTCAAATACAACCATTAGTTATGTTATAAAAGCGATTTGAACGCCGTATACGAGTTAATATCTCTATACGTCGACCCGTTTTACATCATCCAAAACAATGAAGGTAACTTCATACAGCTACTCATTTTATATAAGACTCAAAACACTGTTCCAAAAGGTAATAGTGGCGCTATTAAAATCGATTATGTGGTTCTCTATTAGGTTCGTCTTAGGTTTCTCTTTTAAACCAGCCTCTAAAAGTTTCCTTTCCTCGAAAGCAGAAAACGAAATATTATATAATATTAAAGTATCGTCTGTTGATATGTTTATTGGTACAAAACCATCCGATTGGGTTATAGAAACTAATAAATATGGGTTGAAGGTAAAACTAATTATTTCGAATCGTTTTTATAATACCTTTAATAAATATCATACCAGTAAATAACGGTTTTAACTAAGCTATAAAGTGGTTCTATAATACTTGAAATTATTTCGGGTAGGTAGTATTACCTAAAATCTTTGGGTATGTCGGCGTAAATTCGTCTTTTAAGCCAATCTTCAGATTAGATGTATACTTGTGTAATGTTTAGAAGTTCGATATATAAATTATATGGTCCGCCAAAGGAGGCCGAAAATACAAAAATCAAACGGTAATTAGCTCGTTGTACTATAGGTGATTATATTATAGTATCTTTTTCACATTTGTCGTTATACTTCTTAATAAGTAAGCGGGTCTTTTCGTAAGGTTTCCCGGTTCTATCCTTGATTTCGTGAATGAGGCGGGTTGAAAAAATCCAGTAAATACCATAAATAATCTAGTAGGAACGTTTAAAGCGAAATACGCCTTAGTCGATTAAAGATAAGATTTCTGTTTAGGTAAATTATACGAATAAGGCACCTAAACAGGTAATAATATCCTCGTAACGAAGTTTTAAGCTAAGCTCGCGATTTACTATTTACTTTTACGTAATAAAGGAGTCCGTAGCAAATTTTCTAAACCTTTTTCTAGTTTTAGAGCCAAAAAGATGTCCTCGACGTCGAAGCTTTAGTAAGGTTAGTATAAACGAGCCTCTTTTATCTAAAATAGTTGGGTCGAGGTTTTGTTTTTAGGGGAGGGTTAAAGTTACGTTAAATTTAAATTCATCGTTTTAAGTGATATCTTACGGGCGATTTTATTTATTTAGTTGTTTAGGGCCAATCCTTTTTACCTCTTTTTTAAATTTACGTATATTCGTTTTATAATTTAACGATTATATTATAATTTTTAAACTCGTTCATTTTCTAAGGGATAATTTATCTATCATTCGTTTATCAAACCAAAACTTCAAATTATAATAGTAAATTTGAAAGATCAGTTTCATATTGGCTATTGATTATGGCTAACGCTTTAAATATATCATTAATCGCCCGTAGGGAACGTATTACTGTTTTGGCTTTTGCCATAACATTAGTCCTTTATACTATAAACGGTAATAGGGCAAAGTCTATATAGATTTTCGGGTAGACACAAAAGACAAGGAGTATAAGAATCAACTCAATTAGACTAAAAGTGTTGTTAACAGCGTTAACTATTATCTAAAAGATAGATTTCTTAACATTATTACACTTTGATTCCTTCAATAATATTATATAGGCCTTTTTAAGCGGTTTATAATACCGTCTACACTTTTCAATACCTTATAGAGCTTTTATTAGGATTTATTTACATTCGTTACCGGTTATCCGAACCTTAATACATTATTAGATAAAGTCAAAAGTCGTGTTAACCTCTTTTGTGATTCAATTAAAGGGTCCTAAGTAAACGTTAAACTAACAATTAACTAAAACATCCTAATAATTTGTAATGAAAACGCTTCATATAAATTTAAAGGCTTAAAACAAATGTGTCGCATTGACGGCGTAAAGGACTGGTAACCTGTTTAAATATATGATATTAATAATCACCTCTTAATTGAAATCCACATCGTTTTAAAGGAGGAACTTAAACTGTCGTAGGGCCTATAAGTGTATTTAACACTTATAAAAAAAACTTTTCGATAACTTTAAGTATATTGTTTTTTATATCCGTATAACTTACGACGTAAAGTAGGCGTAAAAGACGTTTTACAATCGGGTATCCGAATCGTTGATGTAAAATCTATAATTTCAGGTAATTTAAAGAAATAGTTTTAATTATACACTTCGAAAAAAATTATAGGTAGCTGAACTTAGGCTAAAGTGGTACGGATAGGCTATTTAAGGCGCGGATAAGTTGGTTAATTGTATTTCGGACCTTAATTTCGAGCTTATCTTTATTAGCTAATGAAAGTAAAAATAACGTTTGAAAGTTTATTACGTAAAATTTAATCGGTTCGAAACGCGTATTTACAACACCCGTTCCAAACAACGTCGTTTTATCTTTACTAAACAGGACCTTTTGGTATTTTTCCAATCGATTCAATCGAAACTTTGAAAACTTCATTGTAAACGCGTCGAATTGCTGCTTTCCGACTGTTGAAATTTCGACTACGCTAATATTGAGTATGATGCCTTGAAACCTGTTTCCGTATCTGTTATAAAGCGTGAATTACAACGCTATATAGGTGTCGAGCACTTTGTTTTTATAATCCAGGCCTATAATATATATAAATGAGGCGTTTTATAATCCAATAAAGATACGTTAGGTGGTTTTATCGTTTTAATTTAACAAATATGTATTATTACCTTTAAAGTTATCCTTTCCAAATATATAGTCATAAAAGTAAACGTTAAATCCGTTATATATACCTTTGTACTCGGTTACGTATATAACAAAATTAGCTTTTATCCGATCCTCAAAGTTAAATTAGGCTTAAAATTATCGTTCAATTCAAATTCATTCGTAAAAGGGATGGTTTATAAACTAACAAACGACTTTACCACATACGATACACTGCTTTTATAAACCTATAAGGCTTCATATAACTTTTCGTAAGTATTATTAAAATTTCGGTACGTTTTTTACATTTCTGAACCATCATTTTTATCTTTTACTGCTAGGGTTTCCTCCCTAATACCTATACCTTAAACGTTCATATAGCCTTAGGTAAACCATAAATCTTCGATTTGAAACGTGGTAAATAGTCTCAGCGGGGTCTATTTTAGTAATTTAACCTTTGTTTTTAGTTTTAATAGCTATATATACTCATTCGAAGCATGTTTATCGGCGTATGAAGGGCTTAAAGAATATCCTAAAGCTTATACAAAAAGCCTTTAGGTTCTTTTTCAATTTAAAAAGTATAAGGTCGAAATCTGGGTTTTTCTGGTAAATTTTTATTACTATTTACATAAATCGTTTATCACTTTTATATTCCCGTTTTAAATCTGCCTATGACTTTCGGAATTTAGCTAATAAAGTGGTAAGGATTTCCTATAAGTTTTTATCAGCGTTTTCCCCTTGGTTTTTTACGGATTCCTAAGTTGTCTCAGTTTAGTTCTCATCATAAAGTTCATAATTAATTTCCGTATCGAAATAGGAATTAAGGCGATTATAATACTTTACAAATGTATCTAACTATAGAAGCTAGTATATATACTACTACTTAATTTAATAAAAATATACCGCGTAATATAATATAAAATTAAAATAAATTAATATTTAATATCTATACGTAGTGAATATAACGCGTATTTCATTATTCAATACATCGTACGACTAGCTGTTATAATTACTATCCCTATCCTATAGACTAACAAAATTAGTTAATTTTATAAGGTCTCTCTTATCCGTAGGGAAACAATGTGGTAGGAGATCGCAGTAAGGGTCGTGGTTTATGGGTATTAGTTTGTAAGACACGTATTAACGTTTTACACTACTCGTCAATTCCTAGTTCGAGTTGTTACCCATGTCTTAACCGATTGTTTCGTAGTTGATTGTACTAGTTTTGTTGTTTCGGCTGCTCCCATTATAGTCGTACGGGTTATTTCCACTATTTAAAAATTGATTTGATATTCGGTTATATTTTATAGTGTATGTTGGCATAGGTATGTATTATACTTATATAGTGGATAAAAATTGTAGTCGTTTCATTCCCTTGGAGTTTATATTACTAGCTTATAGTATAATTATATGAATAGATCGTTTGACGCCTTATCCTCATCGTTTTAACAAAAGTCTTTTTTACTTCGTAAGGTAATTTGTTTTTATAAATTACGTTAGGTATAAATTTTCCTCCCCCTTATTTAGTACGTCGAAGAATAATAATATTTCGAATAGGGTTTCTACAATTCGGCTATTTTTACCCATAAGGTATTAATACCTTAAATTCATAATCGGATTTGTAAGGCTTTGGCAATAATAGGATTTACTATTTACTACATATCTAACATCTAATTCGAGAAGTTTTCATAAAAATGATTTAATAAATTAGGTATTGAATCTTTCTCTTTCTAATAGCGGAATATAACAGTTAAAATGTATATATTTTCCGTATATAGGTCGAGTTCCTCATCTAACGAATCAATAGTAGTTTCCTCAAGGCTCAGATCGATTTCGTATATTATAACCTTTCTAATTCCTAAATTTTTGACCAAGAGGGTGAAATTAGCGTTGATCTCCTTTGATAATATTGGTTTTGGAGCCATAAATGTAGGAGTTCTGGGGGGAATAGTTTCTATACGTACTTGGTATACTGTAACGGTTTAAGTTAGTAATTCCGCGCCGTGGTAAGATTTCGGGTGCGTTCGGATTTTAAAATTTAAAGTAATACGTTTTACAAACAGTAAATACAAATTTATCAAAGTAATTAAAGTAATTGAAATAGAGTTTACTAACACTTAATGACATGAATGAATTTTAAACGATAAATAAAACGTAACTATAAACTAATTAGGCGTTTCAAATCAGTTTTATTAGCATCTGATAACGACACGTCAGCTAAGCAGCTATAAAAACTTAAACGTCGTAAAAACTAAATTTAAAACACCTAGGGAAAACACAGAAAGGCAAATAGTGCAAAGGAAGTATAAGGCGAACAGGGAAAAGGGGAGGTGTAATTATGTAATCCGGTGTTTAGTAATTAGTCCGTATTGGTATGTCGTAACCGAACTTGATAAAGTGATCGGTTTGGTTGCTTTGTATATAATCGCTCTAATTAAAACGATCTGTTTAGATAGGTATGTCGTAATCGCTTTCAAGTTAGGGAAGCGGTTTAAATATCGAAAAATTGGATAGGTCCTAACTAAAGGTTTTGAAACTTAGTGGTTTTAGCTTACGTAGCCTGATACGTGATAAGACGCTTTTCAAAAAGTGCCCGGGTACTTTAAAACACTAAATAAAGGTTAATAATATTGTATCAAAGTTATTCCTTTTAAAGTTACTTAGTTTTTACAATTTTTATATATATCAGTGTGTAATTTTTATAAAAACGGAATATTGGAATACAAATAATTAAAACCTCTATAATGTTCTTTTATATGTATTTGATATGTATTTATCCCCTTTCCCCTTGATTATCTGTAATTAACTGAATCGGTTACTAATTAGTGTTACTAAGGTATTAAGCTTTAGTATTTACGTAAAATAAGGTTTTTAAAAGAGTAATCATTAAATTAGTAATTTTAATATAAAAAATAAAGAATACAAAAGAGCATTTTAAGGTATACATTACAGATAAGGGTTTATATGTCCTCACCTAAAGCGTACTACTCTAAACCACTCCACGTAATGCCGTTCGGTCTGGTATAGTCATTTTAGACCGATCCATGCATTGTCATTCGGTTTTGAATAGACATTCCAGACCGATCCATACATGAATCACTTTGCATCTTGCAAGAGTGCAGCCTGCAGCGTGACACGTTATCATACACTCTACAGGAGTGCACCCTGCAATACAGTGTACTGCTACTTGCTCTATGTATATTATCTATGAGGATATGTAGTAATATTCCCCTAAGGTCTCAATAATTCCTTATACTTGAAGTTTTAATATCAAGTCTTTGTTATTTTTTCCCCCTACTTAACCAAACAGTATTATAAATACGATTTGTTATATATTCCTCCTCTTTAACATTCCTCTTCTTCAAGAGTCATCCGCGCCGGCAACGTTTTATCGGTTTATCGATAATAGGTAAAAAAGGCTCGTATTAGTTCAGTTGTTCAGCTTAAGAGTCTTTGTTGTTAATAATCCTGATATGAATCTTAACTTGAGTAATACAGGAAAATATAAAACCGTTAACAATTTTAATAATTACTTTGTAGCTAATGATACTTAGTATTTATATAGACACTCCCATTTACGTAGCTTCCGCTATATAAAGACTTTCTTTTATAATGGCAAAGCAAGTACGTCGATTATTATAAGGCTGTTTCTGATATTAAATGCGTCGTTAACCTAACGGCGGGCTAATTCCTTTCAAAATTCCTTTAAAATTTTGTCCTAAGCTATAGCTCACTTTTAGGTACTTATTAATAGCTAAAGTTTACTCGTCAGGCGTGGATATGCTTTAAAGACTAACAGCGTTAATATTAAGCCGTTAGGGTCTATAATATTGTTTAGGCTCTTTACCGCTATTTAAAGGCGTACCTTCGAATCCGTAAAGCGTTTAATTTCTAACGTAACAATATTATACGTTCAGCTAAATAGAGCGTATATCCTTTTAACTTTTGCAATAGTTCAATAGGCTTTTACAGACACCTATTTATACTAAATACCTATTATTTTAACATCTTCCTAAAACTTCACCACCGTAAAGTTGCTATCGGTATCGTGTATAACGATGTCAGGTAAATTGAGGTAAGTGTTAATTTATAATATCTTTAATATTTCCCACGTATCTTTTGTCGAAAAGGACTTTAGAAACTAAGCTTCGTAAAAAAAGGTTACGAATTTAATGACATAAAAAACAGGCTTATTATCCAAGTAAAAACATCGATAAAAACCTCGTGATTATAATCCTTATCGTTTTTTAACGTAAACTTAAATTTTAGGGAGGCTTAAGTTTACATTTAACTGTAATATCAAAGGCTTGAAATAGCTTTTAGGCCAATGTATTTCATATTTTCATACCTTACGGACTTTATGACTTCATATAGCCTATTAATAACTAGATAATTAAAGCTCCAATATAATTAACGTATTTCCAGTTCCTTTACATTGAATACTACTTTTTTAAGGCTTTAAAGATAAAACTATAAGTACCACTACTTAAAAGCAAGAGAAAACCTTTAACCGTTTTAAAACAGTTCATCAATGTTAATGTTAACGTTAACGCTAAAAGTCTTTATATCTTCCAAGTAAAAAAGGAAAGGGGTAATGAACTCAAAGATAAAAAATGCAATCAACCTTATAACAATTTAAACTAACTTTATCCCGAATAATTATAGTTATTAGCCTAATTCAAAGCTAACTTTAGCTTTAACAATATAATAATAATTAATTTTGATAGCTGTAATAATTTCCCTTCGCAGTACCACATATTGCAAATAGCCTTTTATGAAGTAACTTATTGCCTCTATATCTGACATAATACCTTAAAACGTATGGTTCGCTTAACGATTACGGAGTTTAAAAGTTTGTTATGGGTTAAGAGATTAATTAAGGTAAAGATTAAGGTTTTTACCACCCAAACGGTATAGAAAAACGTAGTTGATTAGATATTTAGTCGCGTCGCAAGCAGTATTTTCATAACATTTAATTCATTTAAGAACAATGTTACCTATAAAAGGTTTTTCTCCTTCGAAGTCTGCGATTTGATTCAAATAATCCTGTTTAAAAATGATAGGGTATTAGATGTAATACATTAAGTTTTTATTGTTTCGCTCGACTAGTGGGTTACTAGTTAACTAATAGATAGATTTATCACAGATCTAACATTTTTTGCTACTATTACGATAATGATATTTATAGTTAATACTTTCATTTAAAGTTTGGCCTCATTGACGTCAATGTAGGTGCTACCTTTAGTCTATAGTTAATAGGTTAGGCCTTAAGAGTTAAGGGCACCTGTAGCTATATTTGTGGTGGATATAATTAATAACTATAAGGTTTTCTTTTTTTACGTTAGCGAAGTTGCCGGCTTCATGGTATATACCAAGCGAGTTTGATATAGGTATTATTAGTTGCAAACGAGAAACGCAACTAATTAAAAAAAACCTTCACAAGTGGCATTTAAGCGTTATAGGGCGTATTCAAATTCATTAACGCCTATAACTACTACCTGTACCTGCTTACGAAGTGTATATTTGCTAACGTAAGTTTTCCCCATTATTTGTTAACATAACATTGACTTATCAAACATCTGGTTAAGTATATCTATTATTATTTCCTCCTCTTTCTTCTTCATCATTATCGCAATCTACCATATAATGGCCTAGTCTATGTAGTATTAGGAAAAGTGAATATCGTATTTAAAGTAGTTATTTATGTTATCATAAACTTCACGAAAGATAGTTGTTCGAGTTAAAAAAATTTAGGTACTAGTCCTAGGCGTACCTTGTAAAGATTTTGGGAAATAGTAAGTGAAAACCAGAGAGGGAAACTTCCATCTACTTACAAATATTTCAAAATAGTATCATCTTCGTATCGAAAAGGTTATAGGGCTTTCCGTTATACTTTTCTACGTTATTTCAGATTTTTAAGAAGTTCAGGAAAAGTTAGTATTTAATGTTAACCATCTTAACAAGTCTTAGGGGAAAGTTGCGATAGTTATCCCAGTCTTTATTGGTGGTGTTTCCTAACAGTTTAAGTTTTAAAGCTACCAAAGCAAGGTATTAAGGGTAATTGCTAATCTCCTAACCTGAGGGGTAAAGTCTTATAATAAGACCTATGATAGACTTTCGTATGTAGATAAACCTGCTGTAAAAAGGCTTTTAAAGGGCTTAACGATTATCATTGAAGTGTTAGGGGGTAATATGGGCTCAAAGGTTCTGAAAAGATTAAAGATCTTGCTTAATGAACTGGTGGAAATCGCTGATATTAATTTCTCTAACGGCATTAGCTACTGTTGCTTTATGTGTTCTATCATTACTAAGGGTATATTCCGCGTTATCACATAAAGAAGCTGGACTTCCAAGTAGGTCAACAGGTTTTTCATTGCCAGCACGTAAAAAGACTTAACTTAGTAAAAGATATAATAGTAGTTCCTTATATCGCATATAAGAGCGTTAAAGTTCTTTAATGTATTTTCCCTTATGGCGTAGATAGTAAGGGTTTCCTTTAACCTGTATTCATATAAAGGGGTTTTTACCAATTTGGTAAACCCTTTTTCCGGCACTTAAATCCCTAGTTATTCGAGTTTTGCCATTAGTTTTAATTTGACACCCTTTTCAACATTTTTCCATATGTCAATGGTCTACTCGTCAAAAACGTAACAGAAGCTTCGGAAGGCGCGGTAACTGTCGTCGAGTTTGTCACCTCCGTAGTGGTAGATAATATAAAATCCAATGAATTTAATCAAATACCTTTCCGTTAAGTCTTCATTAACGTCGCGGCTCTAAAGTTCTTTATCGAAATACTTCGTGAATTGAAGGTAGAAAGTTTTCATTACCTTCATTTTCTTTTAGATAAATGCCATTTTAAGGTTCTGGATTATATAAAGCTTAGTAAGCGTGTAAGATATATAGAGTGAGGGACTTAATGGTCTTAAACATAGGAACTTAGTGTTTTGGCGTAAAGTCGTGTAGGAATTTAGTAACTTAACGTTCAGTTGCGTAATGTGGCTTTCTTAACGCTACTTGGTATTTTCGCTCGAGGCAGCGATTTTTACGATTGAATTGGCATAGGGAAAGATAAAAAAGTAAAGTAAGGGTAAAGGTTTGGTGTAGAGAATAAGTTCAAAGGTAGTTTGTTATTGTAAATTGTTTAGCGTTAGGATTTAGTCGTTTTTCTTGTAATAGTAGTACCTGTAATAGTACTAACTTAGCCATTTGCCAACTTGCAGAACTTTAAGACTTCTGACAGTCAATCTTAACGTTTTTAAGAAAGATCTGCTAAATATGTCTTAGTGTTTTCAAGTAGCGATACCGTTGCTTACTTTTAGATTTCTGTTGTAGACTGGTGCAACCTAAAAGTCTTCTCTATTTTCCTGCCGATGTGAACTAATGTATTACTAATAGAGGCTCTTCGAAATAATCTTTCCTCTACTAAAAGCCGCTGTTTATTAACGTAGAGCATAACCAGATAATAGTCTTTTCTTCTACTTAACTTATTTGTACTTAATATAATAAGCAATAATCAGTGTTGGTAGGTCTTTGGACGTTACAACGTTATCGATTCGATTAGTCGAAGTAACAGTAGTATTACGTGGTCCGATAATCGTGTATTCTGCTAGGTTTGGCAGACCGCTAGCCAATCTGCATAGTAATTTGTATAGCCAATTGTTTGGCTTGTGCTCTAGTGTGAAGTGAGGACATAATACACTTAAGTTTTGGTCAATTACAGTAGGATCGCACAAAACAATACACTCAACTTGCAATCTGTATATTATAACCCAAGGACCAACTGCAGACCATAGAACAGACCAGCGACCAGAAGCTTGATATCCAACACATCAAGTAGAGATATCTCTTATGTAAGTACACAGGGTTAGGGTTGGGACCGCAAGGACCGAATAGCGGTCCAGTCGATAATACATAGGACCGTAGGAAGCGATTAGCGACTTTAGCGGTCCTCTACTAAAAATAGTATAAAAGCCATAGGATATAAGGACACGATCATCACTATATAGATAGTATTTCCTTCTTAGCTCTTTATTTGTCAGTCTAAGTATTCATTCTACACACCTAAATAGCCTAACGATTAGTGATTATTCTATAGCACGAATAAATATCTTCTTGATATTGCACCTTTATTACCTCTGCTACTTTACTACTAATATAAACCCCCTGACACTATTCATTTACTCACGAGTATTTAGTGAGATCATTACACTATATAGTCACTTTTACTGTAATTAAAGTTAACCTACTATACTGAAAATACTACTATTCCAATAAATAGCAATTTCATAAACTCCCTGCTTTTATTATTAACGATCGCGGCTCTAATTAGGTATGTATATTTTGAACGATATTATATTTTTGGCAAAATTGAACAACTTCTATCGACAGCTTACCATTTTCGAACAGATAACGATACCAAACGAGTAGATGAAAAGTTTTAAAAGTGCCTGAAAATCATTGTCGCCTTTGTGTGATTCGATTAAATATTACATTTTCCCATTTATTTATTTATATTAAATAACCGAAAGTCGATAGTTATCGTTTTTAAGGTAAATAGGCTGGTTAATAGGTACGAAATGTCCCTAATCCTTAAATATCAACAGAGATATAAAGTTGTTGACCAATCCGATAAAATAAACATTGATATTTTGAATATATTTATATGAGGATACGGAGTGAATTTAGGCGTTTCTAATATATATGTAATAGTAAATAATAATAAATACGAACCTTCGGAGACTCCCGGCACAACAATATCAAGTAAACAATAAAGCTTAACTTAACTCATGTAATATCAAAGCTGATCGCTTTCATAAAAGACTTAATTAGCTATATAATTAATACTGAGTCGTCTATATTTTAAAACTGTTAAATATTATTTTCGATGTTTTCGGAATATACCTTGTATTTTATTTATATTTAGTTAAGCATGTAGTTGTAGACCATTCTCTCTTATAAGTTTTTTCCGACATTCGTTCGGGATAATTTCTCGTCATGGACCATATAAAAAACAGCATATATAAAGGATTTAAAATTTGAAATAATTTCGTTAAGAATACAAGATGGGGCTGTATTTTTATATATTAATGAAGTAAACGTTGTTCTAAACCTGCTAATATATGGTAGCCCTAGATAAAATTAAGGTGAAATAGAAAAACATTCGGTTTTATAATAACGCAATATCTCGACATAAACGTCGAGTACGTCCTAAATAATTTACATGAAAAGAATCGCCTCTACTTCGGTAATAGTATAGTATTAATGAAAAAAGGTGAAAATCTTATTCTATTATAATATAATACGATATATAGGACTATGTATACGTTACTCGGGTTTTCCAGATAAGTATTCGATTACAAGGCGATTTTTACCGAACATTACTAAATTTCACTTATAAGTTATCTTTATTATTATTTTAATCCTACCAATAATGGCGTTCATAATGTTTAAAACTCTATTGCGACTAACCTCGAACATTGAAAAAGTCGGTAAAAGCGAACGGCGTAGGGTAGAACGGGTATTAAGCAACGCCGTTGAAAGCGGTTAGCGAAAAGCGGGGAGGGTATTAAGTAAAACCGACGATGGCAGATAACGTTAAATAGGGCGGGTACTAAATAAAGCCAACGACTGCAGATAACGTGAAGCGGAACAAGAAAAAAGGCTTATTATAAGGGATATAAAAGAGTATAATATATTTTTTTATATTTAAGTAACGCAGTCAACATGAATATGATCAATAACATATTTACACTTTGCTTATTTAACCCGATTTAAATTAAAGTTGATCAATAGGACGCGGGTTAATAAAAAGCTTTTATGGTTAGGCTTTAAATATCGCTCGTTACATTTTGTAAGACGTACCCTATATCGACTATAAAAGAAATAACTTACGTAATTATATTATTTAAACTATTCAGTCTAAGCATATATAAGGGTATATAACGAGTATTCAAGGGTACTAGTGTAAACACGTTTCGCGTCAATATACTATTAGCTGAAAGTATCGGGTCGCGGTAAATGGGCAAAACAGTTGAGGAAAATGAAGAAATTTTTAGTTACAATAGGCCCGAAAGAAAAATACGGATAAAAATTATAGCTAAAGGTATAATAGCTTATCCTGCCAAAATGATAAGAATGTCCTAAGTTCGAGCTAAATTGCGAAGCCAGACAAATTAATGAACTAATCAGAGAAAAAAGGAGTAAAAAAGGGCTTATAACACAAGAAATTACCTTAATATCTACGGGTGGAAGATAAAATATAATTACCGGTTTTAAAATATACAACCAGTTACCGTAAAAATACGTGTAAGCTAAACGAAGTTATAAATAAGTTGATTCCCTAAATATATTATTAAAAATGTTTCATATATAGTTTAGTCTTCTATAAATTGAATTTTCAAGCTTTCCTTAATATATACATTCCGGTAGACGAGACACCCCTAGATACGTTAAATGAGGATATAATCTAAGAGCATTTCAGCATTTAGAAAGCGATTAATATAAAATACATCGGAATTTTTAACCAATAATTAATGAAATTTACTTTTGTCCTATAAAAGGACTGAGACCGGAGCTGTCGCTTGAGGTGGTCGAATTCTGTCTATAAACTTCGATGAAAAGAAAAGAGAAACCCTAACTTGAGAGCTGCTGTGGAGCTAGGGAAGATGGTGGAACCCGGTTACGTGATGTGGAAGAGTGTGTTCTCATACGGTTTTCAAGTTGTTCTAGAACACTTGTAAAAACACGAATAAATACTAGGGTTAAACCCTTGATAAATACAAACTAGGTGCTAGCCTATAAAATTACCCCCTAGTATATCCCCCCCCCTCAAAAGAAAAGGATTTACTAAATAAAATTATACTTGTCTTTACTAAGTCAGAGGGTTACGTTAGAAATTAAACTCGGGACTTTTATCATAGGAAGTATGTGCATTAACCACTAAACCACGAATCCGGTTAAATTATGAGGGAGATAAAGTAATTCTGTAAAAGCGAATAGCATGTTTAAAATACCCCGGAAACCCTCTTTTTCCTTCTTATGCAGCGGTATACGAAGTGGGGAAGGCGTGCGGAGCGACAGGTGCGAAACAATCGTTTCAAAACGGTTAAAAATATTGAAGTTTCGTGTAGAAGGTATTTTAACGCCCTTCCCCCCCTATAAACAGTCCCGTAAACCCCTTTTTTAGAAAATTTTTAATCTTCTTTTTATAATCTATTATTAGTATCTTAATACAACTTAGTGTTGGGTTTTAATTAAAAGAGTCTTTATATTCATCTTTGTGTTTTTTTTTTAAAAAAGAAACTCCCTAATTAGTTATAAAAGTTGATAAGTCTATTAAAAACGCAAGTTTACCTTGTTCGAAAGCTATGTAACCATCATTAAAAAACGTGTAATTATCAGCCTTACGGGTTATAAATATATATCCTAATAATACGAGCTAATAAAATTGTTTTAAGTACATATACCGTATAAAGTATGATCCATAGAAGTTTTATTAGAAAACGGAGGGTAAGTTATATTCATAAAGCCACGAAAAAGTCTTTAACAAACGGTTAAATATTAACGCCCGATATCGCCTTTATTTTGTCGGTTTTATGAGTAGTAGTTTTATTTATTCTTATACGCTTTTAAATTTCAATCTCGATATAAACGAGGTTTTAGAAAAACTACTTAAAGCCTATTTAGAGTTAGACGTTTAAAACCGGGGTAAGTTGAGGTGTTCGCAAGCCAATCCTTAAGTATTAACGAGCGGATAAAAAACGTATAAACCTAGGTCGTCGCTATAAAAAAGTTAATAAAAGTTCGGTGCGTTACATGAAAAAGTGTAGACACTCGAGGCGGATAGGTTTTATAACTACCACCTTTATACTTTTTGGTAACTTATGGGCCGTATAGCGTTTTAACCAAAAGTGTAGTTTTTCAATAGGTTTTTGTGTCAAAGGAGAAACGGACGAAATATAGATAATAAGTGGGCTAAAAGAATAGTTAAAAGTGATTAAAAAACCTGTTGAGGTATTCGAAGGTAGTAACGGAAAATTGAGCTGTATTAATGCGAAACTCAGTAAATTGGTTGAAACAAGTAAAAGATTTCAAGGTAAAAATTCCGATGAAAACTTCAAGAATGTTTCAAATAATTTAATGTAATTAGATTATCGTTAATACCATACTACATTTATATCTAATACCCGTAAAGTGACGACTTTAAAATTGTTTCTTCCCGTAATATAAAGTATAAAGAGTTAAACTCATTTATAGACCAAGCGTAAAAGACCGTCGTTATATTTGATTAATTTATAACATCATTCGAAAGAAGCAAGTATTATGGTGTTGAAGAAGCTTCAAAACAATCGCTATATTAGATATATGTAACCTGTCTACTTACCTTGAACCTGCCGTTTCGGTAAATTATTAAACCAAGATACGCCGGCTTAAGATCTATTATAATTTTCTAAAATGGTTTCAACGTGGTATTCCTGTTTCGTTTCGCCGTTATCGCCAATAACGTCTATAGCTTAAAATTAAAAGTCGCAGATTTATTAATTTAAGGGCGGATCCAAAACGATTCAAATAAGTTAATCTATATGAAATCAGGAGTATTTCCCTTTTAGGATGTTAAATTAAAAAATATGAAAGTCAACTATACATATTATACGGTACATATCGTAAAGCTAATTTAACTTTTTAAAAAAACTCCTCCGGCTTATAATTTTTAAGGAAAGGTTGAATGACGTTATCAGCTCGAAAACTTTTCGAAGGGAAACGACGTTCATTAACGGCTTTTTCAATACATTTTCATGTAACCATTATTATAGCTTATGAAAACTTTATAATTTCTCGGATATGTTTAACGAAATCTTGAGCTTACGCGCGTAATATAATAATTGGAACAATAAAACGATATACCAGTTATATGAGGTCGATATAATAGCCGTGGATAATTAAAAAATAAGCTAATACTAATGGTAATCATATTTTTATTATTTAACGCTATTTGATAACTAGATAATAAATGGCTTTAATCTAATTAGGTATAAATAACAAAGAAACGTTAGTACGTTGAGATCTTTTAATTGACACGTTTGGTTATAACGTTGGTTTCGAGGTAAAATATAATTCTTAGGCGTTATTTAACTTTGGTTAAGTTGTAAAGGTGTTTTTAAAACCTATTAGTCTTATTCGACCCTCAGTTACTGACGATTATATGAGGAAATCCATAAGATCGTTAATAATAGTTTAAAAATCGCTTTACGTAAGTTTCGACGTCTATATTATTAATAGCCTTAAAGGTAACAGCTTTAAGTAAACGGTCCGTAAGGAACATAAAGTAATATAGGTCTCTGGTATATTTTTAAGGCAGGTTATTCATAAAATCGACAAAAATCTTATTTTAAAGCTGCTCGAAAACCAGGAAAAATTCAAAAAGTGCTTTTCAACGGTATATACAATAGGTTGTACGTTTATAAACATTGTAGTTTCAACTAAAACAGCGAATTACGCGATATAAGCTGGGTTAAAAATACGTTTTAAAAAGGATAGTAATAGTAAAGTCGCGGCCCAGGTAACAAGTAAACAGTATATCGTGGGCAATTTAAATTAACGCGGTATTAAACAGCTTTAAAATCGGTACCTAAATACGGTCGCGAAACCGCAAAACTTTATCATCGTTTACTAAATATTTCGAAATTGAAACTTTCAACACTTAGTCGTCGTCGGTACGAATATTCGTTAGAAAACATCGATCGCCTATACGTATTATATGGACCAGTCGGAGGTAAATAGTATTACGTATAATAACGGCTACCTAATAACTTTAAAGACTAATATTAATAAAAAGTTTATAACCCTTTAAGATACGTTATCCGGTAACAAAATAATTGGGAGATATATATATATAGTAGCGGCTCAGAAGCAGTCCATTTGGGATGTAATAATTGAAACTTTTGGCCTAAAAAGCGTAGGTCGAAAAATCCTTTGAAATTTTCTCAATTTCGTTGTAACAACGTATTAAGCCGTGTGAAATTTGCCGCCTTATAATAAACTAACCGAAAATGAAACTGAGAAAGGCGTTTGAACTAACGGATTTGTCGTTTGAAAAGCTATTGTGTAATTATAAAATATTACAGGTTTTTCAAGTTTATCAAAATCGTAAACAAGAGTGCCATACTCCGGAGCTTCGCGTTCTATACTTTTAAATATCTTACAATCCCGAGTAAATCCTTGTCGTAAATTTCGTAATTATATTCGGCAGTAGACAAACGACGAAAATAATATGTTACTGGGTGTAAATTACGGCGTTCATTGCGTTAAAAAAGGTAGCTACCCAAGGCTTAACCGGAATGGTTCATTTTCAAAAAGGTATAACGGTCCGGATTTTATTAAACGAATACTGGTTCAGGAAAAAAGTTAAGTTCAAGCCGTTTAAAAACGATTTTTTTCTTGGGCCCTTAACGAAAGGAGTTGTTCTTACGGATGAGCTGAAGTAATAACCTAATAATCGCCGAATAATTACGAATTAAATACCGTTAAAACTGAAGGAATTAAGGAAACATCGTACGTTTAAACCTAATGTAAAATCTATTTATTCCCGAATAACGCGTAGTTTTTCTGGGTTTATACGGATATCAATGTTAGCCTTAATAACTAATCTCAGGTATTTGGTGTTTTAAACGTTAAACTCGTATTTGTATATATCGAGTTTAAATCTTGTAACGATTAAGATATTAAGGACTTACTTAACTTTAACGTTGTAATTGTTGAGGGTACTATTTAAGCAAATGAAAATATCGTTAATGTAAAAAAAGTAAAAAATATTGAGAAAAAAGCCTAACAAATTGTTTATATACTGTTAAAAGGAACTTAACGTATTAGAAAGTCTGAAAATGGTGATAAATCATTCGAAAAATCCGAAATATATATGGAATACGGTTTTCCACTCGTTTATCTCCTGAATATAAAGCTTATGAAAATATCTTTAATATCTAACTTCATAAACCATTTAACTTAGGAGATATTTCCAAGCGTTTTTCAATAAATAAAAACAAGTAGTAATCCTCCATTATAATAACGTTAAGTAGGCAGTAATCGACATAGAAATGTAAGTTACCTTCGGAGTTTTTAACGAAAAATATAGGGTATCCACTAGAAAGCTGTTCATTCTAATATAACCCTAATCGAGTAACTCGATTAATGTCATTTGTAATATAGAGAGTTCCTTACATAACATACCATATAATGGGCTTTACAAAACCTTTAAAAGTTAGCTTAAATTATCGGTACAGAAAAAAAATCCATAATTTGCTTTGTAGCGACAAAGGGGAAATCTGTTGTCAAAAGCTTTTTCGAATAAAGGGGCGAATTCCTTAAAACCTTCAAGTTATTGTCGATAAGAATGAGTGGTTTCGGGGCGAATACCTTATTAATATTTTTGAAGGAAACGGTAGCGAGCCGCATAATAAAGTCTCGGTCCCTATAGGCTTTTTGTAAAATAGTGTGGAATATAACTGCGTCGACCCCTTTCGGCATTCTTTATATAGACGCGAACCCCCGTTTCCAAAAGCGATAATTACCTATTCGTCTTAAAATAATACATGTGTCGAAGAGATTTAAGTAATCTATTAATACTTAATTTAAGGTTTACCTAAAATAAAGTCGTATTATAAACAAGGTATAATATGAACTAATATATGGTAGAGGTACCTATTAAGGTCGATATTTAAAAAGATTATAAAAAATAAGTCGTGGAAGAAAACCAGGTACGTAATACGTAGCTTCGTCGAATTATCGTATTTAAATAAAAATTCACGGTAACTTAAAATAGTTAGTAAAATAATTACTTGAAATATAATAGTATTTACAACCTATATATATTAAAACGTGAAGAAAAGAAATAAAATTATAAATTAAATTTACCATAAACGGGAAGCTATTTAAAGGCTGGAACGTAGTTATTAAGTCAAATTGGAGTCTTATCAAGTCTTATACGCAATTATATACAAAAGTTACACTTTTTGCTCCTAAAGGTTATTAAAATCTTCGGCCGAAATAAGGTGGATTCTTATATTAACTTTGGCATTAAAGCTGCTTAAACGTTACACTGGGTTTAACGGGTAAGTATGGATATGATAGCCATTTAAGTCTTGTCCTATGTATAACCTAAGGTCTTTACGACAGGAAAGTTTCGAATAGTTAACCTAAGCAGCGCGACTTTTGAAAACGGCTTGAAAGGTGTTTATGTCAGTTATGATAACGTTACTCTAATTATTTCGATAGGTACGTCGATAATATTATTTTTATTATATAAAACACTTTTAGTAACAACGTCAATATCGCCGTAACGAATACAGAAGTTGTAAAGTCTCCTATCAATCAGTTAAACGCGAGCGATCTATTTGTTATAATCTACGAGCATGTTAAAGAAAAATAACGTATTAGCTATCGTATTATTAATGAATCCTTTGAAGAAAGCGATATAAACGGCAGATTTTTAGGTTATACCGCTAGATTTCGCGAATAAGGCCTTCCAAACGTTGAAAAATACGTAAAATTGCTTGAAAGCTTTTTACTTTATATTCGTAAACCAAATAATAATAGCTTTAGTTGCGTTAAAGTCGTAAAAATTATTTCGAAGTATAACTATAAAGGTATTAGAGTTACTAGTACCACTGTCGTTTTTATAGGCATAGTAACCTTTCATAACGGTTTTTATAAAACCTTTCAATTACTAAAAAATGTCGTAAAAGTGATTTTTTTCAGTAACGATAAATTACTTATTCTTATATAATATTCGTATTATTATGGCTTTTTGTATTAGGAATTGTAATTTAATATCGAAAAACTTAACTAGTTAGTGAAGTTACTTGCGTTTAGGTCGTTGGCGTTTGCTAAGTAAGGTTTCGGTATAGTAGTCGGAATTAAAAAAAATCCGAGTTTTTGTTGTTTAAGAAACCAACGCAGTCTCCAGTAGGGAGTAACATAATAATTACATTGTTTATGACTTACGTAAGGGGAATTTCCTAAGAGTAGTATTATTTCGAAAACGTAGGAGTATCAGCAACTTCAAGTTATCGAATTATATTCGTTAACGCCTTTAATACGTTGTTACTCTGTTCTTTTAAATATAAATCGTGTTTCTGATCAGTTTGGTTTCGTTCGATAAATTTTATACATAAGGTGTTATTAAAATATTTGCATTGAGCCGTAAAGTCATTATATTAGGCTTCTAAAGCGTTTTAAAGCTATTTTACAACGCGTATGTCAAAAAACCACTTTAAAGCCTAAAAGTCCAAATTGAAAGAGTCAAAAAAAAAATATAGCCTTAGATTATAGTCGCTAGCGAACAATTAAGACACCGTTGGAAAAGGAATGAATGTTTATATATAAAGGGACTAAAGCTAGAGCTGCCGCTTAAGGTAGTCGGATTCTGTTTATAAACCTCGATAAAGAGAAAGAAGAAACCCCTGCTTTGAAACTGCTACGGAGTTAGGGAAGATGGTGCAACCCAGTCACGTGACATGTAGGAACTTATTTTAATACGGCTTCCGAGCTTCTCTAAAGCACTTATAAAAATGTGAAAAACTATCAAGATTGAATCCCTAGTAAATACTAGCCAGACACTAGCCTATGACACGTCCTCACTATTACCAAGTATAGAGAGATGTTATATAACACAAGGGGGTTATAAAATACAATTAGCGATAAGGTATTAGTTTATAAAGGGGCAGTATATATTATGGAAAAGTTATTTATCGTTACCAAATACGTCAATAATAGTATAATCTGAGGTCAGATCGTTATAAATAACGGATATATTAATAAGGGGAAACTAATAGAATACGATACTTTAATAGGTTAATAAAAGCTATGATAAGAATTAGGATAAGTAGTTATAATTAAGGTAATTACAAAAAGCGTGATAAAGATAAGTGGTAGTGAGGGATTAGCAAAGTAGAAAGAAAAGAGAGAGAAGTTTTGTAAAATTACAATAAAGGGCTGTATTTATAAGCATAAGCGGACAGAAATCGGTAATGGCTATATTTTATACAGCGCGTTGGTAAAAGTATTATATGGTATGAGTAACCCGAGATTAGTAAGGCTTATACATTATACGGCATATTAAGGGACACGTTATACGATACTGGTAACCTAAGGTTAAAACGGCTTATATTTCATACAACATGTTAAAAGACACGTTATAAGCCCGCGTCTGGCTCGTATCTAGCCCGTGTACTAGGCGGATACGGCCCATACTTAACGTTTAACTAACGGAATATTACAGTCTTTATGACTTCTAATAAAAAAAGAGGCATATTATAAACTTAGGTTATTATCCATTAAATCTATAGGTTACATAATTATACACATAATGTGATATATAATACTTGGTCTGGGCGCGTCTCGGGTGCGGTCTGTAGGCAGCACATACGAAGGTACGTAACGGACAGTATACGGACTATACCCCTAAGTCCTGCATGAAGAATTACTATAACCTTTTCTAGTCTCCCGCCTATACCTTAATAGTAAACCCCAATTGGCATCTACTGGGCTTATTATCGTAGGTTGGACCATAATTTTTTTTTTATTCGGTCGAGCTAAAATTTCCGAAATTTCGTTATAAATGCATCGAATTTCCATTTTCCGGCGGTCAAAATTTCAATATATCTATGTTTGGAATAATGCCTTGAAATCGATTACCGTATCTATTAAAAAACATAAATTACAACACTATATAAACAATTATCACTTTATTTTTGCAATTGAGGCCTATGATATAGAAAAATAAGATATACCAAAAGCTTGTAAAGATTCGCTAATTGGTTTCTTTATCTTAAACTATTAAGTAAGGCTTATCTTCTTTGAAATCTTCCCCTTGAAAGGTATACTCGTAAATTTAGTCGTTAATTTCATTCTTTACGCCTTCGTAATTAGCTATATATATTGTAAAATTGACTTTCGATTGTTCATTAGCTGCATAATCGGCCCAAAATTAGCGTTTAATCCGAATTTGTTCCTATGCCTGGTGATTAGTCGATGAATGACCGATCTTACTATATATAATACAGCGTTTCTAAAAACTTATAAAGCTTTTTATATTTCTCCGTATGAATTGTTATATACGCGGTAAATTTCGTATTTAACTATAAAGTCATCCTCGTTGATCACTCCTTTATTTTCGGTTTTCTGGAATTTCTTTTAATGTTTCTTATTTCGGTAACCGTATTTCAAGCCCTTGTTTTATTTCGGGTACACTTTAAATTATCGATTTAAAACGTAATAAATTGTTTCCATAAAGTCTATTTTAGTAATTCAACTGTCGACTTTAATTCTCTCGATTACAAATACTCATCCCAAGCCTAATTAACGACGTATGAAGGTTTCAAACTAGCTTTTAAAACACGTACAAAAAGCTTTTAAGTCTTTTTCCGACTTGAATAACTCAAAGTCGAAGTTTGGGTTTCTGTAATACGCTTTTGTAACCATTTAAATAAAAAGTTTATCTCCCTTATATTCTGGTATAAGGAACGTCTGGAATCTCTAGAACTTGGCCAACAAGGCGATAAGTATTACTCATCGGATTTTATTAATATTTTTACCTTAATTTCTTACAAATTGCTAAGTAATATTATTAGTAGGTCTAAAACCTAGAATATTCACGTGAACATAAGGTTTTTAAAGAGTAATCAAGATAATTGGTAGTTGTAGTATAGTAAAGATAATTATGTTATAAAGAAGTATCCAGAGGTATACGTTACAGATAAGGGCTTATAAGCCCTCGCCCAAAGCGTACCACTCTGGAATACCTAATTCTAGACCGTTCCACGAATGAAGGTATAATCTGCAGCTTATCACATTATCATATACTCTAACAAGAGTATAGCCTGTAATATGACACATAATCATATATTCTGCAAGAGTACAGCCTGTAGCATAACACGTGATTATGTCATGCTTTAGGAGTGTACCTTATAGCGTAATATACTGCTATCTAAATATACTATCTATAAAGATATATAATAATATCCACACAAGCAATCTTTTCTTCTTTTTTATGCGTTCCATAACTATTAATACCAGTATTATTGTGGTGCAGTCCGTATTAATTATATAATAGCGATATTTCTTACTTGATAGTAATAGTAGGTAATATTCCGTATCCAGTAGTGATTCTTGGTTGATAGTGACAGTGTGTGATATCTCGTATTCAGTAATAACAGTGGTATATGTCATCGTTTCAGGCAAAACTTCTTTCTTTTTTTTCGGTTTTTTTTCCTTATAGTAAAGCATTCATATTTCGAATTATGTTACGTGATCTTTTTCGTAACGTTAATAGTTGTAGCAAGTATCCAAAGCATTATATATGTTTTGAATACATACGTTAAGGTATTGTACGTGTGTGGAAGTGGTGGAATACTATTGTAGGTGGCTTGTTTTCTTGGTGATAGAAGCGGTTTTATTTTATTATCAAGGCCCAGTTACGTATAAAGAATCTGGCTACTCCTCATCTTAAAGGATCAGTTCGGATTTGTATGGTATAGCAGATTTTAAAAGAAGCGAGCGGTGCGTTTGTTGTATTTGTAGTAGATCTTGTAATTCGTGGTCGGCTGGAAGTTGTATTTGTGGCAAATCCTGTGATTCGTGGTCGGTTGGAAATTACGTGTATAGCAGATTTGACTCTTTTTCCTTTTGTAATTCTTTTTCTCCCCTTTGCAGCTGCGGCTCAGACTGTATATTTAGGCCTTTTTTTGCCTTCTTCTTTTTTAGCCCTTCTTCCTTTTCTTCCTTTCGTAGCCCTTTTTCTTTTTGAGACTATGGCTTGAATTGCGTACCTGAGCCCTCATTTTCTTAAGGGTGTATTCCGGGTTACATACTAGGCCCCTCTTTTTCCTCTTTCTGTTGCCTTCCTTCTTTGTAAGGTTGTAGCTCGAAATTTGTATCTGGCCCTTCCTTTTCTTAAAGTCGTAGCTAGGGATACGTAGCCAGGCCTTTTTTCTCCTAGAAGCGTGTGGGTGCAATCTTTTCTTTTTCCTTCTTTTTCTAAAGGTGTGGTTTGAGTTGTACATACAAACTTTCCTCCTCCTGTAGCCCTTTTCCTCCTCTTTTTTTTCGTAGCCTTCCTTCATGTCAAGGCTTAAATAGGCTTTCCTTCCCTAACAAGTTCTTTTCTTCCTTTTGACCCATATAGACCTTTCTTTCCTGTCAGTTCTTTTCCTCCTCGTGGCAGTTCTTTTTCTCCTCGTGATACTTCTTTTCCTTTTTTTTTTCGTGGTTCCTGCTTTTGGTTTTAAGTATAAAGCTATATCGTTTTATGTATAGTGTCCTTCGTTCTATTAATAGTCTCTTTTGTCCAGTAAGGTAACATCCTTTTATAAAATCCGTAAGTTGCAAATCTTTTTTCTCTCAGTTTGGTACGTCGGTAAGTTATGTTATTTCGAATAGGGTTTCTATAAGGCGCTTATTTCTATCTTCTGAGGTATTAATTCATCTGGTTTTTAGGTAGATTCGTAAGGCTTTAGCAATGGTAATGTTTACTTTATACCATATATCCAACGTCCAAACCAAGAAATTGTTAAAGAATTCATATGGTAAGTTAGGTCTTTGGATTTACTCCTCCTAGTAACGAAATATAGCAATTAAAATACATATATTAGCGATATAGGGTTTAAGTTCCTTTACTACCAAATCAATGTTATTGTCTTAAAGGTCCAGGTCTATCTCTTTTATCATAGCCTTTCTGATTTTTATATGCTCGACCAGGAGGTCGAAAAAAGCGTTTGCCTCCTTTAGTATTATTGGTTTCGGAGATATGGTGGGCGTCTAGAATTAATAACGCTTAGTAGCGTTATATTATCCAAGTAGCTAAGAAAATTTAATTAAACTTAAAACAAATAGGGCAAATGAAAATAATAATAAAACAAGGCGAATATAGGAAGGTTTTACTAACGCTTCGTGGCGCCATACTATTCAAACGGTTAGGAAAACTCAAATAAACTTAGAATAAGTAGGGTAAACAAAACTAAAAACAAGGCGAATAGGAAAGGGTTTTGTTAGCGCATAGTAGAATTACACTAGCTAAGCGGTTAAAAAAAACTTAAATAAACTTAGAATAAATAGGGCAAACGAAATTAAAAAAACACGAACGCAAGAAGGTTTTATTGGGGCTTAGTAGCGCCACAATAGCTAAGCAGCTAAGAAAACTTAGAATGAACTTAGAATAAACATGCCAAACGAAATTGAAAATAATGCGAATGGAAAAAGGTTTTGTTAACGCGTAATGGTTTCACATTAACTAAGCGGCTAAGAAAAAAAAATTAAATTAACTTAGAATAAACAAGGTAAATGAAAATGAAAATAAGGTTCATATGAGAAGGTTTTACTAGTGCTTAGTAGCGTTACATTAGCTAAACGACTAGAAAAACTTAAATAAACTAAGTAGGGTAAACGAAACTTAAAAAAAAAAAAGCGGACATAGGTAAGGTAACTAGGGTAAAATAAATGTGGGTAGAGTAAAGTATATGTATAGGGAGGTGTAGTATATGATCTGGTGTGTGGATTGGTTCGTATTGGCGTGCCGTAGTAGAAGTTGATGGAGAGATCGGTTGGTTACTTGGTGTGTAACCGATTTTGGCTTTGCTGGAGCAAGTGGTTCGAAAAAAAAGTCGGATAAATCCCAGCGAAGGGTTTCAAAGCTTGGTGGTTTTGGCTTGCGTAACCTGGTATCCAGTAAGTCCCAGTAAAGGATTCCAAAAAAAAGACTTGATAGTTTTTAACTTGCGTAGCCTGGTATCCGGTAAGTCCTAGTAAAGGGTTCCGAAAAACTTGGTGATTTTTCTGGCTTGCGTGGCCTGGTACGTGATTGGACGCTTTCCAAAAAGTGTCCGAGTACGTCAGAGTGCCAAACAAGGGTTGATAGTAACGTAACAAGGCTTTTAGTAGATAGAGCGCTAAGTAAGGGTTGATGATATCGTGTTAAAGTTTTCCTTCTTCAAGTTACTTAGTCTTTACAGTCTTTGTATACATCGGCGTGTAATTCTTGTAAAAACGAAGTGTTAAAACACAAATAGTTGGTACCATTACAGCATCCCGCTATAGGTATTCAACGAATGTTTATCTCTTCTTCCTAAACTGTCTGTAATCGATCGAGTGGGCTACTGATTAGTATCGGTAGGTCTAAAGCATAGAATATTCACGTGAACATAAGATCTTTAAAGAGTAATCAAGATAATTGGTAGTTGTAGTATAGTAAAGATAATTATGTTATGAAGAAGTATTCAGAGGTGTACGTTACAGGTAAGGGCTTATAAGCCCTCGCCTAAAGCATAACACTCTGAAATACCTGCTTCTAGACCGCTCCACGCATGAGAGTATAATCTGCAGCGTGTCACATTATCATATACTCTACAAGAGTATAGCTTGAAATATTACACGTGATCATATACTCTGTAAGAGTACAGCCTGTAGCATGACACGTGATTGTGTCATGCTTCAGAAGTATACCTTACAGCGTAATGTACTGCTACCTAAATATACTATCTATAGAGATATATAATAATATCCACAAATATTAATTCAATCACCATCATAAAGTTCGTGATTTTTTTCAGTATCGAAATATATTTTCAGGCGTTTATAACACTTGGCAAATGTATTAAGGTGTGTAAAGTGATATATATACCACTGTTTAGTTTACCTAAATAGTATATCAAGTAAAATAATATAAAATTGTAGGGACTTAATATTTAATTTATTATACATATTTAGTATTACATGTATCTTATTATCTAGGATATTGTATAGTTCGCTACTATAATTTTCTTTCTTTGTCGATAGTTTAGTAAAGTTTGTAAACTTTATTGGGTCGCTCTTATTAGTTAGAAAGCAATATAGTAAAAGGTTACAGTAGAGGTCGTGATTAGTAGGTATTAGTTTATAAGGCTCGTATGATTGTTATAGGCCGCTTATCCTATTTTCGGGCGAGCCATTTTCATTGTTCGGGCTGCTCTTATTACGACTGATTTAATTATCAATTATATCTTAGAAATAATCTTATTTATATCTCTATTTAAAAGTAATTTCTGAAAAGGGTCTTTATTTGACTCGAGTAATGGATAATCTTTGTAACTATTCCTCCTTTTTTTATTAAGTCATCTAACTCCGTTTACACTTCAAAACTTAAGTTTAATCTTATTAAGCACCTTACTCCTTATATTTACGAAGTTTTTTTTCGTTTCTTATCCGTCATGTAATGATCACACTAAATACCCGTGAATATATAGAAGGTGTCAGAGGGTTTATGTTATTAAGAAGGTAGCAGAGGTACTGAGTGAATAATATCGCAACCGTGCAAGTAATTATCAAAAGCCATAAGACTATTCAGAATATACTGAGACTGAATACTTAGATTAACAACTGAAGAGCTATGAAGGAAATACTATCTATGTGGTGCTGACCGTATCCTTATATACTATGGCCTTCATACCATCTTCAGTACTGAGGCTCACCGGTGCTCACTAAGGCTCACTGGTGCTCACTGAGGCTCAGTGAACACTTGTGATCTAGATAACCCTAACTTTGGAGGGTTGCCTAGTCTGGTGCTGACAAAGAGATGTTTCTTGCCTGATATGTTGGACTTCAAGCTCTCGGTAGCTTAGCTGCATGCTGGCCTGTTTCCTAACCCACCAACGTGCTTGGGTCATAACACGTCATTTGAAAAGCCGGTTTTGGCGATTTTGCCACTAGTATTCCTTAACAAATTTCACATCTATCACTTTATCGTTGATCTATTTTTACATTTAAGTAATCCTGACTATTACCGATAATGCTTTTGCGATATGGCTATTATTACCATTAGTCGTATTGATGTCTTTATTTCATAATTGTTTACGTAGTATTCTTAAGATTATACCGTTTACTATACGCTACATCTCTAGCGCCCTGTCCGCAAAGTTCTCTCTAAAATCATTAAACAAGTTGCATTCTTTAATATCTCCATTACAATGATAAAAAATCATATTTATAACGTATATATTAGCCGCAAAAAGGTCCAAATTCTCTACTAAAGCTTCGATTTTATTGTTACATAAGTTGAGGTTTAAATATTGAAAAATACTTCTATAAAATGATATATTTTCAAACAAATAATCAATATATTTGCTAACGTTTGCCAGGTCCATTATTAGTAAAGCTATGGTTGTAACAGTACGAAGTATACTAAAATGGTTAAGAGGTTAATTTATGCGTGCACTGCAAATATTACAGTAATACAAAGTGTAATTTTACATAATAAATGAAATTCGAATACGCTTATAATACAGTATTCAAAGAGGTTTAGTTTAAATAAAAATGTACAATACGTGAAATAAAAGCAAATAAAATACAGTAAAACGTATAAAATAAGGCGTCTAAAGATGGCTGACGCAATCAGAATTCAAATAAAATACAAATAAAGCGTGGTTATAAGCTAGTTGGACGTTCTAAATTAGTATTTTTTACGCTTTAAAAGCACTATATTATCCAAGTAACTAGTAAACTTAAACGTTGTAAGTAATAAACTTAAATGATTGGTATAAAGCGAACGAGGAAAACCGAATAAAATATTATAAACAAGTAAAAAGAATATAGAAAGATATAAGTATATATGTAAAAGTTAAGGTCATGTATAAGACTTAGTATAAGTATTCAAATTAAGATATATATTTGGTCAGCGGTTTAATTATTTCTTTTCAAGGCGTGGTTTAATCATAGAAGCGTCCTAAAAGTTATATCCTCACCGCTTTTAAAGCTCGTAAGCGGTTTGGACATTACGTTTTAGTTGCTTTTAAAGTGTGTAGGTGGTTTGAATACTATATTTCGATTAGATAGATCCCAGCAAATAGTTTCGAAACCTGGTAATTTTAACTTACATGACCCAATATGTGATAAAATACTCTCTAAAAAGTACTCAGATACGTTTCAAACTCCGAAACAAGTTGACGGAAAATATAATAGAGTTTTTAGTAAACAGAGTACCAATTAATTTAATAATATCGTATTAAAGTTATCATTTTTAAAATTACTCTAGATCTTATAGTTTCTTTACGTTTTGGATTTCAAAGATGCTCTCGTATATTTATATACTCCCGTATAGTTTTAATAATTCGTAATTTTAAAACACGAATAGTTGGAAGCTTTATAGTATCTCGGTATATGTATTTAACTTAGGTTTATCTTTTCTTTCCTAGGTTATATGTAATCGATCAAGTTAGTTACTAATTAGCATCGATTAGGTTTTTATTATACCAAGTATATTAAAAAAGTAATCATAAAGATTGGTGTTTGTATTAATGATAGATAAAAAGATGGATGTGAGAAAAAGTATCCGGAAAGTATATGCCATAGGTAAAAGCTTATAACCTCCTACTCGAGCAGTGACACTTTATCATACATTCTGCTAATCTCCATTCTGAGTAGTGGCACTCTACTGTATACTCTGACAATGCCATTTCTAGGCAGTGCCATACTATTATGCACTCTGCAAGAGTGCACCCTATGAAGTGACACGTTACTATACACTTTTGTAAGGGTACAACTTACAGCGTAGCCGTTTACTAACTATAGAGATATCTAATAATATCTATAGTAACTTAATACCAAAAACCTTAACTGATTAATTGGAAACTTTACTTTTAATTTATTAACGGCCACATTATGAGATAAAACCTTAATATATTAATTGAAGTCAAATGAATCCAGGTCATTGTTGTTATCGACGCAGTTTCCGGTAAGACGCAACGTAATAGTTACGTCGTTTATAAGTAATTTAAAAACAGGAACCTATTAACAGAAGTGTTATTTCGAAAACGTAAAAGTATTAACAACGAGTTTAAATTACCGGATTATATTTATTAATATAGCTAGTACATCAGTATTGTATTATTTCATTCATAAAATATATTCGCGAGCAACTGTGTTCCATTCAACGAACTTAATATATAAAGTTTCGGTAAATCGTTTTTATTTAAAAGTTAAATAGTCGTATTATATTATAGAAAAAATTGAAGCTAATCTCTAATACACATGTTAAAAGATTATTTCAAAACTTAGGGGTTCAAGTTCAAAAGGTCGAAATATATAACTTCAAGTTACAAATATTTATGAATAATGGAAATACCATCCAGAAATAGAGAAACAAAAATAATATAAAATAATTAAGTCGAAACTATCGTTTAAAGCGGTCAGATATTATTTATTATCCTCGATAAAGAAAAATAAAGAGAAACCTTTGCTAAGGGGCTGTTATAAGCTATAGGAGGAGGAGACCTGGTCACGTAATAGAAGCATTATAGAAGCATAGCAACTACCAGAGTTAGATCTCTTGTGACTATTATCCCAGGCAAAAGCTTTTAACATTATAATAGCCTATTAATAAAAGATAACAGTTAGAGTTACCTCCCTTATAATCTTGTTAGAAATAAAAAGATCGCGTTACAAAATTTATTTCTTAGGCTAATTTTTGGTACCTTTACCATCTTCTTGTATATAATACGAAATCAATCCTTCAAGTATTCAGTGAAATCGTAATAGGTGTAGACACTGATATTCATTCGTTAAGGGTTTGATTTGAGAATAAATTGACAAATGTAATTGATTAGGTATTTCTGAGTAACATCTTTAATAGGTTCCTTATATCATAGGTTTCTATTATTGTATTTGATAAAATTTATTACATGTTTTTTAAGGCTTTATTGATGTTGTTTTCGGTTCTTTTAATGATTTCATTGAATAGGGTTTGTGATAGGAAAGATTCTTAAAATGTAAAAGTGAAAATTAATAAAGAAAGGTACTTTATGAGTTATTTGCCGCCAAAGCTATTATTTGACAGAATGTTAAAGCGTAACGGTTTGCGATTTGCGATAGTAATAATAGCGACTTAGCTGTTTATTAACTTTGGTAATAGCTTTTGAGTTAAAGACTTGGTGGTATTTGAAGGACTAAAGATTTTTTAGCAGTTAATCTCAACTTTTAGGTTTCAAAATTAATCCAATAAAGATTTCTTAACTGTTTAAAGATGTTATCGTTATTTCTAAGCGCTTGTAAACATCAAACGTACTTGGAAATCTTCCTTTTACAACTTGTAAATAACTAGGGTAACGGCGTAACCCATTATAAGATTTTTTCTCTCTACCTTAACATTAGCGTAAAACGTAACCAGAAAATAACATTTTCTTTTACCTAGCTTATCTATGCTCAACCTAATAAACACTGATCTGTTTTAGTAAACCTTTATTGTTACAATATAATCGATTCGAATTTCTAATCAAAGTAACTAGTGTTGCATAGAAAGTGGTAATATGGTTACTTCTAAGTTTGGCAAACTGCTAGCTGGTCTGCACATGAATCTGTATGGGCAATTGCTTGGCCCGTGCCCTATGTTGAATTGAGCACTCTCTGTACTTGACTTGCAGTCAATACAGCTAACTTACAAACAATGCAGTCAACTTGCAATCAGTGCAATCAACTTATAGTCAGTACAGTTGACTTGACTATACTTCCATTGTATATATTTCTTGTTCAATTTCCAGTTATAATAAATTAGAAAAGATTTAATGTAAATTCTTGATTGAAAATCATTTTATGAATGCGCTTTAAAACAATGAATTTTTTAAAATGAATGTTTTGAATTATATTTATATTAAAATAACAAGTACATATATACGATTTGTAATTGTATTGTTCTTTCGTTATTGAAAGTTGGAAACTTTTATTGAAAATAAGAACGTGTATATCAGTCGGGTTGACCATCTACCGCGATACCTTCAATAAAAATATTTTAAATGCAAAAATATCCAGATTGGATATAGCTTTAATTCCGTAAAATGATTTAATTTGAATAAAATGTTTGAGTGTGTTGTGACTATCGTACGCTATAGAGTTTTTGTGTAAAAAGTGTATCCGCCGGTACGGGTAGCATGGTATTGGTATTTCTCGGCTCTTAGGCACTCCGTGCCACGAGCCAGCAGTTGCTCATCAGTCCTGTCTCTGTTTCTTGACACCGGATGGGAGCACGTCGGTGATGGCCGGTCACTGGAGAAGATTGTCGAACAATAGCTGAGTGATGCTAGCTACGTGAGCGCAGACGAACACTGCTTCGCCTTCTGACAACGACTGGTGCAAGCTACGACACGCCACGTAACCTCAGACCCGCCACAACTTGTGGAGCCGCACATATTTTTGGAATGATGAAAGGTTTCTTGTCTGCCAGACAGGTCTGACCGTATACTGACCCGCGCCAATCACATCCCACTGCGTGCCCCGTCTGCAGGGAGGCTGCAAACCATGACCATCGAGTTCTGCTCCCAGACCTTACACGTACGGTCCCGCCGAAATCGAGGCTGTGGGTTTGATGGGGTGACACTGAATCGCGCCCAAGGTAAGGTTAGCAGGCTGCGGAAATCACTTGTGACGCGGCGAGGCGGCCTCGGCCTAGAGTGCGTCGTCAACTTTACCTCGGCTTTGCTGGTCCATCGCGGTGAGGTGAACGAAGCTCGAGCACTGCCACCGTCAAGCTCAGGCACATACGAACGTACACGGTCATACTCCGTATGGGGCCGACTCTGCCACCGCATTGAACGCCGTCGCATAACAGGCCCAACAGTCTAAGCCCCCCCTTTCCAGCCTTTTCAGCCGGCTCTGCACACCGTCCATGACGACGACCTGTCGTAGACCCCTTCGTGGACCCGTCGTCCATCGCCGGCTGCGGGCCCACATCTGCAAGCTCCTTCGTATGTACTATCCGGCTGAGAACACGACTGAGTGGAGCTCCTTTTCGATGATTGGTTCTGTGGGAGTGAAAGCTTGCTTTGGTCTCGCGTCTGCTGCATGGGCCAGGACCAAGGTTCAATGGGACAGATACGAGTTTGCAGGTGCGACACCATCAGTTTCGCAATACATAATGTTGCCCCCTTCTTCTAACGGGACAGCTCATTTTGCTTTCATTGCAAGTCGTGCCCACAAACATATGTACACATACACACACACATATAAATATACACACATCCATCTTTCCATCTAGTTCGAAAGCCCAGCCTTCGTCATCTACCTGCCAACATTTGCGAACCAACAAATATCTACTGTACTACGCACGCAACGCACGCAATCTAAACTACCCACCAAAATATCCGACACCTAATTCTTCTCTTGCAAGCCAAAAGAAAAACACTCAACCTAGCTGCCACCATGTTCTCCTTCAAGCAGCTCGCCCTCCTCGCCATCCTGGCCGCCTCCCCCATCGTCGCCGCCGCCGCACAGGAACCCGCCTCAGTACCAGCAGACCTCGCAGGATCCGTTCCAACCGCCTACCCCGCCGCCTACCCTACCGGCGCCCCAGCCGCCTCGCCCTCGTCCCCCAGCAGCGCCGGCCACGGCACCACCAGCAGCAGCGGCAACTCCTCGTCCCCGGCCTCGCCGGCCAAGCCCAGCAAGACCGCTGGCGCCCCCGCCACCTCCCGCACCGGCACCGGCTCGCCGGGCACTAGCTCCGGCACCCCGTCGAGCTCCGGCGCCGCGGGCCCGGGCCGGCTGGGCAGCCTGTCGCTCGTCCTGGGCCTGGGCGCCGCCGTTGCGCTCTTCTAGATAGATGGGAGACGGCGCCGCCGGCGACACCACACGAGGAGCATGGCGGGGCATCAGCCTGGGAAGCCATGGCTGCATCGCATTGACTTGGGTTCGAAATTACGAGCATTGGTTGGGGCGAGGAAGGGGG
>JASMMZ010000008.1:13516118-13568484 GCA_038502455.1 Anisogramma anomala | reverse complement strand
GGGCGTTTGGGACGGCTAGACTTGTTGCAAACAGCTTCGGTCTTTGTTTTTTGGGGTACCATTATCACTTGGTCTAATTCCATGCGGGCAAGCCGTAATGGCGTTGAGCGCAGATGACGCTTGCCACGGGATCATCGTCTGTAGTAATTAATGGACACTATTTTCACTATTTTCAACATTCTTGCGACGTGGCCAATTGCTCTCCCGAGGCCGGTGGATACACTCATTGACTCGGTAAGAGTACCCTGTACCTTGCTACTGTACCGTGTTGCACCCACCTTTGCAAGCTTCTCGTAATACAAATGGGCTATTTTTGACGCTTATGACGACGATACTATTTTAGCTCGAGTAGCATCATGATACAGGAATAGTATAATCCTTTGAATTTTGACGTTCTTTGGGTCTTGGTTTGGTTTGAGTCCGAATCGGCTGTCACGGGCCTGAATGGCACTGCACAACTGAACGGTGCACAGGTCAACAACCATAGCCATGCGGTGCACGACCTTAATCCTGGTGCACTGCCATACTAGTACAGCAACCACTGGCAGTCGATCGAGACTTGTCTTTTTTTTTTAAAAAAAAAAAAAAATACAAATCTACGTACATCAACTTACAACCTTTGGCCCGTGATAGTTGGATTTATCTACTAAATTTTTGGCAATCTTCCTATTATTACTTTTTTTCTATTCAGGTCTTCAAAGAAACCAGATTGTTTTGACAGTCTATTTTTGTTGTTCTGAAAATGAATAGTAATTAGCCTTTTTCTACTTAATTGATAAATAAATAAAAGGATCGCTCGTCATATTAATTCCCAATATTATATGGTCTAAAGTTCCTTTAGTTTAGCTCTTTTAATCTCTTTAGTTACTAAACATTATATTTACTATACAAGTCGTTTTAGTAGTCAATTGAGATTAAAAGTTAATTCTATTGCATTTAACAAGGCTTTTCGCGTTTATAAATTATTTTACGCCATTTTAGTTTTTAACCAATTCAATAATGATTTTCAAAAGCCTATCGTTTTTATTATTTCTTTATTAATTAGTAAACATTCAATAAGTCTTTTAAGTTGTTATAAGCTTGTATCTGCCCTAATAGTTGTCAAAAATTTAGCCTTAGCGATTACTACGTTTCTACAATACTCTTATGATATCCATTTCTATATATATGCTGTATAACTAGTTATATAACTAGATTACACTATATTAAACTAACTTTATAGCAGTTTTATAGCAAAAATTCTTCTTTTCTTCTTATTGAAGATTATAAATAGTATTCGAATATCTTAAACGATAGTTTTCATTTAGTTTTTGTATATAAAATCCTAGTTTTTTCTATTTCCGATAGTATTTGAATTATTTTCGAGCAACTATAACCTAGGATAATATTACCCAATAATACAAGCTTAAACCTTTCAGCTTTAGAATAATTCCCAAATATATGCGTTTGAGATGAATTATAAAGAATCTTAGCTGTATAAAAAAACGAGTTGGCCGCTTAAAAACAGTTTGTTGAAACTTTACAAAACAAATCTATTAAATAGAGCTACACTATTTACAAATAATCTATACGTACATAATACTATAACATTGATATGTGAATTACGTTCATGAATTTAATCCGGTAGCTAAAAGTCGTTATTAACATATTTACGTTGTTGGTAGTTATGTTATTCGTAAGGTTTAACAAACAATTTTCCGTTCGAGAAGAAGCTATTGATTTTTAGCCTATATAAGTTACCGATCTTATGTATGACAACAGTATAGATTCCGCGTTACTTTCTACTAGGGGCCGCGCCAAATCATTTGATAACGATGAAACATGGATTTTTTTTTATTTAGATTACGAACCAGATGGTTAGTATGATGGCATTAGTTATTCACAGGTTAAATATAAACTCTTTGAATAACCAGTAAAGTTTTCTGGTATTAAATCACATGTTTCTACGAAGAAAACCACGATAACATATAAGCTGCATAGAGATCAAAATTTCATTAATATAAAAAAGAGTTATTTTTATTTTATTTTTGAATAATGAAAAGAAATAAATTCAATATTTATGAAGAATTATTGTTTTTATATAGCGATTGTGGTAATAGCGACTTTAATATCTTGATGATAATATTTCGTGCCTATTATTATGATTTAAACGTAACGCGTATTGTTATTGTTATGTATCGGTAAGGTCTCAAGCCTATAATATTCACATGAACATAAGGTCTTTGAAGAGTAATTAGAATGATTGGTATTGTAGTATAATAGAAGATGATCCAAGAAGAAGCATCCAGAGGTGTACGCTATAGATAAAGGCTTATAAGCCCTTTACTCAGAGCGTATCACTTTGGAATACTCCTTTTAGACCGATCTACACATTGCCATTCGGTTTGGTATATTTAATCCAGACCAATCTATACATTGCCATTCGGTTTGGAATATGAATTTCAGACCGATCCATACATGGAGTACTTTGCGCCTTGTAAGAGTATAACTTATAGTGTGACACGTTATTGTATACCTTTTAGGAGTATGCCTTACAATATAGTATACTGCTACTTGCCCTATATATACTATTTATAAGGGTATATAGTAATATCCACACAAGTAATTTTTTCCCCTCTTAGGCATTTCGTACCTATAGCCTCGTAATAATAGTATAGTCGTAATTACAAAAGTATAAATTGATAAGTTTTATAATAACAGTATTATTACTGTTTTCATTATAGAAGGTCTGAATTAGTAAGTTTTCGTAGTAATAGTATTATTGCTATATTAATTGTAAAAGATTTAAATTGACAAGTTCGACTAAGATTAGCAAAGTTTAGCCAAGGTAATGTTTTAAGTTCGGTTAAGATTAGTAAAGTTTAACCAATGTAGTGTTTGTAATTCGGGTTTTATTAGTATAGTTAAATCTGGACGATATAGTTGGTAATAATGTCTTTTCGTAGTTAATAGGGGTAATTATGTAAGGGTAATTAAGTAATTATGTGTTGGGTTAGTATAAAAAAGATATATCGTTATCGATTTAGGTAAAATTTCTTGCTTTTTTCTTTTAAAGACGCGTAATTTAAGCCGATACAAGTCCTTACTTTAATTTAACTTTTATTCCCTATAACTAAATAAACTGTTTTGATAGGTAGGTTTTTGACCAACATTTATATATAAACTTATTCCTTAAATAGATGCCGCGTAAAAATAGGATGGTAAGGCGTTATTTAATGCAAAAGCGTCGATACGTCGCTGCCGCCGTAACCGTCGTAGCCGTCACCCCTAATATCACCACCATTAGTAGCAATAGCCCGCCCTTATCGGGTATAATCTCTTTTATTACCGTTATACTGCTCGTCTCCGTTACCCTGCTCGTCGTTACGCCGCCAAGTCCCGCCACTGTCACGCTGCCTAACCCCACTGCCACTACGTCCCCTTCTCCCCCTTTTCTCTTCCCCTTCCCTAAATTTTAGGGGGAGGATTAAAGGGCCACTAAGGTTATAAACCTTACCCTTTCCCTATAGGTAAAGACCCCATTACCCATAGGGGCCTTTTTACGCCATAAGCATAACTTAATGTAGTTACACCAAGTACGTATATTTTTTATCCCTTCGTTTATGAAATTTGAACCCCTTTTTTCAATAAATAAAAAGTACGAAGCGGATTTCCTCCATCGTCTCGAGTTTTATATCGCTAAAGTATGCAATAAGGTATTTTTAACGCATTAATCATTAAAACGACATACCCGGATTCGTAGTCTTAGACTGTTAATAAACAAACTTTATATATTATGTATTGCGTCCATAGGCCGCGGATAAATCTATTGACGATTATTATGAAAACAGTTGCCGTTCGGCTCGTTGCTATCGTTACGAGCAGACTAGCAACTCGTGCGCCCCTATTCTAGTAGTTTTGGGGCCGTTAGCTGAGGTCGTATTACGCGTCACTGGCTCTTTGGTAAGTTTTAACCGAATCTTAAAACTTTTTTTTGGTAGAATTACACCATTCGGGGCAATTCGAAAAAAAAAAAATTCGTCGCGAATAATCAAATAAGCCAATGCTAATTAGTAAATAAGCGTTAACCGGTGGACTAGAGAGAAGGCAGCCGTTATCGCCGTTTAAAAACGAGGCTTATGTATATATTACGTAGACGAGTTCGATAACTTTATCGTACGTCACTGCGAAAAGGGTAATTCCTTCCCTATACTTTTGTCTAAAGGCATAACTAATAAGGTGTAGGGCTATATCCTCGCTGTCGCTAATAGCGTCGTTGGCGGTAATGGTGGTAACGCTAATATAAAGGGGGAGAATGATGGGAAGGACGGTAAAAATGCGACGGCGTCGGCATTTCCTTTTAATAGTAAATAAATACCCATGGGCCAAGCCGGCATACCTGGTTATAATATAGTATATTATATAGTCATTTTGATAACTTTATATAAAATGAATATTTAAAATAATAAACGTGATATAAACGTAAAATGAAAAAAGTAATATACCAAAATTAACGCGATATTTGAAAATTTAATAAAAAGTAAAATAAATCTGGAATCGATACGAATGTTTATGTCTAATAAAGGTATAATCCTCGATTGGTTCGAACGAGCCTTTTTAATAGAAATAAAACGTGGATCGGTGTAAATAATGTAAAACGAACCGATTTAAATTAGCGAAAAAGTAATTAGGTAGCTTATTGGAGTCGGGAAACTTCTTTAGTAACACTAATAAATAATGTGCTTATCGATATAAGTATTTCTAAGACTTCGTTCGGCGTAATTTTAGTTATCATATTGGCTAGGTTGGATTTTCGGTTAATCCATCTTATTTCCTCGATTTTACAACGTTTATATAACTCGGGTAAAACTATAATATCGATCATCAAACGCTTTTCGCTCACAGTACCTAGTTTAATTAAGTATTTATAAATCTAAAAAGAGTTAATATATACGATAAAAGGGATAGGACGTAAACTAAAGTTAAAAATAATTATCTAGACCTTTATTGTTACAGTAATGTCCGAATCGAAGCCTTTAACCATACTATAAATCTCGGAAGCCAGGACACTTTGCGTAAGCCTTTTACATTTGGTAAAGTTTTAATGGATAATGTTTTCTCGAAGCGTAAAGCTGTTTTAGGCCGGTGTTTCTTTACCGAGGATTAGGAAGAAATCGATTTGTAAATTGTTATCGTTATTACTAGCGAAAAATCCGTTAGTAAAAATAAATAGCTTTGTTAAACCTATATTTAGCGGTATGAATCATTAGCTGTGTTTCGGACTATATATTTATTATGAAAGGCGTTTGTTAAACGCTTTGAATATATTGTTCGTCGGGTCGGTTTGATATTACGCGGCGAGCAAAAAGTTAAATATTACCTTTGGTTATATTACAAAAGCAACTGAAACTCCACATATATGTTAGCATTTATATTTGGTGGCTCGTTTTATATTATTCAAAGTAATAAAGGTAACTTTATTTAACTACCCCTTTTACGTAAGGTTTCAAGTGTCGTTTCGAAGGGTAATTATAACGTTATTGAAATCGATTACGTTATCTTTTATTAGATACATCTAGGTTTAGCTTTTAAGCCGGCTTTTGAAAGTTTTCTTTTTTAGATACGAAAAAATAAAAGTTATATAACTTTAAAGTATCGTTCGTTTATATACTCGTTAATGCAATGCCCCTCGAACGGGTTGTTAATATTAATAGGTACGGGTCGAAGGTGAAGTTGATTATTCCGAGTCGTTTTTTATAGTGTTTTTAATAGGTGTTATACCAATAAATACCCGTTTCAACTAAGCTATAAAGTGGTTTTATAATACGTATAATCGTATTAGGTGAGTAATCTTATTTAAGGTCTTTAGGTATATTGGCGTAAACTCGTCGTTTTAGCTGTTTTTTAGATTATATATAAGCTTACATTATATTTCAAAGTATTGGTAGGCCTTAGACCTTGCAACGTTGTCGATTCGATTGGTCTTCGAAGTAACAGTAGTATTGCAGTAGTCAGATGGTGGATGTATTGTTCTAGGTTTGGCAGACCGCTAGCTGGTCTGCACTGGAATTTGTATGGTCAATTTCTTGGCCCATGCCCTAGAGTGAAGTGTAGCGTACTATACTCGACTTACACCTAATGTGGTAAGTCTCCATAAAGTAATATACTTGCAGTATAGTCAACTTTACTGTAAGTAAAGTTGACCTACTACACTGTATGTAATATTATTCCAACACTGGCGGCTTTTTATTTTGTACGCGTACGCTAGTATGTCTAACCAATCTTTTTCGGTTGCCACTGAATTGCCTCCTCGTCAACTAGTCAGACCCCTATTAATTCCAGTTGACATCCATACTGAATTTCACCCAATTGCATGCAAATTAACCCCATTTGTACTCAATCTCTCCACCGATTTGGGTTCGAGTTTATTAACTTCTATAAAAGATTTTACGCCATAAACTTTCGTAACCTTAACTATAATACTTGAACAGATCACCATCGCAGCCTTTACTTCCCTAACAGTCTTCCAATTTGATATTACGTAACTTGGGCTTTCCGGGTAACCGGTTAACGTAGCCCTCGATACGTATGGTTAACCTGTTGCTATCTACAAATCTTTCTAGGGCTTTATTTGACGTGGCCTTCATTATTACATCCAAAGGATTATCTTTGCTATCGATCCATTGGAACTCCTTAATTTCCCTCCATTTGTAGGCTTTACGAAATATCATTACGTCGATTATTAGGCGCTTTTCACTAGTAGTTCCGAGTTTTAAAAGGCATTTAAAAAGGTTCCTTAAGTCGGTACCAATTGCTACCGAGATATAGGGAATCCGTAGCTACTTTATAATATGGTTAAGGGTTTCCCACAATGCTATATCTACATTAAAGCCTGTTATTATGCCATATATTTTCGATGCCAATACGCTTCGTATAATCCTTTTATATTTGTTAAAGGTTTAGTAAATTAGGTTAAGAATAATACTAAATTAATCTTTCTGTTTATCTTAGTTAACGAAGGTTATTAGAACGCTAATATATAAAGACAAGTCGGTGTTATTTGTAAAAAACCCGTCCGTAAAGGTTATTATCTTAGCTTTTAAAAGGTCGATTGGCACCATATTGATTTCACGGTCCAGGTTCCGCATCTATTACTATAACCTTTTATTTAGTCGATTAAAATCTTTATCCGTTGGTATTTGTTCTTATACTACAATAGATAAATCGGATAAGGTTTTCAGTTGATATAGAGTGGTAATATAGCTACCCCGTATACGCTGTTCCAAGTACCATTAAGCTTTAGCCTTATTATTATTATTAATTATGGAAAAAACAGCACCTTAACCCTTTTAACGGAAGTTAAGGCCGGTATTAATATTAAGCGTGAGGATTAATGATTTATTAAATTAAAGTTGTGTATTTTCCGTTAACATCGTTATCGGCTAACAGTTCCAAAACTTAAAGTTTTTAATCGCCTGTTGTTTTAATGTTATAAAATTAGTAATTTTAACGAAAAGAATATCTTTAGTTTGTATACCTACCACGCCGAAATCATTTTTTTATATTGCAAATAAATACGGGTCATATATTAAAGACTTTATTACTAGTTGTGATTTAAAATACGACTAGTAGGTTAAGAATTAGTAAACTTCTATTTTAGCTAATCCGTTTAGTAACTTGAAATAATGAATTACCGTGCTTAAAAGGTATTTAGTACGGAGTTTCTATAACAGCCTTAGCAGTATAATCCGCTGTAAATCCGTTATTAATTATGTGTAAACTTACGTGATATTACGGTTATTAAATGTGAACTTGCCTTTAATTCTAGTTAGTAAACTTACTATTAGGGAAATTACCAAACGTTAGCTAATTTTTTAAATCGTTAACGACTACGTAAGGATTTAATCCTTGCCTTTATTGTTATATATTTAAGCGATTGGTCGTGATTTTTTATAAGGCCACCCTATAGTTTTACCCTTAATTTTGTAGATAATCCTTAACTTAAAGATTGTAACGTTTAAGTTTTAGAGGTTAAAGTTAATTTTCGGTACAAATAATACCATATTTCAAATTAATAGGCTGTCAACTTCGACTTTATCGCTTTTTTTAAAGGGTTTTCCAAAAGTTTTAGTAATCCTTTATACCCTAAGTTTTACTACTAAGTCTTTATTTTCCCTTTTTTTTCTACTTACCCAAATAGTATTGTAGATAAGACTTGGTATATATTCCTCCTTTCTAATATTCTTTTTTTGCGGGGGTCGTCTACGCTGGCGGTGTTTTGTTGATTTGTTACTAATGGGAGGAGGAGATTTGTATTAGCTCAGTCGTTTGGTTTAAGGATCTTTATTATTAGTAGTCCTGATATAAGGCTTAAATTAAGTAATTCGAAAGGATACGAGGCCGTTTATAGTTTTAATAACCACTTTAAAGTTTACGATACTTAATATCTTATATGGTCTCTTCTATTTACCCAGCTCCCGCTATATGAGGACTTTACTTTGTAGTAGCAAAGCAAATACGTCGATTTTTATAGGCCCGTTTTTGGTGTTAAGAGAGTTATTGATTTGGCGGCGTGCCGATCATTTTCGAAATTCATTTAAAGCTTTGTTGTACGCCGTAACACGTTTCTAAGTACTTGCCGAAGGCGAAGATTCACTCGTTAGGCATATGTATGTTTCAAAGACTAGAAGCCTTAGCATTAATCCGTCAAAGCCTATGCTACTGTTAAAGCCTTTTACTGCCATTTGTAAGCGTGCCTCCGGATCCATAAAGCTTTTAATTTCTAATGTAAAGATATTATACGTTCGGATAAGTAGAGTGTAGCCCTTTTAACCTTTCCAATAATTTAATGGGCTTTTACAGATACCTGTTTACATTAGATACCTATTATTTTAACATGTTTTTGGAACATTGTCGCCGTAAAGTTGGTATTAATATTGTAGACGACGATGTTAAGTGGATCCAGATACATATTAATCTATAACATCTTTAACGTTTTTTTAGGTATTTTTTACCGAAAAGGATTTTGGGAATTTAACTTCGTAAAGAGAGGTTACGAAGTTAACGACATAAAGGATAAGCGTATTATTTAAGTAAAATACATTGATCAAGATATTACAGTTAAAGTCCTTGTTGTTTTTAATATAAACTTGAATTTCTTGGGGGCTTAAGTATATTTTTAACAGTGATAACAAAGACTTTTAATGGTTTCCAGAGTAAAGTATTCTATATCGTTATACCTTACAGACTTTAAGACTTTGTTTCGTTTGTGAACAGCAAGGTTGTTAAAACGCCGGTATAGTTAACGTATTTCCAGCTTTATTAGGTTTAATACTACTACTTCCGAACCTTAAAGATAAAATCATAAATACCCTTACTTTGAGGGGAGTGGAAACCTTAAACCGTTTTTAACCAGTTTATTTATATTAACGTCCACGTTAATGCCGAGTGTTTTTATATCTTTTAAGTAAAGTAGGAAAGAGGTAGGGGACTTAAGGATGTGGAACGTAATTGTTTTTATAACAGTTTAAATTACTGTTATCCCTAATAACGATAGTTGTTCGCCTGGGTTAGAGCCAACTTTGGCCTTTCTCGTATCATAACGATTAATTTCAGTGGCTGTAGTACTTTCCCTCTGTATTGTTACGTATTACGAATAACCTCCTATTAAGTACCTTATTACCCCTATATCTAGTATAACACCCTAAAACGTATAATATGCATAACGATTGCAGAGATTAAAGGTATATAAGGGATTAGGGGAATGATTAAGGTCAAGGTAAAGGTCTTTATTACTTAAAAGATATGGAAAGTCATGTTTTGCTAATTATTAGACTATCGTAACAAAAGCAGTATCTTCGTACCATTTAATTTGCTTAGGGGTATTACTAATAATAGGCTTATCCCCTTCCAAATTGACTACCTGGTCTAAGTATTCCTGTTTAAAAGTGGCGGGGTATCAGATGTAATATATTACCTTTTAATCAATTCGTTCGTCAGGGGGGTATCGTGTGAACTAACAACTAGTTTTGCCACAAATTCAACATCTCTTGTCATTATTACAATAATAGTGTTAGTAGTTAATAGGTTTACCTGTATCTTATTAACGCTAACGTAAATATTGCCTTTAGTTTAGAGCCGAGGTCAATAGGCCAAACCTTAAACGTTGTAGGCGTCTATACTTGCGGTCGACGTAATTAACCACCGTAAGGTTTTCTTTATCCACGTTAAGGAAATTACTGGCTTAAGGGTATATATTAGGTGAGATTAGAATACGTATTATTACGGTGGCAAACGAGGAACGCAACTACCTGAAAAAGCCTTCATAAGTGGTATTTAGGCATTATACAGCGTATTTAAACTCGCTAATACCCGTGACTACTGCCCGTACATATTAGCGAAGTGTGGCTTCGCCAGTATAGGCATTTATCATTGCCTTCTAACATATAATCAGTATATGAAACATTTTATTAAAAATATCCATTGGTAATTTATCCTTTTTCTTCTTTAATATTATTATAGTTCACCTCGTAGTGGCCTAATCTTTTTAATATTACGTAAAGTAGACGTCGTGCTCAAAGTAGCCCTTTATACCATCGTAGATTTCACGAAACGTGATAGCGCTCCTTAAAAAAATTAAGTAGTAGTTTTTGGTATAACCTATAAAGATTCCAAAAAACAGTAAACAAAAACCAAAAGGTGGAACCTATATTTCCTTATAAATATCCAAAAAAAAAAATCATCTTAATGTCAAAAAGGTTATAAAGCTTCTCGTTATACTTTTTAATATTATCCTAAATCTTGACGAAGTTCGTTATTGATTTGTAGTTAATATTAACTATTTTAATAGGTGTTGGAGAAAAATCATGATAAATATCCTACGCTTAAATGGTGTTTTTTTGGTAGTTTAAGCTTTAGAGTTTTCAAAATACGGTATTAAGGGTAATTACCAATCGCCTAGCCCGAAGGGTAAAGTCCTATAGTAGGACCTGTGGTAGGTTTACGCGTGTAGGCAAATTTAAAAAGAAAACGTTTTTAAAGATCTTAGCGATGAAATTATTAAGGGACTATATGTACTTAAAGGTTTCAGGAGGTCTGACGATCTTGTTTAATAAACTAATATAAAGCGCTAACGTCAATACTTTTGGCTTCGTTGGCAGCCATTACTTTATATACCCTGCCACCGCTAAAAACGTATTCTATATTATCACGTAGTGATACTAAATTGCTAAGAAGGTTAATAGGTTCCTTATCGCCAGCGCGTAAAAAGTTTTAACTTAATTAAGGGTAGTTTAAAGGTCTTTTAAATCGTGTATATAGGCGTTAAGATTCTTTAACCCCTCTTCCTTTTCCCTAGATGCCTTGAGGGTTAGGATTTAAAGGGCAGTCTTCCTATTGTGCCAATTTAAAGAAGGTTTTTTCTAGTTCTATTGGTGTTTTGTTATAAATATAAATACCTCGGCGTATGACCTCCCTTTTTAGCTTGGCCTTGACCGCAAGTTAGATCATCTTCCACATGTCAGAAGTCCAGTAGTTGAAAAACTTGCGAAAGTTTTGGAAAGTGCGGGCGCCGCGACCAAACTCTTTCCTGGCGTTAATTTTAAAAATGTACTGGCCAACGTAGTTAGTCAGGTAAGCTTTAGTCAAGGTTTCGTCAATATCCTTCATTTAGAGTTGATAGTCGTATTGGTTGACGAAAACTAATCCGAGGTTTCTAATTGCTTTTTTCTAGGTAGAGTTAGTAATCTCAAACGTAAAATTTTGGTGTTTCTAGCGTAGAGTTGCGTGGGAACTTAGCGACTTAGCAAAGGTTCGCGTAACATGGCTTGTTTAGCGTAACTTGGAGATTTTCGGTATTTTCGCTTAGTACAGCAAACTTAACAATTAAAGTAGTTTAGGGGGTGAAGAAAAGTGAAGTATGGGCAAAAGGTTGGTGTAAAGGGTAAAGTCGAAGGTCTTTCGTTATTAGTGGAGGTCGAAGGTTATTATTTTGGCGTGAAGACTTAGTCGTTTTTGTAATAGTAGAACCCGTAGTAGTACTGACTTAACCGTTTAACAACTTGCTGTACTTTGAGACTTTTGACAGTCAATCTCAACTTTTTTCTTTAAGAAGGATTAATAAATATTTCTTGGTGTTTTCGATAACGATACCGTTGCTTACTTTCAGATTGCCGTTGGAAGACTAATTTAACCTAAAAGTCTTCTCTATTTTACTACTATTGAAAGACTATTGCAGTACTAATAAATGCCCTTTACAAGAATCTTTCCTCTACCCTAGCAATAAACGCAAAGCGTAACCGAAAAGTAGCTTCTTATTCTACTTATATTATCTGTGCTTAACCTAGCAGGCAAGCTCTAATCAGTGTTGGTAGGCCTTAAATATTGCAACGTTGTCGATTCGATTCGTCTTCGAAGTAACAGTAGTATTACAGTAATCAAATGGTATATGTATTATTATAGGTTTGACAGACCGTTATCTGGTCTTCACTGTAATTTGTATGGCTAATTGCTTGGCCCATGCCCTAGAGTGAAGTGCAGCGTACTGCACTCGATTTACACCTAATACGGTAAGTCTCCACAAAGCAATACACTTGCAGTATAGTCAACTTTACTGAAAGTAAAGTTGACCTACTGCACTGCATGGAATATTATTCCAACACGAAGTTTAATATGTAAGTTATATAGATTTCTAAGAGAGGTAATGAACGTAAAAATTAAGCGATAATTAACACATTGTAATATAAGTAATTAGGTTATAATATCCTTTTTGCCTTCGTCTTTATATTTATTTTTACGATTAGACGGGTCTTGTCGTAAGTTTTTTTGGGTTTTTTGTTAACCTTGTAATAAAGCGGCTTAAAAAAATCCTGTAGGTATTATAAAAAGCTGAATTAAAACGTTTAAAACAAAATATGCTCTAGTCGATTAAGGTTAAAATTTCTGTTTAAGTGAATTATATAAATAGGGTACCCGATATGGTAATAATTCCTTTGTAGCGGAGTTTTAGTCTAAGTTTGCTGTTTTCTATTTCCTTTTACGTGATTAAAGAATCCGTAGTAAAGTTTTTAGGGTGTTTTTAGGTTTTCGAACCGATGGAGCGCCTTTATCGTCAAGGTTTTAATGGGTTTGGTATAAATATGTCGTTTTGGTTTAGCGTAGTCGGGTTAGATTCGCGTTTTAGAGGTGCGGCTGGAGTTAGTTTCGGTTTGAATTCGTCGTTTTAAGTAATGTTTAGTGGGTGGTTTTGCTCATCTCACGGTTTCGGGCCGTTTTTTTCACCTCTTTTTTATATTCTTATACTATTATTCAGCGAAACGAATTCGTTTCATTCAGTAAGTTAAAGAGTATATTATATCCTTTGAATCCGTCAATTCTTTAAAGGTTAATCTATTTATCTTTCATTTTTTCAACCAAAACTTTAAATTGTAATAGTAAGTTTAATACATTAGTTCTACGTGGGCAATTCCTTATGGCTAACGATTTAAACATATTATTCTTTACTCGTAGCGAAAGTAGTATCACCATAGCTTTAGCTACAGTATTGGCACTTTATACCTTAGATAGTGATATGGTAGAGTTTGTATGGATCCTCGGGTAGATATTAAAAATCAAGAGCGTAGGGATAAGCCTACTTAGGTCAAAAGTGTTATTAATAGCGTTAACTGTAATTTATAGGATAGATTTTTAGGAATGAATACTATTTCGGTTTTTTAATAATATTGTGTACGCTATTTTTAGTGGTTTATAATATCTTTTATACTTTTCAATACCTTGTAAGGCGTTCATTGTGATTTATTTATATTCGTTTTCGGTTATCATAGCTTTTATAATTTATTTAGTGAAATGAAAAGTCGTATCGGCTTCGTATATAATCCAGTTTAAAAGCCCGAGGTAAACGTTTGACTAGTAGTTAATTAAAGCTGTTTAATAGTTTGTAACAAAATCGTTTCTTGTAATTTTAGCAGTTTGGAATAATATAAGCGTATCGATGATATAAAGAACCGGTTGGTTATTTAGATACATAATATTAATCATTATTTTATAGTTAAAGTTTATATAGTTTTAAAGGCAGAATTTAATCTATTGTAGGGCTTCTAAGTAGAGCTAATATTTATAATAGAATTTTTCGATAGCCTTGAATACGTTTTCTCCTATATTTATATAGTTTACAGCATAAAGTAAACGTAAAAAGCGTTTTATTGTTAAATATCCTAATTGTCGGTGTAAAGCTGATAGTTTTGGCTAAGTTGAATAATAACATTCATTGTACGTATTTTCGAAAAGAATTATAAGTAGTCAAATTTAAGCTTAAACGATACGGATACTTCATTTTAAACGTAAGCAAGCTGATTAGTCGTATTTCGGACTTTAATTCCAATCTTGTTAATATTAGTTAATAAGAGTAGAAATAACGTTTTAAAATTTATTACGTAAAACTCAATCGGGTTAAAACACGTTTTTATAACGATAATTACGAACGATATCGCTTTACTTTTACTAAATAGGACCTTTCGGTATTCTTTTATTTAGTTTAGTCGAAACTTTGGAAAATTTACCGTAAGTACGTCGTATTATCGTTTGCCAGCCGTCGAGATTTCGGTTACGTTAATATTAGGTATAATACTTTGGAACATGGTTTCATATCTGTTAAAAAGGGTAAATTACGACGTTATATAGGCATTAAGTACGTTGTTTGCGTAATTTACGTTTATAATATATAAAAAAGAAATATCTTATAGGCTGGTAAAGATACATTAGGCGTTTTCATTGTTATAAGCTAATATGTAAGTATTATCCTATTTAAAATAGTCTTTTCCGAATGTATTTTTATAAAGGTATATATCGAAACCGTTCTTTGTATTTTCGTATTCGGTTACGTATGTTGTAAAGTTGACTTTTATTCTATCCTTAAAATTACATTTGGTTTAAAATTGTCGTTTAATTCGAATTTACTCGTAAAGGGGTGGATTATGAACTAGCTACCGACTTTAACGTATATAATATACCGCTTTTATAAATTTATAAGGCTTCGTATATCTTTGCGAAAATATTATTGTGGTTTCAGTGCGTTTTCTTCTATTTTTAAAAAATCTTCCCTCTTTTTCACTGTTAGGGTTTCCTTTTTAGTACCTATATTTTGGACGTTCATTTTACCTCAGATAAACTTAAAATTTCCGGTTTAAAATATGGTAAATTGTTTCGGTAAGGTTTACTTTGGTAATTTAGGCTTCGACTTTGGTTTTATTAGCCATAAATACTAATTCATGGCCTGCCTATCAGGGTATAAAGGGTTTAAGCAATGTTTTAGGGTTTATACAAAAGGCCTTTAAGTTCTTTTCTGGTTTAAAAAGTGTAAAGTTGAAATCTGGGTTTCTATGACAGGCCTTTGTTACTAATTAAATCAACAGTTTATCGCCTTTATATTCCGGTTCAAGGGTTACTTAGCATTTTTGGAACTTTACTATTAAAGCGGTAAGGATTTCTTATGGGGTTTCATCGGCGTTTTTCTATTGTTTTTTTATTGATTCCCAGGTTATACTGGTTCAGTTTTTATTGTAAATTTCATGGTTGATTTTCGTATCGAACTGGGATTTTATACGACTATAATACTTTGTAAATGTATTTTTTTGCGTAAAGTAATTTTTTTAAACTTATCCAAAAAGTATACTGGTTAAAATTACATAAAATTAGAATAGCTTAATATCTAATCTTTTATATGCATTAAGTATTACACCTATTTTGTTATTAAGTACGTCGTATAGTTTACTATTGTAATTGTTATTCTTATCTTATAGCTTGATAAAGTTAATTAATTTTATAAGGTCGTTTTTATCCGTTGGGAAGCGGTGTAATTAGAGATCGCGGTAAGGGTCGTAGTTTATAGGTATCAGTTCGTAAGGTACGTATTAGCGTTTCACGCCGTTAGTCAATTTTAGGATTGGGTTATTCTTTATGTTTTAACCGATCCTTGCATAGTCAATCAGGCTATTTCCGGTGTTTCGGTTGCTCTCGTTATAACCGATCGGGTTATTTCCAGTATTCGGGAAGTGGTTTGGTAGTCGGTTTTGTTTTAAAGTATATGTTTACGTAGGAGTGTATTGTATTTGTATATTGGATAAAGATTGTAGTCGTTTTTCTTCCTCGGGTTTTTTATTTTTGGTTTAAGGTATAAGTATAAGATTAGGTCGTTTTACGCCTCGTTCCCGTTGTTTTAACAACAGTTTCTTTTACTTCGTAAGGTAATATCCTTTTACAAATTCCGTTAAGTACAAATATTTATCCTCCTAATTTCATACGTCAACGAATTGTGTTATTTCGAATAAAGCCTTTATAAAGCGGCTATTACTATTTCCTGGAGTATTAATACCTTCAATTCGTAGTTGTATTTGTAAAGCTTTAATAATAACGGGATTTACTATTTGCTATATATTTAACGTCTAATTTAAAAGGTTTTTATAAAAATCATTTAACAAGTTAAGGTCTTAGGCTTTCTCCTTCTAATAACGGAACATAACGGTTAAAATGTATGTGTTTGCCGTATATAGGTTAAGATCCTTAATTGGAGAATCGATGGTGTTGTCTTAAAGGCTTAGGTCGATTTCATATATTATAGCCTTTTTGATTTCCATATTTCCGACTAAAAGGTCGAAGTTGACGTTGTCGTTCTTTAGTAATATTGGTTTTATGGTTATGACTATAGGTGTTTTAGGGTGGTTTTTATACGTATTTGGTATGCTGAATCGGTTAAGTTGGTGATTCCGAGCTATGATAAGGTTTCGGGTACGTTTAGATTCTAACACTTAGGGTAATACATCTTACAAATGAAAAATGTAAAGTAAATGAAGTAATTAAAGTGATTGAAATAATATTTACTAATGATTATTAATGTAAATGAATTTTAAACGATAAATAAAGCGTAACTATAAACTAGTTAGATGTTTTAAATTCTTTTTGTTAAAGTTTGATAATATTATATTAGCCAAATGGCTAGGAAAACTGAAACGCTACGAAAACTAAATTTAAAATACGTAAGGCGAACGCTAAAAGGTAAATAGGGTAAAGGAAGTATAAGGCGAACAGGGTAAGTAAGGGGTGTGATTATGGGGAGGTGCGTTGTATAATCCAGTATTTAGTGATCGGTCCGGATTGGTGTGTCGTAAACGAACTTGGTAAAGTGATCGATTTGGTTACTTGATATATAACCGTTATTATTAAGGCAGTCGGTTTGGATATTCGTATGTAACCGATTTTGATAAGCCGATTGGTATAAATTGTCGAAAATCGGATGGGTTGTAACAAAGGGTTCCGAAACTTAGTTGTTTTAGATTACGTAGTCTGATATACAATAGAACGTTTTCCAAAAAAAAGAAAAGCCCGGGTATATCAAAACGCCAAATAAGGGTTAATAATGATGTAAAGGGGCTTTTAGTAGATAAAACACCAAATAAGAGTTAATAGTATCATATTAAAGTGATCATTTTTAAATTTATTTAACTTTTACAGTTTTTGTACACGTTGTCGCCCAATTCTTGTAAAAACAAAGTATTAAAATATAAATAGTTAGGACCGTTATAACATCCCATTATAGTTATTTAACGTGTATGTATCTTTCTTCCTAGGCTATCTGTAGTCGACCGAATCGGCTACTAATTAGTAAAGAAAGGGTTTAATATGTACCCGTAGAAGCAACAGTAAAAAGAAGGTATATTAAAATATTGTTGTAAAAAAAGATGATCCAAGAAGAAGCATCCAGAGGTGTACGCTACAGGCGAGGGCTTATAAGCCCTCTACCCAGAGCGTATCACTTTGGAATACTCCTTATAGACCGATCCATGCATTGCTGTTCGGTCTGGTTTAATCAATCCAGACCAATCCATGCATTGCCATTCGGTCTAGAATAGTCATTCCAGACTGATCCATGCATGGAGCACTTTGTGCCTTGCAAGAGTATAGCCTGCAGTGTGACACATTATCGTGCACCCTATAGGAGTACACCTTGCAATACAGTGCACTGCTACTTTCCCTATGTATACTATCTATGAGGGTATATAGTAATATCCATATTAAGCTAATAAACTTGAAATCAGGCGTCCGTAAACGTTTTTCCTTTCTTTCAATACTTTGAAAGTTTTACTAACTGAGGTTAGTAGAATATCCTAAAAGTCTATCATTAAGTTCTTCATTTTGGAAAAGGTGAATAATGATTTTTTAGCTAACGTGTGACTCTTTTCCCATAAATTGGTAAAAAAACAATTAGTATTTTACACGGGCTTAATTTATCAATAAATTGCTTTATAACCTCAATACTCGATACGAGAATAACGGCGGCGAAGGGGCTTATATCAGGGGTAATAGTAATGGCGCGGCGTTTGTACAGGAGTTAGTAATGACGATAGGAAGAATTTCGACCTTATATTCGTATGCGATAGTTGGAGGTATATTGTAATAATGAATATAAACGCTTTGTCAACCGGTATTAAATATCGCGTGATCTAAAATAATCAAGTCTAACTCTTACGTCGTAAAGAATACGATTTATATTTATAGCATAGTGTGAAAATTACGTGATCTGGACCCATTTTTTTGATTCTACCTAATAAGCGAGTAACTCCAGTACAAAAGCTAATTCAAATATATACCTAACTAATACTTATAACTCATTTTGGATATTTTATCAATTTTTTTGGCATAAGTGCGTGGACTAATATATTAAGAAAGGTAAGGGGCCTACACTGTAAACTCTAACAGTATCTACCGTTGTGAAAAAAATTCAAGTTTAGTTGCTCTTAACACTATCACTTTATATACCCCCCATTCTATCACAATATTTCTGATCGGCTTTATTACTACTTAAATCTTTTCTAGCAACTTTATTTAGGCTATAAAGATCGTCGTTAGCTCGGCGTATTGTCTACATAGTGATACATCGAAAAAAACAGCCCTCATAAACATCTATTCCATTCCTTGTCACTTATACCAATAGCTTTCCGAACCTATACTACGATACAATAAAAGTTTGGTCCTTTTTACGTTTAAGGTTTTCAATGGGTTTAAACGTTTTCAAAACCTTTATTATAAACGTTCGCTCCCAGCGACCCTTTTTTATAGTTGCTACTATCTATACCAACGCTTCACCCATTTAACAAAGTTTTTGCCTTCGATTTTACTTTGGATACCTTTAGCTACGTACGGAGAACTTTTATCGACACATTAACCACTCAATAATACATCCCTCTTTATGTTTTTTTTATACTCTTCAGATTTGCGGCCTTTGGCGAAAAAGTGACTCGCCGAATGAGTTGTAAAGTATATCATCTTTATCGCCACAAGTTTTTAACCAAGGTACATATATTTTAAAAGTTGTTTCACTTTATTAAGACCGTCATAAAATTTTCGATACGAATAAGCATCCAATTGGAACTGTTATAGCCGAACATTATGGTCCGGCTCAAACTACAATTTTTATGCCCGTATAATGTTACAGGGCTTTAAATTATAGTGTATATTAAGGCTTAATTTGAAAGGTTCATTAAGGGTTTGGTTTCCCGTTGAATGACTTTATCTTACAACGTATTTCATAAATAGAAGTTATAATATTTATCCATATTATAGGGATAATACCATGTATTTTCATTCGAAACATCTAATAGTATGTCGTTGCTTTTCATATAATAAATGGATTACCTTATATAAAACCGATCTATATTTGTAATAAACTTGAGTTTATACTCTCAAGTGAGGACCTATACATTTAATATAAGACCTAATTGACATTTAACAACTACATATATCACGTTATTAGGAAATAAGCCACAGGTGTAAAGAATACATTTTTAATTTATTTAATCTTTATTGGAATAGTATTACATGCGGTGCAGTAGGTCAACTTTATTTACAGTAAAGTTGACTGTACTGCAAATTGAGTGTATTGCTTTGTGCAGACTTACCGCATTGGGTGTAAGTTGAGTACAGTATGCTGCACTTTACTCTAAGACACGGGTCAAGCAATTGTCCATACAAACTATAGTGAAAACCGGCTATTGGTCTGCCAAACCTAGAATAATACATCTACCATCTGACCACGCAATAATACTGTTACTTAGACTAATAGAATCGACAAAGTTGCAACGTCTAAGGCCTACTAACACTGATTAATGCTTATTAGGTTAAGCATAGATTGGCTAAGTAGAAGAAGAAGCTACTTTCCGGTTACGTTTTGAAATTATGTAAGGTAAAGGGAAGATTTTTGCGAAAGGCCTTTACTGTTACGTCGATTTTTTATGGAAGTTAGTAGAAAAAACTTTTAGGTTGCGTCGGTTTTTACGGAAGTTTAGAAATAAGCGATGGTATCATTACTAGAAAACACCAAAAAATCTTTACTAAAGATCCTTTTTAAAAACGTTAAGATTAACTGTTAAAAATCTTAAAGTTCGGTAAGTTGACAAACAGCTAAGTTAGTATTATTACGGGTGTTATTACCGTAAGAAAAACGACTAAGTTCTTATGCCAAAACAAAAACCTTCGCTTTTTACCACCAATAATGACCTCCAACCTTACCTTTTATACCAAAACTTTACCTTATTTTAATTTTTTTTACTTCCCACACCATTTTAATCGTTAAGTTTGTTACTTCGAGAGGAAAATACTAAGTCGCGTTAAAAAAGCCACGTTATGCGACTTTTCGCCAAGTTATCAATCTCTCACGTGACTCTATGTTAGAAAATCAAGTCCTTACGCCCCTAAATTGCCAAGTTTACCACTACCAAGCTTTACATAAGTTAAAATAATAAGATAGCCTCTGCTAAAGCTTAGTTTAAAGCCATCACTAATCCTGCCAAGAAAAAGGCAATTAGAGCTTTCGGCGGTATCTTCGAAAAATACTATGATAAAACTCTCTGGTATACAAATGCCACTAAAGACTTTACCTCCGAGTACCTTATTAATTACGTCGCCTACTTCGTTATCAACGTCGACTATAACGATTAAGATACGAACGTTAAAACCCTTTTCAAGTATATCGAGTTTTTTAAAGACTAAACCTTTACTATATGGAAAAAAACTGAAAAGTTAGTAAAGTTAAAGCTAAGGGCTAATCTACGTAAACGAGAGATTTCATTACCCTTAAAGTTCGGCAAAAACGGTAACCTCGCCGATATAATTTTAGAGTGCATTATGGATAAAAACCTATTATAAGCCTAAAAAGATAAAGGAAAAGGTATTGCTAGTAACAATAACTCTTGACACCTTCATATATATTCAAAAGAACCTACCTGAAAGGTATTAATAAATTTACATCGATCAAGCCCTTAGATCTATCAGTTAATTGAGTAGAAATCTCACTAGACCTCTTAATACTAAGAGGAGTATTATTAAGTTTACCGCGGTGGAAACCCTTAAGCCTACTTTCCTTAAACTCATTAAAAAGTACAGTTTTATCAGTTAAATTAAGGAAAAAACAGCTTTATACGCGAACCTATTATGGATACGACTACTGGCTTTTTCTCTCTAAATTCAACTAAAGGTTACTATCCTGTCTATTAGTACTTGTAATAACCCTAGTTGTTGGTAGGCCTTAAATGTTGCAACGTTTCTGATTCGATTGGTCGAAGTAACAGTAGTATTTCAGTGGTTAGAAGGTGGATGTATTCTTGGTTTGGCAGACTACTAGCTGGTCTATACTGTAATTTGTATGGTCAATTGCTTGGCCCGTACCTTAGAGTGAAGTGTAGTGTACTGCACTCGACTTACACTCAATGCGGTAAGTCTATACAACGCAATACACTTAACTTATAGTTTAGTATAGTTGACTTTATTTATAGTCAAGTTGACTTACTGCACTGTATATAATACTATTCTAACACTGGCGGCTTTTTAGTTTGTACGCACACGTTAGTATACTTAACCAATCTTTTCTGGTTACCATTGAATTGCCTCCTCGTCAACTGACTAGACCCCTGTCAATTCTAGTGTATTTCGTACCTGAATATATGCAAATTGACTCTATTTAACCTTAATTGCTCCATTGCTCCGAAGTTCGGGTTTATCAACTCCTACAAAAAGTTCTCTCGCTACAGCCTTTCGAAACTTCAATTATGCTACTCAAATAAGTCCTTATTATTAATACCCTGGCAGTTTTTTAGTTTGCCAACATATTCTTGTTCGCCGTCACATAATCTGGTCCTTCCGGGCAGTCTATTTACATAGCCCTTAATATGTATAGTCAGCTTGTTATTGTTTGCAACCCTTTTTAGGGCTTTATTTAGCGTGGCTTTCGTTATGGTATTTGTAGGGTTATCTTTGTTATCGATTTATCGAAACTCCTCGATCTCCCTCCCTTTGTAAGCTTTACGGAGTGCCATTACGTCGATTATCAGGCGTTTTTCGCTGGTGATTCCGAGCTTTAATAGGTACTAGAATAGACTCCTCGAGTTGTTACAAATTATTGCCGGGATAAAAGGAATATTTAGTTGCCTGGTAATTAGGTTAAGGGTTTCCCATAGCTTTATTCCTACGTTAAAACCCATTATCATGTCGTAGACCTCCAAAGCCAACACGTTTCGTGTAATCCTTTTATATTTAACAGAAGTTTAGTAAATTAGGTTACCTATAATGTTAAATTAGTTTTCCCGTTTATCTTTATTCACGAGGGTCATTAGACAGTCGATATGTAAAGATAAGTCTATGTTATTTGCAAAAGACTTGTCCGTAAAAATTGTCGATTTAACCTTTCAGAGGTCGATTGACAACATATTAATTCCGAAATTCAGATTCCGTATTTCTCACTTTAACCTCTTATTTAGTAGATGAAAGTCTTTATCCGTTGGTATTTGTATTTTTACCGCGATAAATAGGTTGTAGGATGTTTCCAGTTAATATAAGGTAGTAATATAACCGTCTCGAATACGTTGTTCTAAGTATCGTTAATCTTCAGTCTCATCAGTCTTGTCAATTGTAGTCAAAACAGCGCCTTAGCCTTTTTGTCGAAAACCTAGGCCGGTTTCAATACTAAGCATGATTATTAACGATTTATTAAAGTCGATTTGGGTGTTTTATGTTAATATTGTTACCGGCTTGTAATTTCAGAACTTAGATTCTTTAATCGCTTGTTATTTTAATCCCATAAAGCTATCCGTTTTAACGCAAAGGGTATCGTTGATTTATATATCCACTATACCAAAGTTTTTCTTTTGCTTTACTAATAATCATGGATTGTATATTAAAAACTTTATCGCTAACCGGAACTTAAAGTGCAACTGGTAAGTTAGGAACCAGTGGACGCCTGCATTAGCTAATTTATACAGTTGTTTAGTACACTTTATTACCGTTTCCGGTAAGTAAATAACGCGGTGTTCCTATGGTAATTCCAAGAGTATAATTCGTTATAAATCCGTTACTAAATATATATAGACTTACGTAATATTACGGCTATTAAGTGTAAACTTATTCTTGATCCTAACTAGTAAACTTGTTGCTAGGCTAACCACTAAATACTAGCTAATCTTTTAAATCGTTGGCGATTACGTAAGGATTCAGTCGTTGCTTTTATCGCTGTATCATTAAACGATTAACCGTAACTTTTCATACAGCCACCCAATGGTTTTACCCTTAACTTCGTGGATAATCCTCGACTTAAAAATCGTGATATTCGGGTTTAAAAAGTTAAAATTAGCTTTCAATATAAATTATACCATACCTTAAGTTAGTAGACCATCAATTTCGACTCTATCGCTTTCCTTAAAAGGTTTGCCGAAAGTTTTGATAATCCCTTATACCCTGAGTTTCACTGCCAAATTTTTGTTATCATTTTTTTTTTAACTTAAGTAATATTGTAAATATGGCCCAGTATGTATTATTCCTTTTGAAGATTACTTCTTTTCGGTGGTTGTCCGCATCGACGGTGTTTTATTAGCTTGCTGATAACGGATAGGGGAGGTTAGTATTGGTTCCGTCGTTTAATTTAAGGTTTTTCATCGTTAATAGCCCCAATATAAGGTTTAACCTAAGTAATTCGGATAAACATAAGGCCGTTAACAGTTTTAATAATTATTTTCAATTTTACAATACTTAATATCTTATACGGCCCCGCCTATTTTACCGGTTCCTGCTATACGAAGTCTTCATTTTATAATAATAAAGTAAACACGTTGATTGTTGGAGGCTCATTTCTGGTGTTAAAGGCGTTATTAACTTAATAACGTATCAATTCATTTCATAGTTACCTTAATGTTTTGCTATAAGTTATAATATGTTTTTAAGTACTTGCTAAGGGTGGAGATTTACTTGTCAGGCGTAGATACGCTCTAAATACTAGGAGCGTTAGTACTAAGCCGTTAGGGCCTATGGTATTATTAAGGCCTTTTAATGCTATTTATAAGCGTTCCTCCAGATCTGTAAAGCTTTTAATTTCCAACGTAAGAATTTTATACGTTCGGTGAAGTAAGGCGTATGCTCTTTTAACCTTTTTAATACTTTAATAGGCTTTAACAAGTACTTGTTTATACTGGATACTTATCATCTTGGTATTTTCCTAAAACTTCGTCGCCGTAAAGTTGGTACCGGTATTGCGGACGACGACTTTAGGTGGACCCAAGTACGTGTTAATTTATAATACTTTTAACGTTTTCCACGTATCTTTTGCCAAAAAAGACTTTAAAAACTAAGTTTTTTGGAAGAATGTTGCGAAGTTAACAACGTATAAAACAAATTTATTATTTAAGTAAATTATTTTAATAAAGATCTTATAATTAAATTTTTTTTCTTCTTTTAGTATAAACCTAAATCTCCGAAGGGCTTAAGCATACGTTTGGCAGTAGTGGAAAATCCTTTTAATGGATTTTAAGGTAAAATATTCCATATCGTTATACCTTACAAACTTCAGGACTTTATATAGTTTGGGTAATTAAAACGCCAGTATAGTTAACGTATCTCCGGCTCCGTTAGATTTAACATCACTACTTCTGAACCTTAAAGATAATACCATAGGTATCTTTATTTAAAGGCGAGTGGAATTTTTTGGCTGTTTTTAACCAACTCGTTTACGTTAACGTCCACGTTAACGACGAAGGTTTTTATATCTTTTAAGTAAAGTAAGAAAGGGGTAGGGGTACTTAAGGATATAAAACATGATTGCTCCCATAATAATTTGAACTATCGTTATTTTTAGTAACGATAGTTATTCGTCTAGGCTAAAGCTAACTTTGGCTTTATCCGTATTATAACGATTAAACTTAGTGGCAATAGTATTTTTCCTCCATAATATTACGACCCAAGCATGATGGCGGGTTAGGAAGTAGGCCAGCATGCAGCTGAACCACTTAGAGCCTAAAATCCAACACATCAGGCGGGGAACACCTCTCCTTTCTTAGTAGGGAAATGACTAAGACAATCACGTAATTATAATCAGTGGGATTAGTACTAATCCAATTGATTTAGGATCAGCAGGCTTAGCACTGATCCAAGGAATCCAGTACTGAAGACAGTATAAAGGCACAGATATATAAGGACACGGTCATCACTACATATATAGTATTTCCTTCATAGCTCTTTAGTTGTCAATCTAAGTATTCAGTCTCAGTATATTCTGAATAGCCTCCCGGCTTTTGATTATTATTTGCATAGTTGCAATATTTTTCACTCAGCACCTTTGCTACCTTCTTGATAATATAAACCCTCTAACACCTTCTATATACTCACGGGTATTTAATGTGATCATTACATATAGTGTTACGTATTACGAATAACCTCTTTTTAAGTACCCTATTGCCCCTATATCTGTTATAATACCTTAAAATGTGAAATCCGCGTAACGATTATGGAGGTTTAGGGTATGTAAGGGGTTAAGGGTATTATTAGGGTGAAGGTAAGGGTTTTTATTAACTAAATGATACAAAAAGATAGAGTTAACTAATTACTGGACTATCGTATTAAAAGCAGTATTTTAGTGTTACTTAATTTATTTAGGGGCGTTAACAGCGTTGATTAATTTATTACCTTTAATATTTTCCATTTAATTTAAGTAATTTTGTTTCGAAGTATTAGGGTATTAGACGTGGTACGTTACTTTTCTGTTGTTACGTTCGGCGAGGGGGTGGCGAGTTAACTAGTAATTGGCCTTACTATAAATCTAATATCTTTTGCCACTATTACGATGATAGTGCTTACTGTTAATAAGTTCGCCTGAATATTATTAGCGTTAACGTGGGTGCTGTTTTAAATTCGGGGCTGAGGTTGATAAACCTAACATTAGGCTTTGTAGGCACTTGTATTTTCGATCGACGAAATTAACTATCTTAAGGTTTTCCTCATCTACGTTAAAGAATTTACCGGTTTAGGAATATATACCGAGCGAGTTTAGTGTATATGTCATTACTATAGTAAGCAAAGAGCGTAGCTAGCTAAAAAAGCCTTTACAGGTAGCATTTGGGTGTTATAAGGCGTATTAAAATTTATTAACACCCGTAATAATTGCCCGTACCTGTTCGTGAAGTGTGGTCTTATTAGCGTATGAATTCCATATTACTTTCTAATATATTATTAACTTTTTAAACATTTAATTAAAAATATCCATTCGTAATTTCTCCTTTTTTTTATTATTATTATTGTAGTTTACCGCGTGGTGGTTCAGTTTGTATGATATTTCGTAAGGTAGACGTCGTATTTGAAGTGGCTTTTTATACCATTGTAAATTTCGCGAAACGTAGTAGTATTTGTTAGGAAGATTTAGTAGTTTTTAATATAACTTGTGAAAATTCTGGGGAATAGTAAGTAAAAACTAGAAAGGGGGATCTTTATTTATTTGTGAATATTTAGGAAACTCATTATCTTAATATTGAAAAGGTTGTAAGACTTTTTGTTATACTTCTTTGTGTTATTCCAGATCTTGGCGAAGTTCATTTTTAACTTGTAATCAATATTGACTATTTTGATAGGTTTTGGAGGAAAGTCGCGATAGTTATCCTAGGTTTAGTTGGTGTTTTTTGACGGTTTAAATTTTGGAGGTTCCGAGGTACAGTGTTAAAGGTAATTGCTAGTTGCCTGACCCGATAGGTAATATCTTGTGGTAGAGCCTATGGTCGGCTTACGTACGTAGGTAAGTTTAAGGGAAAAGAATTTTTGAGGTGTTTGGCGATTGTAGTGCTGAGAGTCAATGAGTCCTTAAAGGTTTTGGGAAGCCTGACGATTTTGTTTAATTGATTGATGTAAAGCGTTAATATTGATACTTTTGACCGCAGTAACAGCCCTTGCTTCACGTACTTTTCCGCCGTTAAAGGCGTATTACACGTTGTTACATAGCAGTATTAAACTACCGAGTAGGTTAACAGGTTTCTTATCGTTAACGTGTAAAGAGGCTTGACTTAATTAAGGGTAAAGGGGAGGTACTCTAGATTGTGTGTAAGGAAGTTAAGGTTTTTCAACACCTTTCCCTTTTAGCCGTGAATTTTGGGGGTATTTTTTAAATTGAGCCAAGTTAAATAAGATTATTGCTAACCTTGTGAAGCCTTTCCTTAGTACGTAAGTCCCTTGGCGTTTAAGTTCTTTTTTTAACTTAGACTTGACGGCTTTTTGGATCTTTTTTTATATATTGATAATTTAGTCGTTAAAGAACTTATGATACTTACGCAAGGTATGGTTACCGTTGTCACGTTCCTCGCCGCCATGATAATCAATAATATAGTGGCCGATGAATTTGGTAGGGTGTCTTTCGGTTAAGTCCTCGTTAATATCTTTTCCCCAAAGTTCACTATTATAGTGTTTGGCGAAGACAAGTCCGTGTATTTTAAGCGTTTCTTTCCTTTCGGGGTCGATAATAGCTTTAAATTAGGCGTTGGCGGTAAAAATCTTGAGGTTTTGGCTTGTATAGAACGTTGGAAAGGCGTATAGGGCGAGAAACTTGGTGTTTTGATGCAAAGTCGCGTGAAAACTTGGCGACTTGGCGAGAGGTTACGTAATGTGGCTTTTTTTAACGCGATTTAGTATTTTCGCTCAAATCAGCGAATTTAATGATTCAAATGGCCTAAGAAGTGAAAAAAAAGTAAAGTATAAGCAAAAGTTTGGTGTAAAAGGTAAAGTCGAAGGTCGTTATTGATAATAAAGGGCGAAGGTTATTTATTGTAGTTATTTAGAATAGGGACTTAGTCGTTTTTCTATAGTAGTAACACCTGTAGTAGTACTAACTTGGCCGTTTACCAACTTACCGAACTTTAAGACTTTTGAAAGTTAATCTTAACGTCTTTAAAAAAGGGTAATAAAGATTTTTTAGTATTTTCAAATAACGATACCGTCGTTTACTTTTAAATTGCCGTTGTGAACTGACGCAACCCAAAAATCTTCTCTATTTTCCTGCCATTGGGGACTATCATAATACTAATAAAGACCCTTCGTAAGAATCTTTCCTCTATCCTAGCCGCTGTTGTTAACGTAAAGCGTAACTGGAAAGTAACTTCTTCTTTTACTTAGCTTATCTGTACTTAACCTAGCAGACAAACACTAATCAGTGTTGGTAGGACTAAGACGTTGTAACGTTGCCAATTCGATTGGTCGAAGTAACAGTAGTATTACAGTGGTCAGATAGTAGATGTATTCTTCTAGGTTTAGCAGACTGTTAGCTGGTCTGCACTGTAATTTGTATGGCTAATTGCTTGGCCCATGCCTTAGAGTGAATTGTAGCGTCCTGCACTCAACTTACACCCAATGCGGTAAGTCTGTACAACGTAATACACTCAACTTGCAGTTTAGTATAGTCAACTTTACTTACAGTAAAGTTGACCTACTGTACTGCAGGTAATACTATTCCAACACTAGTCTTTTTTCCGGCCAAGTAAAAAAGGGTTTTACGACCAGTATATCACCTTTCCCCTTCGACGCGTCTTTATAAAGGATACGGACTGTATCGAAATTACCAAGTTTATCAAGATCTAGAGAGGTAAAGAGAAGTATAACGGTAAGCCGTATAACCTCCTCAACGTTAAGTTAGGCCTATTTTTAAACAATTTCCACCAGATAAAAGTTAAATTACTAGGTTCTCATTCGTTATTTCCCAGTATTCTTGCTGACTAAGCTAAGGACTACTACCTCCGATATCTGACGAATTGTACATTTTTTCTCGAAATCTACAATAGTAGAAAGGGTAACTTCGAATATGATGTTAACCTTACTTAGTATTATACGGATTGGAATATTATTAAGTGGTCATATATATTAGATTACAAGAAAGATTTGGAAAGTAATATGGGCGTTTTAAATTAAATACTTAATAGGCTAATGCTTTGCCAATAGATAATGGGAAACGTGGGAGTTGGCAAAGGTACCTTATACTAGTAAGTCGGACAAGTAGTCACGAGTTATAAAGAGTTTAAATACGCTTTTTAATGCCTTAATACTACTTACGAGGAGTTTTTTTTAGCTAATTACGTTCCTCGTTAGCGACTGTGACCGCTAGAGTTTTTGGCTCGACTGATATGTACTTTTAAGTTACGGAATTTAATAACAAAGAAAAAGACCCTTTTAACTCGTATTATATTGATTGACGGTACGGAAGGCCCGGTAAATACAGTTAATATAGTGTCTGAACCTTTACCTATGGAAAGAGGTATTTACTTTTTTTAAGGTTTCAAATCGTTAAACAAGTTTAACTTAAACGTTAAGAAATGTTGGATTTATAGTAAATAAGGCTAATGGTTAATACATTACATTACCGCCAAGAATAACGTAAAGTAAGTGATGTACTATACGTAATACCTCTTTATCTTAAAATGGGATTACATGGAACGTGTTATACAATTTAAAGAAAGTGAGGTTAAGGAGAAGGAAAATAAGCTGAAGGTTATCTATTGGTACAAAGATACTAGAATTAACACCAGTATTAGCCTGGAAGAAACGTAATAACTAGTCGATTACGTATTCCTATATCTCTTTACAGGTAAAAACCCTTACTGTTGCTATAATGATAAAGACCCTAGCCTTATATACCTCTTTACTATTTGAAACCGCTATGCGAAATAAGACTTTTAGGGGATAATGACGGATATGGGGGTAATATGGTACTTAATAAAAGGCTATTCGTAGTATATCGCATTACGAAAGGATACTAATACGGCTACGGAACTTAATTACGCGGATGCTAACATGGTTAAAGGTGGCTTTGGCCTTGGGAAAAAGATATCGTTACTGGTATCAATGATAATGAATATTATTATTAGCCTTATTGTTTTTTATATTTTGAAATCCCTTACTCCTTTTTTACTTGTCTTTAAAAACATAAAAAACTCGGCGTTAACGTTGATATTTAGACCAATAGGTTGATATATGTTAAGGTCAGTAAAAGGTTTTTACTTAACTTTAAATAGGGGTATCTTTGGTTTTATATTCAAGGATCAAAGGTAATGGAGTTAAATTAAATGAAAGCAGAACTTCGTTAAATATATCGTATGTTTAAATACTCGTTAATTAACAGGGTTTTTATTGTCTTGAAGGCAATTGGTTATAACATGTGGATTTGTTAGTATTAAAGGCGGTTGAACGCCTTCATTACTACTATTAAATATATTTTTAAGCCCCATTAAGATTTAAATTTACGTTAAAGTAAAATTGAGATTTCAATTCGGAAAACTTCGTAATGGTATTTTATTTAGATGGTGAGCCAGTATTTTACGTTACAGACTTCTCTAAGGCTTTTTACGGCGTCAAGTTCTTTAAAACCATTAGAACGAAAGAAATATAAAAAGTACTATGTATTTTATAGATAAATACTTACCTTGGTTTACTAAACGTGTTAATTTACGATATCGGCATCAACTTCATTACGATCCAGTTTTAAGTTGATATAAAGTTAATAAGGATTTGGTATAAATAGGTTCTTGTCAAATTTTACGAGAGTATTAGTAAGGTTAAAAGGGTATACGACCTTTTACAAAATGTTTACGATATTTTTATACTGTAAATTAAAAGTTTTTCAAGCTGAAAGGCACGCTTTTAAATATCAGTAAAATGTTTTAACGATACTATTAGCCTTAACGAACTTATACCATCATTATTGGTATTTAAAGCTTATATACGTATAATAGCTAAGTTTCTACCCTCGTTAAGTACCTAAAAGCGTGTTATAGTATATAGCAAAGCGCTAAAGAAATTGAGGAAATAATCGGTACGCTGCCAGATTAATAATACCTTTAATACCAGGAACGGACCTTTAATAACAAACGTGTTTTTACTCCCCTTTTAAAGTAAAGTCCTTAAATAGCGCGAGCTAAGCAAATAGGATAGGCCGTATAAAATCTTAAATATTACCAATTGAAATGTGGTGCTTAAAATTGATAACAACCCTGTAACTTTTCGAGCTATATAAGTTAAACCGTATGAAAAAACCCTTAAGTTTAATTAAAATCCTAACGTCAATAACATCTAAATCGAAAAAATTAGTTAATACAACCCTTCCGAACCGATTATAAATAAGCTGATAAAATATTGATGACATGGAAAACCGCTTAAGAGGAGGATGTATATTAAAAACGAGGAAGATGAAAACTATAAGCTTAATAAGGCATATAAAACGGCGTAAGTGTTTTAAAAGAAAAATTGATAAAAGAATTGCCCTTAAATTACGTGCCGAAGATATTATTAATACACCAAGTCAACCCTTTGAAGAAAGTAACCAAATAAGAATTAACAGCTTTTAATAACGGGGGTTTATATAATATATACCGTTAACTTAATTTAAACGCTAAGATATTTTTTTTTAAGTCGTGGATAGTTTATAAAATTAAAAGTGAAATTACAGACCGGTTATACGAAAAGTTACGACTAATCGTTTCAAGATACAGTAATAAAGGTAAAGAGTGGATTTTTATTTAATAGCCTACTATTTAAAATATTAGCCAGCGTTTAATTGTTGCTATTAACGCCAGTTCAACTTTTGGCGTAAGGGGTTAGTTTACGATTAGTAGCCGGGACATTACGTAAACATATATGTAATCTGTCATCGATCTTTAACGTATTATATTGTTAAGACTACTTTAAAAACTAAGGTGCAAGTTTCCGTTTGTCACGATAATACGTTATATTAAACTTTTATACAGATTTGCCGAGGTAAGAGTCCATTGGTTCCTAACGTACTAGGTTCATTTTAAAGACAATTTAGGTATAAAGACCTTAATACTTAACCTGTATCTATTGATTACAAAGGGTAAAGACTTTTGTATCATGGATATATAATCTAACAATACCATTTTCCTCGGCGATATTAGTTTTATATTAACGAAATAATGTACTATCGAAAAGTTAGGCCTTGAAAAGTATAAGCTAGTTAAAACGTTAGCAAAAAGTATATAATTTAACTTTAACGGATCGTTAATCCGTATCAATAGTGTTAAGGCCAAAAGCGGCACTTATATTAGCTTATGTTAAGAGGAGTAAGCTACGTGCCTAACGATTATCGATAAGGCTAACGAAATAAGGGTACAGAGATACCTAATATAGAGGGAACGTGTGGCATATATTGTTATATTATGTTAACTTGAAGCATCGTACGACCTCTTTATTACTTCACAGGCATAGGACCCGTAAAACAAAAACTATGATGAGTCAAATAAACGGATTTAGTAACAAATAGATTACATAAAAAGAGGAATTAACATGGTTTCGGTAAATTTAATAAAAGCGAAGCTAATAATATTTGTAGACGGGCTTTTTACCAATAATATTAACCATATATTGTAAATCGGCTTTCTAATAATGCTCGTTAACGAGGATAGGTTTAAAGGGAAATTTACAATTACTAGAAACCTTATATACTGCATATTTGTTTAGTGCAAGCGTGTAACTCGAAGTGTACTAGTATCTGAAGTTTACAGCATAATGGTAGGCTTTAATATCGGTATAGTAGCTAATGGTATATTAAGGATTATTATTAAATAATTAAGTTTCCCATCGATACTTATAATAGTGTGTACTAATTTCCGAAGCCTTTATGAATGCCTATTAAAACTAGTCATAACTAATGTAAAACGCCTGATAGTAAAGGTAATGGCGTTAAGGGACGCATACAAAGCCTGGAAAATTGATAAGTTACAGTGAATTAACGACAAAGATAATTTTACCGATGCTATAACTAAAACTACACCTAATAGTGCCTTAGAAAAATTTATAGACAGCAATATGCTAACTATACGAATCGAGAGATACGTAGATCGCCTAACATCTAACGTAAAGGAATAAGGTTGCCTTAGAAAACTAGAAGACCATTAAGGTAATGGTGGTAATAGCAATAGTTTAAACTACTGGAAAAAAGGACGTAAGTGGTAGTGTATCTGACCTGCAAAGATTTGTGACGTAAGAACTTTTTGTAAAAGTTAAAAAATTCGGACCTCGGGGTAACGGAGCAATTAAGGTCAAATGGGGTCAATTTTTATGTAATTGGATGTAATTTAGTATATAAGTTAACTAGAATTGACAGGAGTCTAGCTAATTGACGAGAAGGCAATTCAGTGGCAACCGGAAAGGATTGGTCAGCTATACTGGCGTACGCGCGCACAAACTAAAAAGCCGCCAGTGTTGGAATAGAATTACATGTAGTATAGTAAGTCAACTTTACTTACAGTAAAGTTGACTATACTGTAAGTTAAATGTATTACTTTATGCGGACTTACCGCATTAGTTGTAAGTCGAGTACAATACGCTACACTTTACTCTAGGGTACGGTCCAAGCAATTAGCCATACAAATTACAATGCAGACCGGCTAGCGGTCTGCAAAACTTAAAACAATGCATCCACTATCTGACTACGAAATACTACTGTTATTTTGACCAATCGAATCGATAAAGTTGCAACTTCCAAGGCCTACCAAAAATTTTATTATTAGAAATAAGTGATTTGTCTTACAATTTATAGGGTATAACGTATAAGTAGGGAATTTTGGATAGGGTAGTAGTTGTGATAAAGTAAGGATACCTAGGTTACAAGCCTTTCCGCCAGAATTTGTACTAAGTTTCCAATAGCGACCGTCTCACTTTTCTGGCAACATATTAATCACTGTCTGGTGATAGCAAATTTTAAAAAAAAAACACCAATAACTTCATCGGTATTTTTTTAAAAGTGTAGTTTTTGGAAATAATTTCGTATAAAACTTCAAAAAACTTCCAATCCATCAGATAACTTTTTTTTCAATAATAGTAGTCTATATATTATAGTTACCAAACAATAACTAATTTGTTTAATGATTTGTCGGAAAGTTAACATTACTCAATATTAATATCGTATTAAGGCATACGTTATTTCCTGTTCACAATATAATTTCATTTCTAGTAAGTTATAAATAAAATATAAATGGGTGACTTACGTCTTTTTGGAGCATGTACTGATCAAGTAATAAGTAGGTCGATATCGTATAGAGATAAAGGTTCGCGTTGAAGTAAAAGTTATTTCAGTATATGAATGCCACGGTTTTAATACGATATTCCGACTAATACGCCGGGATTAAATTGATAATATACACTAATTAATTTAATCAGTATTCGAATAAACTACTTTTAAACATTAAAGTCCTATAAACAGTAATCAGTGTTTATTAGATTAATAAAAGATAAAAGAAATAAAAGACGAAAACTAGTTTCCAGTTGTTACATTTTATTTAGGTGAGGTAAACGAATTATTTCTACAAAGTGCCCCTATAAGTTGTGTGGTTATTGGCAGAATTAAGTAAGGGAACCTTATAGATTATAGAGTTATTCGCGGTATTTCATGGGTGGCGACGGTATCCCTAATATTACTGAAAACACCAAAAGAATCCAGTAAACCAGTTTTGAAAGAAAACCTTGAAAAATAAAAATTATTTTTTCAAGATTGTTAAGTTATTAATTTGGTAAACTGTTAAATCAATATTATTAAATGCATGATTATTAAAAATTTCAAATCGCCAAAACAATCAAATACTATAACTTATAACTTTAAACAATAACTTTAACGGTAAATAACCTACTACTTACCCTATTACACTAATCTTTTCCCCTTTTATATATTGCAATCATTGAAATAGCTATTAACTAAATTGAAGACAACACCAATCCCATTAAAAAGGAACAAAAATCAAAGCTTTCGACATTATTTTCGTTTAACGCTAAGATAATGACATTTGGTTTACGAACACCAACAAAAGCTTTATAGTTAATCATTTAACTAACGTAATCAGCTGTTTCATCCTCAATTTAGAACATATTTAAATTGATGTATATTTTTATATATTGAACGGTTTTTTAAATAAGTTAAGATATTAAACCTAAAATATATGAAAACGGTAAAATAATATATGATAATAAGGTTAAAGACTAAACTATTCAATTGAAACATCGACTTTCCTGTGAAAAAATTCAAAAAGAGAAATCTAACAAACGTATTTTATGAGTTCGTGATAAATAAGGACTCTTATTGGGTATATAAGGATAAAGATAAAGGCATCACTGTCGACAACATCTCTTAACGCCTTTATACACGTTCGTAAGGTTATGCTCAAACCAAGATTAGTTTTTTATACCCCGTTCAATAAGGATTTTCATGTATTAATATTGTTGGCTGTAAGGAATGAATTTACTTATGCGTAGCAAATCCTTAGGCTTATGGTGACCTTTAAATCCACCAGTTAATTAAAAAAAAAACTTGCTTAATATTCTTTTGATATTAATATGATTATGACCAAATTACAGAAATTTCAAATCCACTAACATGTTTAGTTTCAAAAACCCCCATAATAATAACTATAAAAAGCTATGGTTTTATATGAGAGCTTACTATAAGCACATCCACTTGTTTTTTTCTTCGAAACTTTATTAAAGATCACTATTATTCTTACCAATATTGGCCTTAAAATTGAGAATGGAAAAATCCAAAGGAGTTTTAAGATTATTATATAAATTTTCTCCCATGGGATTTTCCTATGACAAATATAGAAGATATGATAATTACGACTTTCGTTAATATCTAAAAGGACAAAACGAATTATAATGATAAACCCTATAACCTTCTCGATGTTAAGTTATGCCCTTTTTCTATATTTACCGCTAAATAAAAACTACATTATCTTTCCTTTACTTGTTGTTTCCCAGTATGCTTATCGACTTAGTCGAAAATTACTACTTTTTTTATTAAACGAATTACTCATTGTTTCCCAGTATCTTTATCTACTTAGTCGAAGATTACTACTTTCTTTATTAAACGAATTACTTGTTGTTTCGGGAAATTTACGATAGTTTCAAAAGTCACTTTTAATACGATAATTGTTGGAATAGTAGTCAAATGCAGTACAGTCAAGTCTACTTTATTTGCAGTGAAGTTGATTGTACTTACTGCAAATTGACTGTAGTTTGTGGGACTGCACTGAAAGTTTAATGCAGTAGATGCTAACTTTAAAATGGATCACAGGATAAAGCGTTTGCCTATACTAATTAGTGTGCAGATCGGCTAGCGGTCTGCCAAACTTAGAACTTACATTTCAATCAACAATATCAACATAGCACTAGTTACTTCGACCACAGTAATTCGAATCGACTACGTTGCAAAGATAATGGCCTATTAATACTGATTAGTGCTTATTAGGCTAATTATAGGTAAGATAAGTAGAAGAAGAAGCTTTTTTTCGGTTGTTACGCTTTATGTTACGGCTAGGATAGAGGAAAGATTCTTCCGAAGAGCCTCTACTGTTGCGTCGGTTTTCATGGAAGTTAGTAAAGAATATTTTTAGGTTTCGTTGGTTTCTACGGCAGCTTAGAAGTAGCAACGGTATCGTTACTGAAAACATTAAGAAATTTTTATTGATTCTTCTTGAAAACATTGATACTGATTGTCATAAGTCTTAAAGTTCGGCAAGTTAGCAAACGGCTAAATTAGTACTACTGCAGGTACTATTACAGTAGAAAAACGACTAAATCCCTATATTAAACAACCATAATAAATAACCTTCGTTTTCCAACACTAACAATGATCTTCGACTTTACCTTTTATACTAAGCCTTTTCTTTACTTTATTCTTTTTACTTCCTACGCCATTTTAATCGTTAATTTCGCTTTTCCAAGCGAAAAACATTAAGTTACGCTCAAAAAGCCACGTCGTGCAACCTTAATTATACCAAGTCGCTAAGTTACCAAGTTCCTACGCAACTTTACTTTAAAAACAATAAGTTTATACGCCCAAGATTACCACGTTCCACGTTCTACACGCCTTATATAAGCCAAAAAGTTAAGATAGCTAACTTTAGCGCGCGATTTAAAGTTATTACCGACTCCATTAGTAAAGAATTAATTAAAACCTTTAGTTACCTTTTCGCCAAATATTATAACAATTTTTTGGGATAAAACGTTAACTAGAATTTAACTCAAGAGCACTTAATCAACTTTATTGGCTGTTTTATCTTAGAATATATCAACGACGAAGACCCTAATGATGTGTTATTTAAAGTCTGTAAAGTTTTTGGAGCCTGGATAATTGATATGTGGAAGGTAACCTAAAATACCATTAAATATAAATTGAGAGCTAAACTTAAATATTTAGGGATTTGCGTGTTCAAAGGAAACATTATTAGGCTGGCGGAAATACTTTTCGAGTTGGCTTAGTTTAAAAATTGTTTACAAGACCTACGGCCTAAGGAAAAAGGTATTAAAAAACGTTAACGCATATATACACGTTTTAGGGGACCTCTCCTTTACTTTTAACTAAGTTCGACCTATTCATGTGCTGGTGACAAAGAATTTATTAACCTGTTCGGCAGTTTAACACCTTTACATAACAGCGCAGAGTAAGCCTTTAGCGGAGGAAGAATACTTGAAGTAAGAGCCCTTAACGCGGCCAAAGGTATTGATGTTAGCGTTTTCCCCTCGTCAATTAAATAGGAACCTCGACGGACCCCTTAATACTAAGAGTAATATTACCAAGTTTCCCAAGACGGAAACCTTTAAGCCTTTTTCCCTTAAGCTCCTGAACACGTTTAGTTTTAGCAGTTAAATTAAAGAAGGACCGGCTTTACGAGCGAGCCTACTATAGGTACAACTACTAGCGTTTTCCCTTTAAATTTAGCTAAAAACAATTATCTGGCCTATTAACATTAAGATCAACCTTAGTCTTTTCCCTAGCCAAAAGAAATAAAAGGTTTTCACGATTAGTATCTAACATTTTCTACTCAACTTGTTTTTATAATTGATACGGACTATACGGAAATTACCATGTTCGTTAAGATTTTGGAGAGAAAGGAGAAGTATAACGGTAAACCGTATAACCTCCTTGAAGTTAAATTACGTCTATTTATCAATATTTTCCGTTAGATAAGGGTTGAATTGCCAAGTTTTTACTCGTTATTTTTTAGTATCTTTACCGGCTAAGCCGAGGATTATTACCTCTGGTACCTAATGAATGGTGTCTCCTTTCACGAAATCTATAATAGCCTAAAAGGCTATTTCGACTACTATGTTAACCTTACCTAATACTATACTAAATGAAATATTATTAAGTGGTTTAAAATGTTGGATGATAAAAAAATAGTCAGAAAATAAGATAGATCATCTTAATTAAATGCTTGATAGGTTGATACTTTACTAATAAGTAATGAGGAAGGTGGAAGTTAGTGAATTCATTTTACGCTAGTAGGTCCGGTAAGTAGTTACGGGTTATAAAAGGTTTGAATACGATCTTTAATACTCTGATACCACTTGTGAAGGTTTTTTTTTTTTTTGGCTAATTGCGTTCCTTCTTAGCGACCGTGATTGTTTAAGTCTTCGGTTCTATTAGTATATACCCTTATGCTTCGAAATTTAGCAACGAGGGAAAAAACCCTCCCGCCGTCTTTTGGGTGAATTTCCTTTAAACTTATAATTCCAACCGCAAATATAAATCTTCTACTTATATAAATATATTGTTCAGGGCGTTTTCAAAAACAATAACTTTCGTAAATACCTAAAAGAAGCCTATACTAATTAATGGCAACCTTTAATCAGCGAATTAAAGAAAAGATAACTTTTATCTCCATTTAAAAAAGGGCTTTACGTATATAGTACGTAGGCGAATTCGAAGACGTTATTATGGGTCGCTGTAAAAAAGGTAAAGACCTCTCCCCCCCCCTCGCCTTTGCTGAAGGGTATACGGCTTAAGGCGCGGAGCCACTCCTCCAATAATACCGGTAACGACGTCGATGTCAGCGATAGCGGTAAAGCTAATAGTGAAAGGGAGGGTAACGAGGAGGAAGATAACGAGGACGCGGCGCCGCCTTTTCCTTCCCTCTTCGGCAGCAATTAACTGCCTAGTTTTATGCCCAAGCCGGCTTCCTTAGCCCTAGTATATTTCGCTACAGAGTAATACAATTATCATTTTTAAAAAATTATAATGTAAATGATAATCTTTAAAGGTGAAAAACGCAAGTAATTTGAGTAAAATCGAATTAAAAGAAACAAAAACTAACAATATTTTAAAAACTACGTGAACATTCAATTCAAATAATAATAAAATGTTTAATACAGTATTAATGGTAAATCCAAACCGAGACAAAATGAAAAAAAAAATACAACTCCTTTAGTTATACTTAAATCTTAAAACCTTTTTAACAACTTCAACAAAAAAAGGATTCATTAATACGAGCACTTTGAATACTCTATTTGGGATTCTTTTAATCATTATATCCGCTGGGTTTGATATTCCATCAATCCACCTTATCTCCTTAATCTTAGGGTGTTTATATAATTTACAAAAAGAAATTCTATCTATTATAAGGCGTTTCTTATTCATATTACCGAATTTTATAAGGCATTTATAGTGGGAAGAAAAAATGATTATAGGCAGAGGTATAAAATTAAGGTTCAAAATAATTATTTGAACCGTTATCGCTATAGTAATTCTGAAGTCGAAGCCTTTAACCATATCGTAAATTCCCGAAGCCAAAACGCTTTGTATAATCCGTTTATACTTATTTAAACCCGAATAAATAATATTTTTATAAATTATAAACCCGTTTGAAACCGGTATTTCGTTATCAAATATAAAAACGAATCCTATTTAAAAACTACCATCGGTATTATTGGCGAGAAATATATTATTGTGGAGAAAAAGATTTATAACAAATATATCAAACAGTGAAAATGTTAAACTATATTTCAAATTATGCATTTACTACGCAAAACTTTTGTTAAGCGCCGTGTATATATTTTTTGAAAGGTTGATTTAATATTACGCAACTATAAAAAGGTTAAATACCACCTCCGACTATGTTATTAATACGATCTAAGCGTCGCGTACACGTTAGCTTTTGTATTCGTCGGCCTCTTTTACGCTGTCTAGGTTAAAAAATTAAACTATGATTAATTACCTCTTTTTAAAAAGGTTTAAAACGCCATTTTGAAAAGTAATTATTGTGCCGTTAAAGTCGATTATACGTTCCTCCGTGAGGTGCGTTTTAGGTTTTTCTTTTAAGCCGGCCTCTCAAAACTTCCTCTCCTTAACAGCGTAAAACGACACGTTATACAACGTTAATGTATTATTCGTTTATATACACATAAGTGTAAAGCCTTTAAAAAGTGCTGTTCAAACTAATAGGTACGAGTTAAAGATCTAGCTAACTATTCCAAGACGTTCCTTATAATACCTTTAATAAGTATTATATCAATACATATGTAAAATCGTTTTGAGTAAATAATGCCTTTGGACCTACGCAGCAATATAGGCGTAAATATAAAGTTTTAGCCGCTTTTTCAACTTTATGTAAGTCTATATAATATTACAAAGCTCGACATAAAGGTTATAGGATGTATGTAAAAAGGCGGCGAACGCTAAAACCAAACGATGGCTTACTTTTTACAAAGTAAGTAATTAAGTTATAATATTTTTTTCCTAACGTTATCGTACCCTTTAACTATAAGGCGTTTTTTTTTTATAAAGCTTACCGGCTTTGTCTTTCACTTCGTGAACTAAGTGTATAGGTAAAATTCTATAGGTGCCATAAATCGTCAAGTTAAACCTTTTAAAATAGAAAACACTCTATTGAATTAAATTAATAATTTTTGGTTTGGCAAACCATTTGAATGGAGCACCTAAGGCAGTAATAATGCCTTTTTAACTGAATTTTCAACTTGATTTACTGTTTATCGCTTCTTTTTTGATAACAAAAAAAAATTTGTAACGAAAGCTTTAAAGCGTTTTTTATTCTTTAAGCCAAGTAGGCGCCTTCAGAGATATAGTATTGGCTGTATTAATGTAAACAGACCAGTTTCATTTGGTAAAAAAGGTTTGGACGTGGAATCCGGGGGGTATATAGAACTCGAAGGTAAGTTGGATTCGTGATCCTAAAAATAAATTTTTCGGTATCATTAATTTAATCACGATTTCGGGCTGTTGCCGTATACCTCCTCCCTTTTATATTCTCGTATCATTATTTAATAAATTAAACTCGTATTATTTAACAAATTCATAAGTATATCATATCTTTTGAACTTATTCATCCTTGAAAAACAAGTTTATCTATCCTTCATTCTTTAAAATAAAACTTTAAATTGTAATGATAAGTTTAAAACGCTCCTCCTACGCGGGTAATTTTTTATAGCTACTACTTTGGAAACATTTTTTCTGACCCATAAATAATACAATATTGCTATAACTTTTACTATAATATTTTCACTTTATATCGTAACAGGCAACGATAATAAATTTGTGTAAGCTTTAGTGTAAGCACTGATTATAAGAAGTATTAAAATTAGTACATTCGGGCCGGATATATAGTTTACGACGTTAACCGACATTTACAAAACTGATTTCTCAAAATTGAAATCCTTTAGGTTTTTGATTAATATCATTTAAGCTCTTCTAAACGGTTTATAATAGTACTCATAGTTTCTGATACCTTATAGTGCTTTTACCGGTATTTATTTTTCCTTATTACCGACGATTTTGGCTTTAAAACTTTATTTAGTAAAGTCGAAAATTATTATAAAATTGTGATAAATATACTTTAGAGGTTATAAATAAACGTTGAACTAAACATTTACGATAGTTTTTCAATAATCCGTAATAAAAACGTTTCGTGTAAACTCCGCAGCTAAAAAAATGTTATTACGTCGACAACGTATAATATTAACTGGCTGTTGAAATATATTATATCTATTTTTTCCTCGAAATCGAAATATAAATCGTTTTATAGGTAGAATTTAAACTTTCATTAAGCTTACAAATACAATTAGTACTTGTAATGGAGCTTCTCTATAGTTTCTAGCGTTTCTTTTTCTACATTTATATACTCAATGGCGTAAAACAGTCCTAAAAGTCCTTCCGCAATTGGATGTTTAAACCAACGATAAAATATCTATAGTTCCAGTTACTTTGGATAGACGACTTTAATTATAAGCGATTTGTAGAAAAACTACAGGTAACTAAACTTAAAGCGAAATGATACGGATATGCTATTCGAGGCGCGAATAAAGTAATTAGTTGTATTATAGACTTAAATTCCCAACTTATTTATATTCGTTAATAATAACAGAAATAACGTTTCGAAGTTTACTACATAAAACCTAAGTAGTTCAAATTTTGTATTCATAAAGACGGTACTAATTAATAACGCTTTAGCTTTACCATATAAAACTTTTTAATGTTTTTTTCATTCGATCGAACCATAATTTTAGAAATTTCGCCGTAAGCGTATAAAATTATTTTTGCCGGCGGTCGATATTTTAGTTATGTCAGCATCTCATATAATGCCTCAAAATCGATTTCCGTATCTATTGAAAAGCGTAAATTATAATGTGATATAGACGTTTAGTATTTTCGTTTCGAAATCTAAGCCTACGATGTGTAAAAATATGGTATTTTGTAAACTTGTGAAGATTCGATAGTCGGTTTCCTTTTATTAAACTATTAAGTAAGTTTTATTATTTTCGGAGTTTTGCTCTTTATAGGTGTATTTGAAATGGAAAACGTTAAATTTATTCTTTACGCCCTTAGAGTCGGATATATACGCTACAAAATTGGTTTCCATTTAGTTTTCAAGTTGGTTATCGGTTTAAAAATAGCATTTGGTCCGAATTTACTCGTATATTAGGTGGTTGGGTGACTAATAGCCGACTTTACTGTATATAATATAGCGTTTATAAAAACCTGTAAAATTCCGTATGTTTTTCCATAGGTATTACTATATGTATAATGAATTCCGTCCTTAACTATAGGGTAGTCCTCGCTAATAGTCAATTTTCCTCAGTTTCCGGAGCTTTTTCCTCAGTGTTTTTCGGTCCGATATCCGTATTTAAAACGCTTATTTCATTTCGGATACACTTGAAACCGTCGGTCTAAAACGTGGTAAATTATTTTAACGAGTGTTAACCAAATCATTTGACCTTCTACTTTAGTTTTCTCGGCATGAAATACTTATTAAAAGTTTTCTTAACGGCGCATCAAAGTTCAAAACGAAGTTTTATAACTCGTATAAAAGGATTTGAAGTTTTTTTCCGACTTAAATAATATAAGGTCGAAGTTTGAGTTTCTGCGACACGCTTTTATAACTACTTAGATAACCAGTTTATCTTCATTATATTTTAGTTTCCAGACCTCTTAGAATTTCTGGAACTTCATTAACAAAACAATAAATACTTTTTGTAAGGTTTTATCAACGTTTTTATGTTGGTTTGTCAGGAATTTTTAAGTAATATTAATTTAATTTTTATTATTAAACTCGTGATTTAATTGAACATCAAAGTATATGTTTCCGCTATTATAATACTTCTTAAATGTATCTACCTATATCAGGTGGTTTATACACCACTTTACAACCTACCTAAATCATATACCGCGTACAATAATATAAAATTATAACGGTTTAATATCTAATCTTTTACATGTATTTAATATTCTACGTATTTTATTATTAAAAACGTCGTACGGTTCTCCATTATAGTTTTTCTCTTTATCCTATTATTGATGCAGTTGGTAAGTTTTATAGAATTACTTTCATTAGTAGGGAAATGTTGTAGTAAGAGGTTTTGGTAGGAGTCATAATTATTTGACATTAGTCCGTAAGGTTTATATTATCTTTTTATGCTATTTATCTTGGTTTTCAACAAGTTCTTTTCGGCGTTTTAATTGCTCTAGTTACGGTTAAAAGGGGTATTAATCGTATTCAAAAAGTGTCCTGGTATTTATCTTTCTTTTAGTGTATATATATGTGTATGTATATTGTACCTGCGTAGCAGATAATATTTATAACCGTTTCTCTTTTTTTCCCTCGAATTCTGTATATCTTACTTGGAGCACGGGTATATTGTCGAAGCTTTCTACACTCTGTAAATTCTTTATTATAACAAGTACGTTAGAAAAGTAATCGTAAATCTTGGTATTCATATCAAAGATAAATAGTAAGATAAGAGGGAGAAAAAGTATCTGGAGAGTGTAAGCTACAGGTAAGAGCTTATAACCTTTTACTCGGGTAGTGACACTTTGCTATACACTTTGCAGGAATGTACTTTGCAGAGTAGCAGGTCACCATGCAATCTATAAAGGTACAATTTGAAGTGTAGCTACTTACTAACCATAAAGATATATGGTAATATATACAGAAGGGTTATAAACGATTTACCAATATCGACCTTTAAAATAACTAGAACGCTATTATAATCCAGAATGCTATTTACCCGCATTTTATTTACTCAATATATATAAGCAACCGGAGTTTCGTTATAAATATTCGTATTGATAATGACCTAATACTTACGGTATTTGTTTCAAAATATTTAATAAATAACAATAAAATTTTCCAGTTTTGTAAACTATTTAGGTTTTTACTTGCGAGTGGTTTACTATTACGTTAATTTAGGCTACATACAATTCAATTTTTACCGACTACTTAGGTCGCGACGTTATTATTGTTATTTTAATCAAGATATATTTTTAGTCAGGGTTATACCATACGGTTCGATGTTTTGACCGAAATTACGATATTTTTCAGCAAATAATTCATTAGCAATATTGTTGGAACAGACTTTTTAAGCCCTTTCTAGTTTTTGATAGGGTTTCAAACAATTTTTTAGTTCAGTTTATAGTATATTTTACATAGAAATAAGTGATTAGTTCATTTTACCTTATGGTTGTTATAGACCGTTTGAATCATTTTTTTTTTAGCAATAATAGATATTATAGATAGCGAAGCTTATGTTGAACGTTTTTTAAACTTTTACTAGCGATTTTACGGATTTTATTAAGTTATTATTACTTACTAAGGTTCGAATTGAATCACTGGATTTTGGAAACACTTTTACAATTTGACGAGAGTAGAATAACGTTTAAGCATTATATTTTACCATGAGACGAATAATGTTACAAAATGCGTTAATAAAAAGGTTTTAACGTTTTTATATTTATTTATTATGTATATTTTAATCTGATTCAAAGTATTTATTACCTGGTTGCCAATTATCACTAAATAATAAGGATATTATTACTATTGGTATTGATCCGTTCTTCATAATATACAACTACGACGTCGACTTTATATAAATTGTCCAACTTTCATTTATTTTAGTTACGTAATTACATACAGAGGCCGAAACCTTTGTTCAACATATTCGTGACGTTATGGAATTAATATGAACTATTATGACAGCGATAGAATGATATATACAAAAAGTTGTTAATATGTAACGCTCCATTTCGAAACGATTTCACGTTAGCAACAACGTTTTTTTTTTTAAAAAAAAAAAAAACCATAAATCGGATTAGTATTTGAGAAAACTCAACCAACTTTATAATAAATACCGTATTATATATATTATCCATTCTTGCATTATCGAATTTGATATTCCGGGTAAAAAATACCCCTTTTTTTATGTCTATTAACTTATTCAATCCGTTTTCGACCCACTATTAAATTAGTAAATCTATGACTATTAACTACCCATTATTGATATTATAATTAATAATGGTGATACCGAATCTAAATTCTATATCGAGAGTATTTTACAAATCCAAAATAAACTTTAAATAAACCGTTCACATATTAGTAACCCATTAAAACAATAGGTTTTAATTGAATAAGTGAGTTATATATACCTAATATGGAAATTACTTTCGAACTTTTGAAATAGTACGGCTTTTAACGTTTTTGAATCCCATTATAATTCGGTTGAAAATAACAACAGGTTTTCCAGCTCAACATGCCGACGAACCTAACTTAATATTTTTTTCCATTTATTGTTGAGTCGTTAAAAGCTATTATTTCGAAACCTTTTTGTAGTCAGTTAATTAACTTACGTATGTTAATAATAATAGTAAATGGTAATAATAAGCTAGTTAATATATATAGGTTAAATGAAAGTAATAAATGATTTAACCTAAGTTAGTTAAAATATACAATAGTATTAATAGTAACTATAAGTTAATTGATATACGTAAGTTAAGTAAAATAGTTGGTAATTTAACTTATATTGATTAAAATAGATAATAGTAATAGTGGGATAGTTAATGTACATAGGTTAAACAACAATAATATGCGGCTTAATCTATATTAGTTTAAAGGGCTAAGAGGTTTATATACGCATACAAAAAAAAAAAGAGGGAAGGAAGAGAAGGGGGCGGGGGACTACGGAGATAGGGATACACTGGAGATAATATTATAGACTGGTGCCTAGGCTAGTGGTTACCAGAGATCTAGCCCTAGCGGTTAAGATACCCCTACGATACTTTGGAGTTATCTTGTCACGTAACTGGGCTACCTCTTTTCTATAGCCTATAATAGCTCCTTAGCAAAGATTTTTTCCCTCTCTCTCTCTCTCTCTATTGAGAATAATAGACAATATCCAACTGTCATAAGCGATAGCTCTAACTCAATCCCTTTACATAATCTAACATCCACTATTTATTATCATGAAAACAAACGTAGCATAGGAAGATATTTCTTAAAAGTATTTCTTATATCTTACGATAATTTATATTGTAATTAGGAAGTCGCTTCATTCTTTATCTATATTCTTTGTATTTAACTTCTGATTTGTTTTTAGTCTTGATATATTTTCGATTCTTATAATAGTAATCAATTCAACTTATTTAGTTTAAAGTAACTAATCATATTACCTGAAAAATGTTATATATAAGTATTAAATTAAAGAGGTCAATAACCAACTTACATCTAAGGTTAAAGCTCGGTCTATACGCCATGTTAAATGAGCATACTTTAATTAGTATGCAAATAATTGCAGTTAATAATTGTTCTAAGAGAAATCTTAATTTACTTCATATTAATTTAAGAATATTGAAAACACATCACTGTAATAATATTACGCTTTTACAAAGCCACTTGCCAGAATTATATATAAAAATAAATTTTAAATTATTAAAGTTGGACTTTTAGATTCAACTATTATACCCGGCGATATCGAAATACGTTTTAAAAAGATTAATGTTTTTCCGTCTCCGAAAAATCCTTTCAAACAATCGCAAACAAACATTTGCATTGAGACTTTCTTAAACAACTGTTGTATTCAGCTGCTTAATCACTGATTAGTTTGACCCTCCTCCTCATCAATGGCCTCTCCCATGACGTCGCAAACAAATGGAAACTGTGATCCAGCCAAGACACTGCCTGGCCTCTGTGTCTGTCAGGCATGTACAAAAACTTTCGGCATTGTCAGCATGCAAGAGCTGACTGTCTGTACGTAGTATATAGCGGAGGATGAAGGCCTGACCGACTTGGAAGTTGGGGCTCGGTTTGGCCACAATCGTTGTTTGCATTGAACAACGAGTGTCGCCGAGCTATCCAATGCCAGTGTTTGCCATGACAGTTGGCACATACTTTTTACCTGTTGCATCTAGACTTCGCAATGGGCCCTCCCTGTCCTCCTCATCTGCCTACCTTGCCATCACCAACATCAGTCTTGACTCTTGACTGCCTCTCCATCTGTAGGCAAGTGCAAAGGGCAACTTGCGAGGGTTTAGCTTGCAATCACAGAGCTAGCTCGTCTGTCTTCTACATCAGCAAGCTCTTCCGTTTGGCTGGCCTTGCCATCACAGTTGCTACCAAACAACGGTCATGCATTGCGCAATCTGCACCCACTTCCGCCGCGGGCCAGACCCGAGACCGCGACCTCTGATGCTGGGGTTGCTGGAGAGACACCAGGCGAGGAAAGAGCACTGCTGCCTCTACATCCGGGAGCGTACCGACCACCACCTCGAGCAGTAAGTACAGGTACGTCTGCGTCCCAAGGGGCCGGCCGCCATTTGGGCTTTGTCAAGGTTGGGCACTGCCAGGTGACATGATTGGTTGTGGACGAAGTTGGCTCCAACTGATCACCGAGAGCTGAGGCTGGCGGGCCTGCTTTGGAATGGAATGCTTAAGCTTGACAGCGAGGAGCGTGATGGGGCGAGGATCACTGCTTCCTATTTTTTCTGCTCCTGTCAAGGTCTTTTGTCTGCTAATCAGCCATGCTGTTAAGGGCTCAGCAGATCATCTGGATCGGGCACTGCATGGAGGAAAGGGGAAGAAGCCCCGCTGCCATTCTGCCTCAATGCCAACCAGCAACGCCAATCACCTCCATCCAAAAAAATACAAATTGCCAAACAATGACCTTCCAGGTAAGCCCAAATGACAAAAAACAGTGAGTTCACACTTGTCTCGAACTGGCAACTGTCTGCAAAAGGACTTGTCTGCAAAAGGACTCTGCACGGCCAGGAACCACATTGACCAAAAAAAAGAAGGACCACAATGTTACTAGATCGAACACGTCACGTGCATAACACGTCACGTGCAACAGCACGTCACGTGCAACAACACGTCACGTGAAACAACACGTCACGTGTAACAACAACAACATGTCACGTGCAACAACACGTCACAACACGTCACGTGCAGCAATATGTCATGTGCAGCAACAACACCAGAAGGACAGCCGCCAAACCAGGCTCAGCTCAAGATACGCTGTACTATATCCAACTATCTAGATTTCTTCTTTGAAAACCATGATTGAACAAAAGGTGGACAGAGTGGTTTCCACTAGTAAGCTACAATACAATAATACAATACCAAGTGAGTCGTAACTTAACCTAATTGGCACTGGCAGAGTCCCTTTCGAGCTCACTGCATATTCTACTATCTGAACTACCAAGGACATAATCACCTCCATCATATGTGAATTCTACACAGCCCCGTTTAGCCTAATGTTAACCTGATAGTGTTTTTGTTATATCCTCTGGCAAGTCCTCCTGAAGCACTGTGCTCAGGCAATGCCACCCACAAAACTGAAGACCTGATAGGTACAAGATCTCAATGCTGGACAAAGGCTTCGAGGGCTACAAGGACTTCCTGCACATGCACACCGATATGACGGACTTCTCCGGGCATGTACTCATACTGGGCAACATGCCGCAACGGATCTTGCCAGCGCAGCTGCCGGACCTGAGTGTGTGTGAGTAGGACAGTAAGGGCCGGCGGTATGACAGAGTCTTTAAGAACCATTTAATCATGCTGTTGTTCATGCTGTCAATCATCTCCTGGTAATGTTGGGACTCTGTTACTCCCAAAAAGGCAGAGAATGGGCCCGTAGCCGGAATGTCTTCGCCGGCCTGTCGTCCGGAATGTCTTCATCGGCCTGTCAACCGGTATGTGCTTCTTGACTGCGCACATGTACATGCATACGCACACGTGAAAAGAAAAAAAAGGCCCCATATGATGCGATGCAACGGTGCAGCAATGTGATGCACTCCAAAGTCCTAGAAACCATTTGAAAACTCTGCACCTGCAGTCCAGCCAACTCCCTCCACAACAAACACTGAAGGAGCTTTACCAAGTCATCACCACATCGTCACTCAGCAGTGCGGCATCCATTTCCTGCTGTATTCATTTCCTGCTGTATTCTCCTCCTTTATTGAAATAGGGTGTCTCCTCGGTCACGCTCATCATCTCCATCATTTGGAGCAGACTGGCACCCAAAGGTTTCAATTGACCATCACAACCTGATCAAACCTTCCACAACACATCCTCTTCTCTGGTCCTCTCATCATCTTTCAGGAGAAGACTCAACTGTAAGTGCCCTCACCATCCGGAAATCACAGCGTATCTGCCCCTTCAATCCGCCATCAAGTAATCCATCCCCTCCTCAGCAACTCATCCTGATCTCGCACCAAAAGCACCACTGCTAACACCTGCTCTGGTGGAAAAGCCCAGCAGTCCCCTCCATCATTGGCCAGGACGTCCTTACAAGCTCCATCTTCGCCCCCATCATCTCCTCGAGTTCATTACCAGCATTGTCACCCGGATGCACCAAGAGCAACACTGCCAACATCTACTTGGGTAGAGAAGCACAGCAATCTTGAGCCCTGAACAGACAGCTCCTGCTCTGTCAGGAAAGCACTGCTTCATCAAGAAAGCACTGTTTCATCAAGAAAGCACTGTTTCATCAAGAAAGCACTGCTTTACCAGGAAAGCACAGCATCCACAAGCCTTGACCAGTAAGTCCCATGTCCTCACACGCACCTTTCTCTCCTCAATCCCCCCCATCAAGATCACCAGCTTGCCGTGGAAGCCCAGCTGACAACTCCTGCTCTGTCAAGAAAGTACTACCTCGTCAGGAAGGCACAGCATCCTCGAGCATTGAAGAGTAAGTTACACACCCTTTTCTCTCCTCAATGCCCTCCCTCTTCAAAATCATCAGCTTGCCATGGAAGCACTACTGACACCTCTTACTCCGTCAGGAAAGCACTGCCTCTTCAAGAACACACTGCCTCGCCAAGATCATCAGTTTGCCCCGGAAGCACCGCTGATACCTCCTGCTCCGCCAAGAAAGCACAAGCGCCCCTCGACCCTTGAGCAGGACGCCATTCAAGCCTCCTCCACCACCCTCTTCTTTCTTTTCATTCAAACACAAGAGCCACTTGTACTCAAAGCACCAGCATCATGGCTCCCAACCGCAACATGACCATGACGCCACCCAAGGAGGACAACGGCCTGCCCAAGGCTGTTCCGGACTTGTACGGTATCTTGGGCGTTGCGCCCGACGCCACCACCACGGAGATCGTCGATACCTTTGAGGCCATCATTGCGAGCGCCGCCCCTCACCGCCCTGAGCCCATTGTAAGTTGATCATTTTCATTCTTAAGCCCGTCCTTTTTTTTTTCTTTTTCTTTTTCTTTTTTTTTTCCCCTTCTCGCGTGTTTTGTTGGTGTCACGGTCCCATCATCCATCCGTCCCTCCCCTTCGTCTCGGTGGGTAGCAATACAACACCACGGCCATCACATGCCGTGGCACTGGTTCCACCGTTTGTTTTTTCACCCTTTTTTCTTCGTGCAGATTTTGTGTTGCGTCCCGTCCACTATCCCACTCTTTTGCCTCATGGGTATCACACCACCATGACCTGCCTTCACGTTCCATGGCACTTCAGTCTGGTGTCGCCGGCCATGAGACCACATCTCATGGCACCCCAGGGCTGATACCCCCGTCGGTTTCTTTTTCTCACGCATTTTGTTGTCACGTGTCCCATCACCCAAATCTCCCTTGCATCTCATCTGGCACGTACGCTAACCCAGCCCACCCAGGTCCTCTCAGCTTTCTTCACCCTGCGCAGCGCTGCCTTGCGCGCCCAGCACAACGTCGAGCGCCGTGCCTACCTGAACTACCTGGCCTCCGGCACCAGCGACGCGGCCTTCCTCGGCGGCCCCGCGGTGCTGATGTACGCGGCGCTGCTGGAGGACCGCGTCGGCGACGCGGGCGCGGCCGAGACGGCCCGCGGCGACTCCGAGGGTCGCATCGCGGCCCTCCAGGCGCGCTACCGCGCCGAGAACGCCGCCCTGCGCGCCGACCACCGCGCCATCGAGGCCGTCCTGCGCGACGACCAGCGCGGCGGCGGCGGCGGCGGCGGCGGCAACACGCCCAGGGCCAGCGCGCAGCGCGGGGAGCGCGCCGCCAACGCCAACGCCCGCGACCAGGCCGGGCGGGGAGCAGCAGTGCCCTCCGAGGCTGCTGGTGGTGGATCGGCGCCCTCGCACAGCCGCATCCCCGTGGCCATTTTGGTGGTCAAGTCTCCCGCCAAGAAGAAGGCCATGAGGCCCGCGATCCCCGTGCAGTGGCGTGACGACACCTATGGGGCTCCAAGCAGCAGCAGCAACGCACGCAACAGCCAGGCCGGACAGCAGCAGCAACAGAAGAAGCAGCAGCTGCTGCAGCTGCAGCTGCAGCTGCGCGACAACCCGGCGACGCCCAGGAACCCCACACACAGCAGCCAGGCCGGACAGCAGCAGCAACAGCAACAGCAGCAGCTGCTGCAGCTGCTGCTGCAGCTGCGCAACGACCCAGCGACGCCCAGGACCCCGCCCAGGACCCCGCCCAGGACCCCCCCACGCCGCAGCCAGGCCGGACAGCAGCAGCAACAGCAACAGCAGCAGCTGCTGCTGCTGCAGCTGCTGCAG